>CM053769.1:466153031-466207140 GCA_028658325.1 Potorous gilbertii | reverse complement strand
TGACTGGAGATGAGCCAGGATGAGGCAGCTGGGGTTAAGTGACTTGCCCAAGGTCACACAACTAGCAAGTGTCAAGTGTCTGAGGTGAGATTTGAACTCAGGTCCTCCTGACTCCTGCACTGGTGCTCTATCCACTCCACCACCTAGCTGCCCTAGTGTATGGAGTATTAACAACCCAGAGGAAGGACTTCCTCCCCTTGAGCACCTCCTATGAAGGCTGTAGGCAAGCATGGAGAGGAATTGCACAAGATGGGAAGGCCTGATTGGCAGGAGGGTCTCCATTAAAGACATCCCGGACTTGCTTTTTTTTGATGAGTTGGATGAGACCCCAAAGACCATCTGGTCCATCTTTTCCTTGACCTGTGACTTACTCATTAATGGAAGAACTACTGAAACGTTGTGGTCTGATACATTTTTTTCTTTGTATTCTGAAGGGAAGTCTTACATTTTGAAATGAAAGATGGAAAAGTCATCAGTAAGGAAAAGTATTCTCAGCAAGTCCAATGACAAATACCGTATCAGAAAAAACTTATCTTCCGAGCTTCACAAAATCTCAGTGGGAGAAAACAATGAGAAGATCCCAGGATTCTCTTTTTAGCCATAAGCTAGACAAGTATATTAAACTATTGAGAGTATTATCAAGTTCCTAAATGATAGATGACCTGAAATGTATTTGTCTAAAAGAAAGAATCAGAACAATAAAGCTAAGCCAAAAGCTTTCTAATTAGAATGGCCAGTCTTGGCCCTGAAGAAGACAGTGAAAAACACACAGCTTCCCTTTGTGGCAGTGATAGGAGACTACATATGTGGAATATTACATGCTCTGTCAAACTGCATCACTGTGTCCAATGGATTTGATTAACTATTTTCCTCTATCAAAAGGGAAAATTCGCTGGATGGAGGAGAGGGATCTGTCTCTGAGATTCACTATGTTCTAGAAAAAAAATAGTCATTTATTAAATAGCTCCTAGGTGCCAGGTACTATGCTAAGCCAAAGAAAGACAAAAGCCAGTTGATGCTGTCATGGAACTCACAATGAAGAAGACATGTAACCAACTACATACAAATGAGATTTATTCGAGATAAACTGAGGCCAATCTTAGAAGGAAGTCCTAAGACTAGGGCAGTCTTGAAAAGGTATCTTGCAGAAGAAATGTGTTTATCCAACCACTTCTATTCCAGTCAGAGTTGCTCCATGATTTCTTGCATACATTAGGTGCTCTGTAAATGCTTACTGAATGAACGAATTAATGTTCAGTTTTTCTGGCTCCTTAGATTAATCCAATGTTTGGTGATTATTTTTATTATAGATGAATTCTTTCCTTTTCAAAATTGGCTCTTTAATCAGATGCCGGTTATGTTTAATCTCAGTATCTGCTTGACCCGAAGGTTGGGAGCACAGAAACTCTTACGTTGGCTGGAGATCTAATATTCTCAAGCTCCTCAGAATCTGCTCATTTCTATTTAATGAGATTTCTGGGTCTAATTTTCCTTTTGTTCCATTTCTGCTCACAAAGAACAGTCAATGGCTTGATCTGAAAGGCCGAGCCTTAGGTTAAGCAAAATCAAAGCCAATGAAATAGATCATAGACTTGGAAGCTTTCATTTTATGGTCATTTGGACACAGTTTGACTTTATATGATTCCTTTTTCTGTTGTCAGCCAAGAAAGAGATTCCTCCCCACCTCAGAACAAATGTTATATCTCTTGGTTTTTTCTGCTATGTGAAGGAAATCTATGCAGGTGACTCCGTAGCTCTTCACATAGAGGAAATATTACTGAGTTTCACTCTCTAGATAATACTAGGTAGTGCTTCCATAGACTAAAAGTGTCATAAATGGTCCATTGTATCACATGTTTACTCACCTAGGCACTTTTGAGACCCTATGCAAGGAGTCTGGAGAACAGGAAAGGAAGTTCCCTATGAACCAACAGAATGGAGAAGCCAGGGCACTCTGTTTCAGTATCTAGAACCCTAATAGGGCTTTGGACACCTATATTGGCCTTAAAGGGACACTCACACTGCATCTTTGAAAAAAATCCTGTTCAATTTAAAAACAATCCTAGTGTTGAATACAATGGTTTCTTTTCATTTCTCCTCTGCTTCATTTCATATGAAATTTGAGCTCTGCCTGCTTGGTCTTGTTTCTGTCCCCTCTCAGGGTGCCAACATGAGGACTGAAATGGCATCGGCTGTTTTTACAGCACAACCTTTCAGCCCCAGAGCTCTGATTGGAGCAGAAGCCAGGAGGACAATGACCTCCAGTGGTCTCTCCTCCCTTTTTCTCTCCCTTGCTCTTTCTTTCCCTGTTGGATTTTTTCCCCAGGGCCTGTTCAGCAATCCCAAGTTTCTAGCATGATTCCAGCTTTTCTCTGCATTGTCACACACCTCACATTTTTGAAATCTGTAAGGCGATTGCTGGGCTGAACTCGTATGTATGTCAAATAGTGGGTGACCTTTAATGTGGTCCAGAGCTATTTGTCCCAATCTCTTGTAGGTCCCTGATGGTAGGGAATACCCAAAACAAAAGGACAATGTGAGGGGCGGTGCAGAATGGCTCTCCTGCTGGCATTGTGGGTGTTTTGGTTTATTTTATTTTGTTGTGTTTTTTTTTCCCTCACTCTCGGATCTCAAGTCAGAACACAGCTTGGCATTCTAGAGGGAGGCTAGTTTGTCCTAGAATCACCTTAGAGTATAGAAACTAAAATCTAGACCTGATGCTGGGAGGTCTCTCTTTCTAGATTTCTCACAATGTCTGCAGGTGAGGGTGGGGCTCATGGGTGACATTCCACAAGATTAGAGTAACATCCTTCACCAAGGATTATGGATGGGCCTTTTGTGTGCCAAGCACAGGACTGAGAGAGGAGAGAAGAAATTGGGGCCAGGGTAATGGGTGTCCCCAGGGAGTTACCATCTTGTGGAGAGATGACATCGAAGGATGATACATCTTGATTTCTCCATGGTGTCTGTGGATTAGTCATCTCAAAGGACCAGAGCTGAAGACTTCAAAAGATCCTTTCTTAGCCATAGAGCAATATATCGATACCAGCAGTAGTATTTTCATCTCCTTAGAGAAAGTCTAGATACCTACCTCCCTCTTCTCTTCCCCTTCTCTAGTAGACTTTGTTCCAGATACCAGCCATTTTTATTAGGGGAATAGTGAATAGACAAAAGTCTTCCTCATATTAAGTCACCAAGATCTGGATACCAGCTTGGATGTATTCTAGCTGGGTGGTAGTAGGTGACTTAATTTACCTTTCTGAGCTTATTTCCTTTACATGTAAAACCAAATTATTACAGCCACAAGGGTATAATAGAGTTTACTTTGTGAAACTGTTGAAATGTAAGCTATTAGTCTTTGTACATGGAATGAGTCTTTGTATAAGGAATGTGTTTATTTTTAATCTAAGATGAAAAACCCTCAGTTTCGACAATGGTTGAATGGCAGTATCCTGGTACTTCCATGGGGTAAAGCCTAGATTCAGAGTCAGAGGGGCTTGGTTGAAATCTCAGCCTGGCACTCACTATTTGGATAACCTTGGATGGGGCATTCTCCTTTATGAGTCTCAGGATTTCCAAATGTAAAAGGATAGGACTATAAAGCAGGACCACTAAAGTGACCCCTTATTTCCACTCTTCAGTATGAAAGCCCTAAATGCCATATTTTTCACTATGATATTTACAACAGTCTCAAACATTTCAATTTGATTCTTTAAGTAATGGAGTCAAGTTGGAAATCTTTTATTAAATGCCAACTGTGTGTCAGGCACTGTGCTAAGTGCTGGGGATACCAAGGACAACAGTCAATCACTGCCCTCAGGACGCTCCCAGTCTAATGGAAAAGACACCATGCAGACAACCGTGTGCAAACAATACACATGTGCAAGCACATGTGTGCATGAACACACATGCACATGTGTGCATGAACACACATGCACACACACACATACAGAGGTTACAGTGGAGACAACCTGTGAGGGGGAAAGCACTAAGATTAAGGAAGAGGAGGAAAGGCTGAGACTTGAAGGAAGCCGGAGAGGTCAGGAGGCAGAGATGAGGAGGAAGAGAATTCCAGGTATGAGAGAGACAAACATGAAGTTGGGAGATAGAATGTTGTGTATGTGTATGTGTGTGGGGGAGGAGAGAGGAGTGGGGAGGACAGCAAGATCAGTCACTGAATCTCAGACTAAGGTGTAAGAAGTGTAGGAAGCAGTCAGCTTATGAAAGGCTTTGAACTTTAAACAAAATATTTGATATTTATTCTTAGAGTTAATGGGGAACCACTGGAGTTTCTTGTGTAGGAGGTGTTCTATGGACTGGTTGGAATATTTGGAAGATTGATTTTGCAACTGCTGGAGAAAGGACTGATGTGGGGAGAGGAAGAGCTCTGAGGCAGGCAGACTTCCCCAATGGGCTCTTGCGGCAGTCCAGGTATGACTCTATGAGAGCCGAAACCAGGGTTGGGGAGTCAGAGGAGAGAAGGGGGCACATAGGAGAGATGTTGAAAAATTTCTTGGATCATAAGTTTGCAGAATCTCTAGAGACCAGATATCTGATCTAATCCCCTCCTATTACAAGTGATAAAACTAATGTAGGTAACTTCTTTACTGTCACGATAGTAGTAAATGGCAAAAAAAAAAAAAGTTTCCTGACTGCAGAAATGTCTACGATAAAGTCATTTTTCCTCTGTATTGTATTGTCATGTCCCTTTTAAAGTGATGTACTTTGGAGAATTAGCCAATAATCTTACTAATTTTAATTGTTAATGGCACTTTAGTGCATATGTGTAGAAGATATAGAGAGGCATTGTAATGTTTCAACTGTCATCATTAAAAGTACAATTATCACTATTTTTCATCAGTAGTATCTTCTGTAACTTGATTTTTCAACTGATTACATCAGTTTAGTTTCCTGCATCTCTTGGTTAATTGCATAAACAAATCATAAAATTATCCTGCTTAATTTGTGTCAATTGGTGCCAAATACATGGAACACAATGTCTGCCTACTTAAATTGGTAAAAGTACTCTGTGCCTCATTCTCATGGCTTTGAAATCCATTGTAGTCATTTTCCTAATCAATCATTGATGGTATCCCTGATGAAAAAATAAGCATGATAACTGGTTACTCTGAATTCTCAATTGTCTTGAATTCCTCCCAACTATAGATGCCCAAGTTGGAGTGTTGCATTGTACAATACCCAGTGCATTCTTCAATCAGACCTTTCTTTTCATTGAAAAACTACAGTGCTTCTTTTCTTTTCTTCTCTTCTTTGGCATACCTTCATTTTCTTGGTTTTCCTCTTCCAGGGCTTCTGACAGCCCTTTGGCCATCTGATGAAACCCTTGTCAGAATCATGTTATTAATAGATGAAATAAAACACATTGGATCATAAAGGAAATCTTCTGTTGAAATACAGTCATCAAAATATTTAATAAAGCAACTTAATGGACCCCAGGACCCTGTGCTAATGGATGGTCACATGAAAAAAGAAATAATTTTTTTTCTCTTATTATGTTAACAATGGGATGACATTGGGGATAATGGGAATGATAGATTGCTCACTGAGAAATGTTTGTCCTTTGGTGTGGCCTCCCTATCCTTTAATTACAAGACCAGGCACATAGTAAGCACTTAATGAGTGCTTATTGATTGATTGATTGATTTAATGTGAAAATACTTGGATCACATCTCACCCTTGTCACTAACTAGTTTTCGAACCCTGACAAAGTCACAGCCTCTCTGTCCTTTTTGCTTTTTCTCCTTCTTAAGTCATGTATTGCAGATCACTTGCTTATATCTCCGGTGAGTTTTGGCTTCATTTTCGTTAGGACAGGGGCATTGTGGGCCTCAGAATTGACTTCTGTTCTCAGAAAGGTTTCAGCATCTCCGATTTGGAGAGCTCCCATATTGTTATACCTTCCTTCTATGGCAATAATTCATAAAACTCATTAGTTAATTAATTTTGTTACCATTTTCTTTCAGTAACCCAACACTCAGTTCCTTAATTTAGACACTGTGATGTGACTATAGAAGAAGCATGTTCCCATGCATTAAATGTCTTTAAATTTCCCTTTACAAATTGGATGCTGTTATTCCTGATTCCCACCTCCTCCCCAAGTGTTTTCTAAAAGTTCTAATTGTCCTTCATTCAGATGCATAGATGTGTATCTTCCCATGTCAAAAGTGGGATTTTCATGGCGTTCCCATGGGTGTCAGGGGTTTCAGCAGCATGAGACAATGTGGCTGATTCTCTTCTAGACTTCTCTCCACACCAGAGAATTAGGCTTGTTGTTCTGAACAGATCAAATATCACTTGGAAAACCGTGGAAGACATCTTCCTGTACGGTTGCCCTGAAATGAGAGGTTTTGCTTCACAGGGATGATGACAGTGTATTTCACAGTTTAAAATTTATATTCTAGTATGGGATTCAAGAAACTATCCCTGAGTTACACATGGAAAGATATAATTAGAGAAATGTTTAAGGCTTGAAATCTATTAATGGGGTCCCCAAAAACCTAGTCTGGGAAATCTGGGCTTTGGTCATACTCCTTGTGTAATAATGGAATAAGGAAACAAAAACCTATTTTCATACGCTGCAGAAGTCTTATGCATTCTGTAGAAATGAACTGCGCATTTTTAGTTGTACTTTTTTTTTCATGTTTTTGCAAAGTGAGTTTGGAGGTGGCATGTTTTACCTACCTCACAAGGAATTTCTTGTGGAACCAAGCCGGGACTTATTTAACCTGTCTGCCTCATTGTCCCCAACTGTAAAATGTTAACAGTAATAGCACCTGTCTCCCAGGGTTCTGGTGAGATTTAAATAAGGTAATAGTTGGGAAGTGTTCACCATTTATTGCTTATAGAATATACTATACAAATGCTAGATGATGATGATGAGGATGATGATGATGATGAGGAGGATCCCACTGCTTTATTTGGGTAGGTCAAGTCAAGCACTTTATACTAAGTGTTGAATCTACAAAGAAAACAAAACCAGCCTTTGCCCTCAAAGATGTCATAATCTAACTGGGGAGGGATCATGCAATCAACTATGTACTAATAGTTATTCATATAAATATGTATGCACACATATAGACATTCCATGTATGTATATGGATGTGTGTATTATATATATATATATATACACATACATACATACACTCACATACTCATGCGTGTATTTATATACATATATGTGTATATACACACGTTCATATATGTGCATATGTATACATATATGTATGTGTGTATATATGTATATGTATAAAAAACCATGATAACTTGGAGATAACCAGTAAAGACATGAAGCAGCATTAGGGAGGATTGGGAAAGGCTTTTGGAAGTGGCAGGATTTAGGCTGAAACTTGAAGGAAGCCAGCGAAGCCAGGAGGCAGAGATAATAGGGGAGAGCTCTGCTCCTGATAGGATGGGCAAGATCAGCCCTATCTCTAAACTACATCCCTCTATCTTCAAGACAAACTCTCTACTTGCCACTGTATCCATTCCACAGTTTGGTCTCACAGTGTGGACTCTCTTAGAGTCCACCCTTTCTGCAAGTCTCTTCATCTGATTAATTTATAATCTACACCAATATATTCAATAAACTATGCTAGTAAGAACTCTTACCCATGTTACCAGTGGCTCAGACAAGGAGTGTCTGAGGCTCCATAGTCCAACTTGCCATTTCCTTTGTTTCTCATCTCTTTTGGATTCACAGCTCTCTGGTCCTCCAAGAGGAAGATTTTGTTCTTGCTTTCTTCTGTTTCAGAGGTGGAAAATTGTGAATCTCATCAGATTAGGTTCTAGATAGTAATTATGTGAGTAAGTAAATAATGGTCACATTTTGCTTGATAATAGTGATGATGAAAATACTTCATTATCCTAATGAAATCGAGCCTCTGTCAATATGGATATTTGCATTCATGACAAAAGACACACTTCCAAGCCCAGCCATTCAAAGTTCTGAGGCCCTTCCTCAACTTCTTTTGACCTCACTTGGATTCCTATAGTTCACACAGTTTGTTCAAAGCTTATCTTTTGCTCTTGCCGCATAGTGAGGCCACTTTCTTTTCCTTCTTCTGGTTGTGCAATTTCTTTAATGACATCCTTCACAGCCCTCTTCCTGTATAATCTCTCCTTTGCAACCTTCTACAAATTTCTCTTGCCCATTTTGAGACTTGTGGTAGGGGTGGTGAAATTGGCACTAGTAATAGCAGTGGTGGTGGTGGTGGTGGTAGTACCAGCATCAGTAATAGTAGTGGTGATATAGTGGATAAAGACCTGGCCCCTCTACCCAACAATAGGGAATTCGGAAAGCCTGAGTTCAAATTTTTCTAATATATACTATGTAACAATAATAGAATTTATTTACTCCTTCAAAAAAATTTATAAATATCTTGTTTTTTTAACAACTCTGGGAGACAGGAACTATTATTATGCCCATTTTACAGATGAACAACCTGAGTCAGAAGTTAGGTGACTTGCCAAGGTGACCTTGTTGGTTAAGTGTTGGACGAGAGATTTGTATTGTCATCTTCTTGACTCCCAAGATCTGTACTCTATTTACTTTATGTGTCCCTGAGGATTTTACTGAACTCAGTGCCCTTGGCACTCTTTAAGAATGTAAGCTTCAAAGCAGATGCTGAGCAACACTAGTAAGAGAACTTTCTTAATGGTGAGTCGTCTACACTTAGTAAAACCAGCACTGAGAACATGAGAAGGTATTGCTTTATGGCAATGTTTCTTTAAGGTTTGCAAAACACATAGAATCTTTCATTTGAGTCTTATTTGAGAGATCTAGCCTTTCATTTACTCCCTTTGGTCTGGTTGTGAGTCATTTCTTTATGATGTCGATGGCGTGCCTTCCACTTCAGTGTCTTCTTACCCATGTCTATCTCAGATCCTCCATGATGTTCTCAGGTATGTCAGCTGTGTCTCAACTATGGGGAGTTCAGCCCGACTCCCCACCCTGCCACTGTAAGTAGACTCCCTCCTCTGCCTCGTACATTGGGGGCCTCTTCTAAGATTATGGCAGTGGATAGTGAATCAACAGCCTTGCTGACTTTGTTGGATATATTGAAACAAATATAATTGTTTTGATGATACATTTTAACTGATGTTCACTAAGTTTAACTGAAGATGGTACAGATACTTAAAACATGCCTTCATAACATTGGTTCAAGGAGAAATTGTATCAAAATATGTTGGACATAGCGGGAAATGGCAAAGAATTATATATGGAAATCTTCAGAATGACCCAAACGTAAAACACATTAGCAAACTGAACCCTGGAATCAAGTGGTGAGAGTGACTCTCTTATTTCCCAGCATCCCCCTCCATCAGACAGCACCATCCTTCTTCTCCTGCTGAGACATTCTATTCTGAATATTCATTTGACTTTCCAATAACCAAATAGTTCAGTGGTTCCTTTGTATGTGAATGTAGATGCAAGGAAATGTCTCTCTGGAGTAAATGCATCTCAACCTTGACAGGAGGATTTATGTAGCGGGATTGAAGGTAATAGAATTCCTGATCCCTGGGAGCCTGGGAAGTGACTGCTTGGGGAATTGGTGAATGAGATTGTCTTGCAGGGGGTGAGTGTTCAGCAGCATTTGAAAACTGTTTCCTTCTTAATGTCTTCCTTTGAAATCACAGGTGAGCTTGGGAAAATGTGTTTTTTCAATGCATCATTCATTAATAGATTCACATTGCCCCCATTAGGACATAGATATGCGTGAAACCTTACCAGGCTTAATAAGAGATTAAAATAAAATATGCGAGCATCCAGGTATATATATGTTTGTGTGTACACACATGTACTCACACACGCTCACAGAGGCAGAGAATTTAGATTGATTGTGAAAAGAAGTAAATTTCCCCTAAAACCATCCACCATTATTGTAATGTACTTTGTTGAAGTAAACAATTAGGGGAGATGATGAATAGAGTACCACGTATTTTCTGGAGTATAACTAGGGAAGGTAGACTAATTCACAGAGGTGACACGAAGCAGAAAGTGAATGTGACATAGAAACAGTGGTGGGATGCAGCCTGGCTTAGGAAAGGGTGAGCCAGCCTCAGAAGCAGGAAGACCTGGGTCCAAGCAATGATTCTGACATCTACTCAATGTGTGGTCCGAGGTGCATCACAGCTTCATAGTTATATGCACAAGCTGTGCATACAGGCAGCTTTATAAGACTTTACCATCTAATGACCAGTAGTGATACACTGGATAGGATCTTGGTCCTGGATTCAGAAAGACCTCGCTGGGTGACCCAGGAAGTCACTTAACATCTGTTTGTTCTAGTTTCCTCACCTGTAAAAAGGGATCATACCTACCTCCCAGAGTTGTGAGGACCAAATGAGATAATATTTGTAAAAGTGCTTAGCACATGGTAGGACTATATAAATATTTAGGCCTTTCTCCCTTTCCCTTCCCCCCTTTCCCCCCCTCTAGTGTCTAAAGTTGATCATTGTTTTTCTATGGAAACTGGTTGAATTCTAAGCAATGCATCTCTTCTGGCGTCTCTGAGACAGTCTCTCCTAGGAGTTGGATGATACACCCAGTAGGGGGGGAAATAGGCCTAATAATGTGTTCCTCCAATGAGGAGACTAATGTCTTCTTGACTCTTAAGGAGACAATTTGTGGGTGATTGTCCCATCCCTCATTGGTATCTAATGGCAATGTCCAGACTGGCTCCTTCACAGAGGTGACACATGGCAGAAAGTGAATATGTGATATAGAAACAGGGGTAGGATGCTCCCTGGCTTAGGGAAGGGTGAGCTAGCCTCAGAAGCAGAACGACCTGGGTCCAAGAAATGATTCTGACGTCTATTCAATATGTGGTCTTAGGTGCCACACAATTTCATAGTTATATGCACAGGCAGCTCTGTAAGATTTTACACACAAAGAAGACATGGAGCCTCAGTTTCCACATCCATAAAATACTCATCAGTATTTAAAAGTCAAGTGAAACAATGATTTTATGTCTAGTCAGAGAGTGCTATAAAATTAGAAGGTGTTCAGTTATTATCGTTAATATTGATAATTATTTCAGTGATTCAGATGGTCTGTGTTTTAGTCAGTTGGGTCACCAAGAGCCTGGTGGCAGGCTTCTGGGAGCCTCCCTGGCTTGATAACCCTTGCCAGGACTCAGGCTCTGTTAGCAAAGCCTTCAGAATTCAGGGTGACCTCCCTGCCACTGGGAGGTGCCTGAGGAATATTGAGCATCACCATAACAAGAAGTCAGAATCCATCAGCTTAATGTTCATAAATCTATGTCTGGCATTATTTCCTCGCCTTTCATCTTTCCAAATCCAAATCTGCTGAATGCCTCAATCCCCTTTTCTCTTCCTCTTGGAAGGTGCTTCCTCCCGATCCAGTCTTCTCTTCTTTAGCTGGCTCAATGAGCAACCTTGAATCAAAGATGAGGCCAGCAGCCTCTCTCCTTCCCATGCCATGTTTGGGGCCTCATCACATGAAGGGAAGGAGGAAGAGGAGGGAAAGAAACAATCCCTTATGACTGCCATGGCTTCCTCACCTCTTGTGTTCAACTTCATTTGTAGTGAAATCTTTTTTTTTAAACTGTGGGACAACTGTTAAAGAGGAAAATAAATGTAGTTTTTCAATGCTATACATGATTCATCCTAGATGTGTATTTGAGAGAGACTCTACTTAAACATGTAATGATAGTGATCAGAAAAATGTCGGCAATAATCCTTTATAAAGGATTTTAGAGCTCATCGCTATGTTCTGTGTCTCATTTGAACCCTTGCGACCATTCAGTAGTTTTCATTCATGTCCTGCTCTTCCTGACCCTCTTTGGAGTTTTCTTGGCAGAGATACTGGAGTGCCTCGCCATTTCCTTCCGCAGCTCATTTTACAGTTGAGGAAACTGAGGCAAACAGGGTTAGATTGTTTTCCCAGAGTCACATAGCTAGAAAGTGTCTGAGGCTGGATTTGAACTTTTGAAGATGAGTCTTGCTGGCACCAGGCATGGCACTCTGACTGTGGTGCCTCCTAGCCATCTACATTTGAACCTGATGACAACCCTATGAGAAATATTCTTATCCCAGTTATACTGATGAGGAAACTAAGTTTTGATTATTTTTTCCATGGTCCAATATCTACCTACCTACCTATATACACATACACACATACATATATGCGTATGTACACACATACAACACACATACATACATATGTGCCTGCATCCATAAATGTGTATGTACAAATAGACGTAAGTGCATACACAAACATATGTATCAAATACAAGATTTAAGGCCAACTCCGCCTGATTCCAGATGGAGGTCTTTGTCTTTAACTGGGTGCAACTCTCATCTAGCAGTTCAGATCTGCCCAGCCCCAAAAAGGAGTCAGCTGTGGGCAGGATATTGGCATTTTAACCTCCCACTTTGCTTCTAAAAAAACAAACAAAATATCAACTGTCACTTCAGTTCCCATGATCACTGCCCAGCATCTTCCCCAGTAGATCAATGCCTATATGCATGTTTTTCTTAATATACATTTCTGATTTTCCTAATGTCATTCTCTTTGGCATATTCCTTTATCTGCTTGGAGAAGTAACTCTGAAATAATGTAACAATCACTCTTCAAAAGTCATAAATGTAATTGTATTTTGAGATGTGAGTTGACTGAACATTTTCACACATCGGAGGATAAAGTTTTCATATGCTTTGGTTATCATCTATATTCCCTCCTCATCCCATCTGCCCAGAAAATACCATTCAGCAAATACCTTTCTGAGAAGTGAAAATCCTAGTGTATAATTACTTTTACTCATCTGCAGGATGTCTCATTTCTTCTGTGTTTATTTTGCAGAAGTGCAAGTTCACCATGCCTTAGGAGTCAGCTCTCTTTGGGGGGAGCACTGTTAGTGGGGTGCACTAGTGTGATCCTTGAGACCACCAATCTGCCCTCTCCACTCCCAGTATTCCTGCTGACTCTAAGGAATGGGCTTGACTGGGGTAGATAATCATGATGTCATAGAATTGTAGGATGTCAGACAGTCATTTGAACCCAAGTTGTCTTCCCACCATAATGCACTACCATCCTAAGTTGATCTGCCTGGGGTTTTAGAATAAAAATGTTCCTTCAAGGAAGATCCTTTTGTCCAACCTTCTCATTCCCTAAGCTAGAACCAGAGGCCCAGAGAAGAGTATGACCTGATCACTTGTGTTAGTTTGTTACTGGCTGAACCAGGTCCACAACTCGGTCTTTTGAGTCCCAAGGAATTTTTCCTTCTGTTATCCCATGAGGCATCTCTTCAAACTTTAAATTTCAGGGTTTTTTCTTTCAGGCCATTTGGAGAACCTGCCTCCTGCCTCCCATACATTCAGTCAACTTCAGAAACAAACATAAAATCTTCCGATGGCATTTAAAGCTCTTCCCAGCATCTCCCCCTCATCCATTTCCAGTCTTCTTATACCTCTCCCACTTTCACCCCAAGTATCTCATGGATCCATCTAAACTGGCCTCCTTCCTGTTTCTCACACTTGGCTCTTTAACTCATATCTCTAAGTCTTTGAAAAAGCAGCAGTACCCCCCCATCTCCCATATGCTTGGGTGCTTTCCTTGTTCATCTCTGCCTCTTGTTTTCCCTGCCTGTCTTCAAGGCTCTGCTCAAGTCCCATCTGCAGGAGAGTCTCTCCCTTCTCTGCTCCCTGCTCCCCCCATGCCTTCCCTTTCTCTATGTTGGATAGATATTGTGTGAACCCATTTACTTACATGATGTTTCCCCCATTCGAAGGTGAACTCCTTGGGGACAATGGCTGTTTTAGCCTTTCTTTGAACCCTCAGCACTTGGCCTCAGACATAGTAAACACTTCCAGATTGTGTATGAGCCTTCCACTCTAAATACCCACCCCACCCTGAGCAGCCAACAGCCAGCCAGCTCCATGGATTGGTATGGTTTGGGCCAACTCTTTGTTGTCAGCTATGAGAATAATGAGTGTGAAGAAGAGATGGTTTCTCACCTTGGTGGCTGGAGCCTCTTGGAAATGTCGAGCAAGCCCCAGCAGGTCCCAGGCTCTTGGATATAGGCCCTTCTGAGAGCAGTGTGAATGATGAGCTAGTTGTCAGCAAGCTGGATAGAGATTCCAGGGCTGGCTTTTCCATTGGAAACATGGTAAGGACACACACACACACACACACACACACACACACACACACACACACGCACACACACACACACCCACCCAGGCGCACCCATTCATCCTCCTCATAAGCTGATTGCACATGGAGCAATTTTGCCTTTTTCATCTGGTGGGCAAGCCATCATCTCTCCTCTGACTCCTTTCTTTGCATTTCCGGTGATGCAGAGGGGCCAGCTGGCTTACGACACCCACCTTTCCTGTCAGTTACTCCACTGGGACAGAGCTGGTGACTAAACTCAAAAGCTTATTTTTTGTTGGGTGGTTCAGCGCATGCACATTCTCTCTGTTACCTTCTATTTCTGAACACCCAGAGTGGACCCCTGGATGGGATTGCCCTCCTCTGTTGAAGAAAGCCATCTCATCACTGCCCCTGACTCTGGACTTTGGACCTTTTTATCGTGCACTATATTCCATCTGTCTCATGTCTTTGCCTCTGTCTTCTGCTTTTTCTACAACTCTCTTAATGGGAATGCTTTTTTTTAAAATCTCTGTGCAATGTTAAGACAGAGTCAAATGCCCAGGTCCAGTGGTATAAGGCTAAAATCCAATGCTGATGTTTCTTCATATTTTCCTTGCCATGTGATTGAGGGACAAGCATATCTCTAGACCATCTCTCTTTAATTTCCTAGTTAGGATCTTTGTTAAAGTTCTCCACCAGTACCTCCCAGTATGGAGGGGACTTTGGGCTCCTGAAGGCCATAATCTAGAGAACACCCAGCCTTGTGTGTCCTTCCATCACAGCTGAGGGTCTGCATGCTTCAGTCCAATGTTGGACTGTGTTCATCTTGTCTAAGGACTAGCCTTGTTCATTCCAGAGCTCGTTACTAGGTTGACTGTAGGCTCAGAGCCTGAGTTCTTAGCAGAACACATTAGTTCACCAAGATTAAGTTTTGTCTTTTCTAAAATAAAGAGATTGGACTGACTAACTTCTTAGAAAAGGCCCTTCTGGCTCTAAATATGTGATCAGTGCAGTTCTTTTTGGTTGTTGTTCCCTACCTCAGCAAGTTAAAAAAATGCCTTTCAACAATTTCTATCTGTTCAGTGAATACCAATTCTAACAAGGTATTACTTGATGTGTATATGTGTCTGTATATGGTAAAAAAGTGGTTATAGGTAAAACTACATGTGGGTTCATTTATATATGTATACATATATTTATGTATATGTATGTGTGTGCGTACAGAGAGAGGACATAGTGGACAGAGAGACCACAGGGCTCAGGAAAACCTGACACATCCTGGCCATGTAACTCTTTGCATGTCCCAGGCAATTTTCCTATATGTGTAGGGGGTGTTGACCTGCTTTGGGAGAGTGTTTCTTCACCATGGGATTCCCTAGATCAATGAAATCACATTTTATACTCTTTTGTCCTTCCTAGGTCCCAGTCAGTTCCCCCAGCCCAGTTGTATGTTTTGTTCCCCAGGCCCTCCCCCAAGTTCTCTTGCTCATATCCTGGAGTAGATTTAAGCTCTCTCAGGTTCTACCCCACTTTGGAAATAGATCTACTTAAGGCTCTGAGGATTTTGGTTTGCTGAATAGCACATACACACACAATCATTTTATATATTTATTCATTTGTTGGTTTGTTTATACTTTGCTTTTTACCCTGTCCTCATTGCAGGGTATACTAATAGAAAAAGTTCCATCATCCTTCATCTCAAGTTGTTCCCATTCTAATTGGAGGAGACAATGCCAGAGTGGAAAGAAAGCTAGCTGCAGGATAGATCCAAAGGCCCACAAGGCCCAACTGAGCAGAAGAAGGGCAAGTGGTGAGGTCCACAGGTCCTTAAGTTACATCTGTAGGTCATAGGACAATGCTTAGGGTCTGCCAGGTGCAGAGGCAGAGAATGGTAAGGGCTGTAGGGTCTTGGGAGACAGAGGCAGGGCAGAGGGTAGAACCTAATGGATTCCAGCCTCAGACATTAGCTAGCTGTGTGACCCTGGGGCAGTTACTTCACCTTTTTTGCCTCAGTTTCCTCATCTGTAGAGTGAGCTGGCGAAGGAAATTGAAAACCACTCAAGTATCTTTGAACATCACTAGCCAAGCCCAGGATGGGCAACTACAATGCAGAACATTAGAACCTGAAGGAACCTTAAAAATCATCTAGTCCATGAAATTAACCTTGGAAACTGAGGCCCAGAGAGGAAGTACCCTTCTTAATGACACATAGATCCAATGTGATGATGTGATGTAAAGTGCTTCGCACAGGGCCTGCCACATAGTAAGTGCTACATTATAAGTTTCTCCCTTTCCCAGATACTAAAGAATTGGGACTGAATTCAAACTGATCACGTAACTGATTTCACTGATAATTCCATGATATTAATAAGGAGGAAAATGAATCAATGGGGCTACTTCCATCAAGTCTTGCTCTTAAGTTATTTTTTAAAAAGAAGAATGTTGTTTTTCTTAATAAGGGAGGTGTTTGTATATAATTTGAGATTTATTTCTCCTAATTTTACTTAACCTGAATGAAAAAAAAATGAAATCAATAGAAAAGTATTTATTAAGTGATTACTGTTGTTGCTCAGTCGTTTCAGTTGTACTTGACTCTTTGTGACCTGATTTGTGTTTTCTTGGCAAAGACTGGAGAGTGGCCATTTCCTTCCCCAGCTCGTTTTACCAATGAACAAACTGAGGCAAGGTTAGGTGACTTTCCCAGGGTCACACAGGTAGTATCTGAGGCCAGATTTGAGCTTAGGTCCTCCTGATTCCAGACCCAGTGCTCTGTCCACTATACTACCCAGCCTTTTCTGTGACCCCCACAGGGCAGCAGATTGATACATTCATTCTATAACACTGGCAATATTGGTTTGATAGGGGTTCTCTGATGGGAAAGCAGAATAGTAGAGTGAGAGTGTGCATGTTTGGGAAAGAAGGTAGCCTAGGAAAAAAAGATGTATATCTGAAGCCTACCTACTTATCAAGGCATCACCAATCAAGTTGGCAACCCTCCCAGTAGAAGAGATTTTCAGTCCTCTGGAGTGACTTCTCTGGTCCAGGAGCCCAGTCAGCTGGCACGAAAGTGTCAGGGCAGTTTTAAGCTGCAGTTTGAAATTCCACTCCTCCATTCCTTATTCATCTCGTTGTTGTTAATGGTCCCTTTCTTGATCTTCTCTCACTTTATTCCCATTCCTTTTATTATATAAATTACTGAATGAGTTAAAATATGCAATGACAGGAACTTAATAGGCAACTCATGTCTGAAGTCCATGGGATGAGTCATGAGATTGCATCTAGGGATCAGTGTTGGATCTGTGACCTGCCCTATTTGATAATACAAAGTCTCACAGCTGGATTGAACTTGACAAATTATCCAGAGGAGCCTCTACCATTTTCCAGAGGGATTATGGAGGTTCTCCCTGAGAATCCTTTTCCTCATCTCTTGGAGAAGGAAGTTGGAAATGAACATTTCTCATCTGGTCAAGAGTTTAGCCTCTCTCTGTAATCTTCTGTCTTGAAATGGCCCCTTGCTCATAACCAGCAAATCCTTTCTTATCTTTCCTCAATTCTTCAATTATTCCTTTAATTTAATAAAGTGTTTAGTTCTGTTTCAATTAATATAGCTTTACCGCTAACTGTTTGGGGAAGAAAAACCTCTGTGTCCTTTGATACTTGGTGGTTTTCTGAAAAAAAAATGATAAAGAAATCCATCTACTACAAATGGGAAATAAGGTTATTTTCAATATTGCACAGATTGTCTTGCTGTCTGACAAAGCCCTATTAGAGGGACTGTGTTTGACAGGGACCTCTTTAATTTAATGAAATTCTATCACTGAAATGCAGTTTTAATAGCATTGTTCATTTCGTTCTGTCTCTGAGATATCATGGTGAGCAAGTTCTTGCTTATGCATTAGTTGTGGGTGGCGGCCTGTGTGGGACATCACAGTGTAGGAGGCAGAGTCGTGATACTGAACAGCCCAGATCCAAAAGAGACATTTTATGTGCCTTGAATTTTTGGAATTTATTCTTAATCATCATCAAAGCTTACTAATGACCTGTTAAGGACAATGGCTTAATTACTTTACTTAACCACCTTTATTGTCATCAGTATCTCTTCCATAAACTCTGAAAAATAAATTTCCTTGCCAGAAGCCCTAACAGAGTGACTGCTGTTTATCAGCTTCTGAGACATACTTCTGGCAAATATAAAAATCCATTTAACATGACTTTTAAATGGTTTGTCTTTCTCTTTGCTGAGTTTATTTCTTTCTTTGCTTGTCTTCTCTCTTGGAATTACTTTGCATGAATTTATGTAGTCTTCAATCATTCGTTTACCTGATGATCCAATAGAATGTGATCTTCAGCTTCATCAATTGTTTATCCTGTCAAAATTTATTGTTTTATAATTTAGGGTCCTCTTTTTAATAAATGTGTTTATTTTATTTTATTTTTTATTACTATTATTTATTATTTATTTTAAATATATTTTTTCTTTTTAAAAAAATAATTGTCCATGGAATAATTTTGTCTTAAAGGTAGTTAGCTATTACAAATAACTTTTTGGATGTTTTTTCTTTTAAATAGTGCCTTAATCTGTTTCCAGATGTTTTACAGAATCATATCTTACAAATGTAAATTATGAAAGTGAGTCATGGAAACATTTGGTTCTTATGCCTTTTATGTGCATATATATACATACGTGTGTGTGTGTGTGTGTGTGTGTGTGTGTTTAGGGTAGGAAGAACAGCCCCTGATTGCAGATGCCAGATCCCAGCTGCCTGGCCACTCTTCGGGTTTGTTGTAGATCAGGCATTCTGTAATCCACAGACACTGGTGTCTTGTTGTCCCTGGCTCATGCCCTCTATCTCCATATTCCAGGTATTTTCACTGACTGTACCCTATGCCTGGAATGCTCTCCTTCTCTCTCTCTCTTCCTCGTAACTTCATTGGCTTCCTCCTAGTCCCAGCTAAAAGCCCTCTTTTCCTGTTACTTCTCAATGGGAGTTACCCCTCTCATGATTATTTCCAATCTACCTTGTCTAGATCTTGTTTGTACATCATCGTTTGAGTGTTGTCTCTCCCGTTGGACATTAGTCTCTCTCCTTGAAGGCAGGGACTCTGTTTGGGCTTTGTTTTTTCCTTTCTTTGTATCTCTAGTACCCAGGCACATAGCACCTGCTCAGTCAATGTTCTTTGACTGAATGATGTATGATCAAGGTTGACTCTAAAGCCCCTTCACCACTTTGAGATTCTGGAATCTTACGTTTGGAACAACAAGGGTCAGTAAATCACAGGATGAGGCTGTATGATCCGGAGGGATCTTGCTGGACAGAGGTTGTGCTCCCCCTCTCGCACCCCCTCACCCCACTGGGCATCATCACCATCTCAAACACATACATACCCCTTTTGGTTAGGGTTAGTTTCACTTTTCTTTCGCCACCCATCAGAGCTTCCTTGGCTGTCGTCATGGAGTTGTACCGATTGCTTAAAGCCCCTTGAGGAGAGCTGAGCATATCTGTGTGACATGCCCAGCCTGCTGGAGTTCCTGGAATCCCTCCTGCACACTTCTCTTCTCTTGTTCAAATGCTGTTAGATGCTCCAATCTATGAGCTTCCTCATTATACACCATGTAGAATGAGTCCTCGGTCAATGCTAGTCAGGAACCAATCTTCTGTGGATTAACTTGACAGCTCTTGTATATAAAACCAGAGGAAATCATGGTTAATAGTCACACACTTTGCTGGAATTTCATTCCCTTACAAGCTGTTGCATTTCTGTTGTTTAACTTAGTAAACAAACTTGTCTATTTGAAGGTACTAACAATAAATGGCCATTTTCTTAAGTTTTTGCTTCAGAATTGCCTTCCTGCCTCGCTTGGGCTCTTGTTCTCCATTGGAAACACTCATGTGCTGCATTCTTTTTCTGTGAAATCACTTCTTTCCATGATTCACCAATTAAGTCATTAAGAAAGAGTTCAATTTCTCCTTTAATTTCATCTAAATGGGCCATATTTTGGGCCACATTAGCCCAGCTTATCTTAGTGGCTATAGTGAGGAGACCAAGAAAGATCCATTCTAAAGAAAATCCTTTCAAAGAGATGATTAATGACTATGTGCCATAGAATGTGGAGATGAATATAAGCATAAAAGAAAGATGGTTCCTCTCCTCAAGGAGCTAACATTCTAATGGTGAAGACAGCACATAGGAGAAAGGCCAGAAGGATGGCAAGAGGGGCACCTGCCAAGTACTCACTGACTAAGTGTTTTGATTCTAGGGAGAGTCTGCTAAAATGTGAATTCTTTCCACTGGGCCAAGAATATGGAAGAAAGGATGATATTTATCTAGAATAATAATATAAAAACAAATTATTTAATCGATAAACCAGCAACGTATTATGATATTGAATAATACAATGACAGTAGCTAGCATTTCCAGTAGACTATTGAAGGTTTGAGAAGTGTTTGAAAATAGCTCATTGTGTCCTCACAACAGCAGATAGAGGGGCTAGCCTGGAATCAGGAGAATTCATCTTTGGGAGACTAGCTATGTGACCCTGGGTAAGTCATTTAACCCTATTTACCTCAGTCCTTCATCTGTAAATGGGCTAGAGAAGGAAATGGCAACCTCTTCTAGTAATTTTTGCCAAGAAAACCCCAAATCATGGGTCACAAAGCATGGGGAAGGACTGAAAAAGACTGAACTGATCTGCACAACAAACTTGGGGGGTCTATTGTTATACCCATTTTACATATAAACAAACTGAGGCACATAACTGTTAAATGACAGGCTGAGGGTCATACATAGAGTAAGTGTCTAAGACTGAAGGCCAGATTTAAATTCAGGCTTCCTGATTCCAAGTCTAATGCTGTATTCACTGAACTACCTAGTTGATAGATTTAGATTTTGAAAGGCTATGGCAGTGTTATTGGTACTGTTGTTATTATAGGCTTTATTGTGGACAATTCTCTAAGAATTGAAGGTGCTTACCTTCATTAGTAGAAGGTGCTCCCTCATATGGGAGTTCCTGTGCCAATTATATCCTAGACCCAGACCTTCCTCTCCCCACCTCACAACTGATCTAGGCTGACTCTCACCATGGAGCATCTCCCATCAAGGACTCACCGAGCACCTTCTCCACATCCCTTATTGTGGACAACACATGATCTCAAGTAATGAAAGAATCTGCTTCCAAGATGGCAGAATCCTTGCCAAAGGTCAGTGGCAGAGCCTGCCAGGCCCCTCCACATTGAAGGGAGCTGGGCAGGTCTTTCTGAGAGGGAGCCAAGAACCTGTCTCTGGGCCTTCGACCACATATTTATACTTATTCAGTTGTTCGTTCATTCATTCATTCATGCATTCGTGCACCACTTCCCTTGCAGAGTCTGCTCTTCTCTGGGTTCAGCAACCTTATTGCCTTCAGTTCATGTGTCAAGTTTATGACATTCTTTGTATATCTTAGTCACTTTGCTTTGTCCCTGCTCAAACTGGTCAGTGCCTAGCTTAAAACATGACTGCGATCTATAAACATTTCCTAAATGTCTATTATATATCAGGCCCCCTGCTAGACCCAGCACATATTGCAGTGAGGTTCTAAGTAAGCCCGGAGAATGGTATGATTAGAACTCTCCCTCTGAGTAATTAGCCCTGTGAATACTAGATTCCTCTGCTATTGAGGATGTTCATTATAAAAAAGAACCTTCAGCCTTTCCCTCTAGGCTGCTATCTGCATAGCCTTCCTGCCACTGGGTAAGCCATATTTGTTTTAGCTCAAATGCAGAACTTTGTTTTTCTCCACATTACATTTCAGGATAGGATATTTGGCCCATTTTTCTTGTTTGTTGGAACCTTTGGAATTTCTGACTCACTCTCCTAGCTGGCATGGGAGCTCTTCCTCCCCTGTCAGGGGAAAATTGGATCAATGGTGCCATGGAGGGCTTACTCCAATTTATTAATCTTTATCCATTTTAAATATCCTCTTTAGTTGTTAGAGGACAGATTTTTGACTAATATACACTTCCTAATATGTATTTATATATGAATACCAGTCTACTCCTACCTCATTAATTCAGGACTTGTAGCAGCTGGAACAGGGACTGGGATGAAGGTTATCTTTGCATTACTGAAGACAGAAAGAGTTTACTAGTCAAGTTAAATATAAGGACGATGACAGGGATTGTTTACGATATTCTCTGGTCTCCTACATAGATATCTACCATTGGAGGTCATTCTCACCTATTCATTAAAGATCCTCTAGGGTATGTCATCATTGTTTTAATTGATGTTTGTATGTACAAGTAATATTCTTTTGAACTGTGGGTGAAATTCAAACTTTTGATTCACTGACTGCGAACATCTAGCATGTAAGGTGCCATCCTAGGGGCTGAGGATAGGAGGAGAAAATCAATTTTCAGAACCCCCAAGAACCTCTGGGTTCCCAAGGAGTCAAAATATTCTCCTTCCCATCCTTCTTTTCCTCATCAATCAACAGTATGTCAAATAGAGGTCATCACATGCAGTATTCATAATCATCTAATCAATCAGCATACATTTATTAAGCACCTACATCATACAATGTTTGAGTTAAAGTCTGAGGTTACAAAGAAAATAATAGTTTCTGTGGTCAAGAACTGAGAGCCTCCTTTTCATGAACAGTATTTCTAATAAATACTTCCATGTGGAATACTCCTAATCAATTAATCATAAACATTTATTCAGGCACTTACTGCATTCCAAGCTCTGTGTCAGACCATGATGGTACAAAGGCAATCAGTGAAATCATCTCCACTCTGAAGGTACTCTCCAAATATCAAAATATCTATATCTGAGCACCCATATATCATCCCTGAAGATGCTTTCACTGAAGCAGGATGAGATGAGGAGAGAGAGAGAGAGAAAGAGAGAGAGAGAGAGAGAGAGAGAGAGAGAGAGAGAGAGAGAGAGAGAGAGAGAGAGAGAAAAGAGGAAGAAAGAGGAAGAGGAGGAGGGGAGGGAGGATGCAGGGCTATTTCTATCAGAACTCTGTTGAATAAGATGAAGAGAAGGCAGATAATTGCAATATGATGATGAGCATCTGTGTAGTGCTTTTGCACCCATGATCTCATCTGAGCCTTCAATCACCTTAGAAGGGGAGAGATACCATATGAGTTATCATTCCCATTTTACAGATGAACGGATCAAGGATCAGAGATGGAGCATTTTGCCTAAGGCTACACAGCTAATCTGCAGGTTTTAGGGTCCAACATTCTCCTTGCTCCCTCTTTCTGATTTTCCTTTGGCCCCAGAGAGTTGTGTGCTTCCTTTGGGCGAGGCGGCTGCCTGAGCATCATTCCTCAGCAGCTCTAGCTCTCAGACATACAAATGAGAAGACTGTGTTGCTGCTGGAAAGACTCATTTCCTATCCTTGTACTGAGGTCATGTCTCTGCCCATTATAGGAGAAGGAAAACATTCATGATTTCCTGTTTGAAAATGGGAAAAATGGAGGCCAAATTAAACATGCAGGCAGATGTTGAGGAAGACTGATTCCAACATGGTCAGTTCAGCCTGGGAGCATCTGTTCTTATTGCATTCGGGAAGCAGTGTTACAATTTACTGAGACACCTTTGCTCGTTCTTAAGACATTGCTGGAATGCTTTCATCCTGGATGGGGAAGACTTGTTACTTCCATCCAGAGGGACTGAGCAGGACAGGGCCCTCCATCTCATGCTCTTCTTGATCCCCAGATGGTTCCCATTTTGGTATGAACCAGAGTGACAGCACCATTACATGTCCCTGTTCTGTGGACTTGCCTTATAAGGCTGGGTCCCTCTTTCTCCTCCTATTGAGGACCTTGTGGCATAGTAGAGGTTAAGGAGAGGCCCTGGATATGGAGGCATGTGGTTTTGGATCCTTTTATTACTGCTGACTTCCTGTGTGACCTTAACCAAGTTTGCCTCCCTCTCTGGCCTTCAGTTTACTTCTCTATAAAATGTCTGTTTCATTCAGCAAAACTTATTCCGAAAGGACCTGAATAAGTCCTTTTGTGTTTTGGAAAAAGTAGCCTATGCAGTGAGCAGAATGCAGAGTTCAAATACTGAAGTCTCCCTTTGGATTCAGAATTAGAGAACAATACCTCCCCCCACTCTCCAACCCTCCAGCTGGACTCCATTTTCCTTTGAAAATGATAAATCACTGAGAACTCTCTTGAGAAAAGATTTGCTTCCCTGTGTCTTGGAACTATTTCCAATAGATTGAATATTGTTGCATCAGATTCCATTACAATGAAACCCTCCATGCAGCTAAGAGATGACCAAGGCCTCAGTGGCGACAATGCCAGTTTCAAGCAATCATCAGCATTACAAATTTCACTATAGCCATGGCAGGTCTCTGTGGCTTATCTTTAATGTTACACAGCATCTTGTCCACATTATCTAATTTATTCCTTATAGCAACTTTATGAGATGAATACTTCTTAAATCTGTATTAGCACTGTGCTCATTGAGGCCTAGGATGATAAGTGACTTGTCTAGGCTCATGCAGCTAGAAAATGAGATGCAGTCATGGAGATCCTTTATCATGGAACCATAGACTTGGAGCTGGGAAGGTCTTCAGAAGTCACCTTGTGCATTTACTGAGAAGGAGCGGGAGGCCCATAGAGATGGGCTTGCCCAGTGTCTTGTGTAGGCTGGGTTGGAATTGAGCTTTACTGACCTGAAATCTGGCAGACTTTGCACTCAGTCCCTGCTCCCAACTAAGCCCTAATCTGTACTTATTGGCATCATTACCTTGTTTGGCATCTCCATAGACCCCTTAGCTTTGAGGTTTGTTTTTCACACTTGGCATTCAGCAAAGAGGTAAGAAGTTTCTCCAAAGCCTTTAACAATATTAAGAAGAAGCCTCTGTCTCCCTCATCTTTCAAATTAGCATTTGTTTAATGAACGCTGAGCTCTCCAATGTTCAATATCTTTTCCCTGTTTCTCTCATAAACCAGTTCATATTCTCTCTGTAAATTGCAGTCCTGTTGATTACAGTTAAACATTAAGATTCCAGGGAGGAAACCATCCCATTGGGCTTTTCCATTCTTCTCTCAGTTGAGTTCTTCATGTTACCTTACCAGCTGTCCCGTATGAACTGATACTACCACCACAACCACCCTCCTCCTATACCCTGTCTTCCTTTCAATTAATTCCTGGGAGGTGGAGAAGCTGAGGCTGCTGACACTGTGCCAGCATGAGCTGTCTGGCCAAGGCTGCATTTCGACTCCAATGATCACCTTGACTCTCTGGGCCCCAGTCATCCATACCAATGCTGCCCTTGATTGAAATTCAGAGCCAGCGGACTTCATTAGGCCTTATCCTTTCCATTGGTGCATAAATAAGGAACCTTTCATTTCACAACATTTTAATTATCTAACCAGGTAATTAGCCTGTGAAAAATATGCTGAAATTTGAAAACAAGTGATGATTCTGGAAAGTAATTAAAATTCTTCATTATTGTGTGAATTTTTAGATTTCCTTTCTTATTAATGTTATAAGCCTCTCTTCTAAGGAATCAAATGCCAGCTAAATATCTGGTCTGAAGTTGCTTACTGTTTTCCTGACTTCCTTGGGTTGGGAGCTGGACAGAACTTAGATTTGAGAAATGTTAAGCTGAGACCTGCAGAGCGCCCCCTTCTCTCCCCACACCCCACCCCGGTTCAGTCACCAATAACATTTGGCAAACACAAGTTAAACTTCTACATTGGACCTGTGGTATTGGGAAAGATGCTGTGAATCTGAAGACAAGACTGAAGCAATCTTTGCCATGAGAGATATTGCATCCTCCTGAGAGGATATTGCATTCCACTTTATAAGGAGACATAAATAGTAGGAAATTTGGAGAGGATGGCTTTCAGACCTAAGGGCATGATACCACCTAGAAGGTGATCCTCAGACTGATGGCAGCCTTCCATTGTGGTCCTAGATAAAGAATTACAGCAAGCCCTGCATTGAGGAAATGCTCCAAACCATTTGAGTCAAACTTATCTCAGCAGCTCAGTATCTTTTTCCTCAATGAGAACATTGTCATTATAGAGGACTCTATTCAAAGCTATTCAAGGACCATCTGGTCACTTTAAAATGTAGGTACTCTAACGGGCAGCTAGGTAGTGCAGTGGACAGAACACTGGACTTGACATGAGGAAGATTTATCTTCATAAGTTCAAATCTGGCCTCAGATACTTACTAGCTCTGTGACCCTGGGCAAGTCACTTCATCCTGTTTACCTCAGTTTCCTAATCTGTAAAATGAGCTGGAGAAGGAAATGGCAAACCACCTCAGTATCTTTGCCAAGAAAACCCCAGTTAGGGTCACTAAGAGGTAGACATAAGTGAACAGCAGCAGCAGTAGAAGTCTCTTCTGCTTCATTGTTGCTTAGCAAGGTGCCTGGCACACATTACTTATAATAAGAGCTTAATAAATTCTTGGTAACATGACTACATCGATAATTTCTCAATTGAAGGATTGAGTACTCGGTAGTGTACATGATCCATTTTTAGCTAAGACCTACCTATGCATATCTACCTCATGGGGCAACAGCCAACGTGTTTGTCCAATATGTCAGTCTGTAACTCTTTGAAGCTTGACTTTTCCCTTGCTCTTGATATTGGATCTTTTTTTCAACTTCCCTCTAATTACCAGGTTTTTCAACATGATCATGTACGAACTCTGCAGTTCATCTAAACCACTGATTCAGACACACGTACTCCCTGAGATCTTCCACCTTTTCTCCATCATTGGCACCACTGTCATCATCAATCATTGAATAAAATTATTGAAATGATGAAGTGATGATGATGATGGATAAAGATAAAGATGGATTCCCCCATCACAAATCTGAGGAGTCATGAGTGCTGCATTGGGTGCAGTCTCATATCACATAACAAGTGCCTTTTGGTCAAAAGTCCTCCTTTTCCAGAGCCTTCAGTTACATAAACGTCTTGTTTTTTACCCTGCCCTTTTTTGCTCCTTTTCCTAAGATTCTTGGGGGCAAGACAGGAAGTGTATGCTCTGGCTTGTGAACATTTTCCTTTCTCAGGCACTTAGTATGGAATGGAAACAGCTGTTTGGTTTGTCAGATTCCTCTTTCCATGTGGATGGAGGACTCCAGGCTTTCATGCCTAAAATAAATTTGGGGGGACTTGCTCATTTCACTGTCTTTTAGGTATAGCATATAGAAAAAAGCTAGCCTCTCTGGAGAATTGCTAAGGCACAGATATATCACTTTGTAAAATTCGCTCTTTGCAGTGAAATGGAGACTTCCCATTAGCAGGCAAGACCCGTCTTCCTCCCAGGTTGAATAAGAGCAGTACTTAAAAACAACAACAACAGAAACCCAGCTGGTTATATTTAGTTTCCTATAAAATGGCAAACACTGTCTTACTTAAAAATCTTTGAACACTATCTTAATAATCTTCCACTTGAAGGATTGTGAGAAAATGGTGATTTTTTTTTTCTCTTACACCTATTGGACTTAACCTGTCCACTCCTTTGTTCTTGAGTAGGTTCTAGATGCAGACTTACTAACTCCTTAATGGAAGAGAAAATCTGTATGATTCATAGAGTCATTGAACTGCAATGTTGAGAGGATCCTTGGAGGTCATTTTATCTTATTCCCCATTTTTACAGGTGAAGAAACTGATTGTGTTGTAGCTTATGCCAGATCCCTTGACTATCAGAGCAGCATTTGAATGGATTTCCACTGCCATTCTACAGGATGCAGGGTTTGACCCACTGGGAGAAGATCTTTTGGATATACGATACCCTTCTCCATACTCCCCAAGAAGGTGAAGAAAATTCAAGTTCCCTGTTCTCACATTTCCCTGAAAGTTTCAATATTTGGGCATCCCCCCCATTTTTTTTTTTGAGAATAATGATGCTTTCCCATTTACCTTGTTTCATAACCTTAGACTCATCCTTGAATCTTCTCACCACCAAATTTCAACAAATCTAACTTCGTAACATTTTGTGTGCAGTCCCTTTCCTGTACCCTAATGTAGGTACCACCCACTTCTCACCTGGATTATTATAGTGGCTTCGTAATTCTTCTCCCTGCTTTAAATATTTCACTTCTCCAGTAATCTGCTACCAGGAAAATATGCTGAATGCCCACATCTGACTATGCCATTACTCTGTTCAACAAAATCTATTGGCTCCATTCCCCAATGGATAAAGTGATTAAAGGTATGAATAGTTAGTTCTCAAAAGAAAAAAATACATATATTATCAAGATGCATAAGAAAAAATAATGAAAATCACAAATAATAAGATAAATGTAAATTAAAATATTGTAGATCCTACTACACACTAACACACACATCAGATTGGCTACTATGATTAAAAAAAAAGATGAGGAAAATTGGCTGCTGTGATAAAAAAGGATGAGAAAAATTGTTGAGGTTGCAAGTGGACAAACACATCAAGGCACTGTTGGTGGATATATGAATTGTCCAATGATTTTGGAAAGCAATTTGGAATTCTGCATCCAAAGTTATTAAACCATGCCCACCCTTTGACCCAGTCATACCTGGGAATGATACCACTCCTTGGCAAAGAGTTCCGAGACAGAGGGAAGACTTCCTTTGTTAATAAAATAAAATTAAATAATAGCAATGTTTTTTATTGTAGCAAAGACCTAACAACTAGGGAGATGTCCATCATTTCTGGAGCAGGTGATCATGTTATTGTATGTGAATACAATGGAATAGTCTTGATCTATAAGGAATGATGAATGGTACCCATTTAGAAGGACCTAGGAAAGACATGTATCAACTGCATCAGGCAAGTTGAGTGGAACAGGAGAATCGTTAGACAATGAGCATCATATTGTCAAGCTAAATACCAGGGAAAGTCTTCAGAACTCTGATCAATAAAACTACAGTGTATTGACTTTTTTGTATATTTTTAATTGCTTAGGTTGTTTTTCAAAACAGAATGTTTTGAATGCCCTTTGAAGGCAAGGCCTTTTTCATTCTTCTGTTTATATCCCAACATTTAGCATAGCATACAGTAGGCATTTAATAAATTCTTTGTGAATGAATTATTCTCCTTACTGGTTTGTGATCTTACCATATTATCCATTAGAAAAGCTTCAGGCTTAACATTAATTTTATTTATATAAAAGCAGTTCTTTGATTTTTCACCCTCTAAAATAGTGAAAATATTTGAGAGAACAGAAGGTCTTTCTGAACCCCATACTAAAATTCCATTTTATCTTTAAGAAAATTTCCTATACAGTCTATTACCTGGACAGCAACAGTCCTTTATGGACAGAAATCAACCTTGACATATCGATCTCTCCTTCGATACTGAGAGTTTATTAAAACTGAATTACTCTTTTTTTCTATTAAGACAGTTACAAACAATGCATCATGGAATAAGACTTGCAAAATCATAAACTTACTTGGGCTCTCCTCTTGCCTATTTTATTGATTTTTAAAAGAAGATTAATTTTTCAGCATTCCTGGTTGTTTGTCTTGTGCTCTGAATGAATAAATTACATTAAGAAATTGCAGGCAGGGTGCGGTTTGCATGTGGAATGCTTTAAATTGACCCTGTCCCCAGTGAGCCATTGCTGGAGTCTCCTTGTACCAACCCTTTGGATCCACATGGGAATGCCTAGAGATGTTGTGTGGAATATTACTATACTGTAGAACAGGTAGATGAGAATGACTAGAAAGGGTGACAGCTATGGGCAGATTTTCCCTTTTGGCTTGTTTCTTATGTAAACAACTGCCTACCCCAGCAAGAACTTAGAAACTTTTTTAAATTTGATTTTTTTTTGTGGTTCTTTGACGATAAGAGACACTGTTGTTTTTCAGTCTTTTTTCAGTCATGTCTGACTCTTTATGGCCCCATTTGGGATTTTCTTGGCAGAAATATGGGAGTGGTTTGCTGTTTCCTTCTGCAGCTCATTTTACAGATGAGGAAACTGAGACAAACAGTTAAAGTGACTTGCCCAGGGTCCCACAGCTAGTAAGTGTCTGAGGCCTGGTTTGAACTTAGGAAAATGAATCTTCCTGACTCCAGGCCCTGTGCTCTATCCACTGTACTACCTACCTACCCAGGAGACCCTAAACCTCTCTGAATTCAACTTAGCTTTCCATGCCCCACCCTAATATGTGTGATGTTGCTTCTCATTAGGGCTCATTACCTTACCGGTGTATGTATCTATTTTGAGTGTCTTCTTAAAAATAATGCTTCATTTTGTTTCACAAACACACAACATTCTGATTGTAAACAATGAAAAATAAACTGCTCTAGGCCGGCAGCTTTTAGCTTACCCTGAATATTTGCTTGCATAAAGAAAAGAATTAAATTGTTGTCCCTCTCTTGATGAGAGGGAGCTGTTTCATACTTGCATTTGACAGCAATTCAAATTTTGTCAGTTTGTCTTAGGGAATGACTTATGACCAGGCCCAGGAGAGACCCTGACAGTATCTCAAGCTTCTCCCAGTGGAAGTGTGAAAAACTCAGCTGGGAGATGCTGGCTTCCTGTCAGAAGACAGTTATCAGAAATGGACTAGCTTTGTGCTCTGTGGCCCAGGACAGTCATTCAAGGTTTCACAGCCTTGGTTTTCTCTTCTGCAAAATGGGGTTGGACAACCCTAACCCAAAAGACTATCCTGGGATATAAAAAGCCCTTAGATAGGTCTCAAAATGCAAGTTCTTATTGTCATTGTTGCTTTATGATATTTTCAAGAAATAATTTCACCAGATTAATAAACAGGGTTAAATGACTTGCTCATGGTCACCCAGGCAGTAAGTTTCCGATGCTGCATTGGAATTCAGGTCTTCCTCCGCCGGGGTCCAGCACTCTCTCTTCTAGGCTACCTAGCTTCCCAAAAGCCTTCGATCTTGCCCTGGCACCTGTGATTTTTCAGGTTGTGAAATCCTCCGGAAACAGATCCTCAGGCACTCAAAGAGAGGGCAGATGTGAACTTTAAAACTCTGGGAGAAAGGGGAGACATGAGCTGACCAAAGCCATCCATGTCTTGGGGGTGCCCCTCCGAGGCCTCGTCTGTCCATGCTATGTCGGCATCATCGGACCTTGCTTTCTCTCCCTTCTTAAGGATTTGAAGGGAACTTTCCTGTGGCTTTTCATGTTGCACAATCCTTATTTTTAAAACTCCCCCTTTCCTGTCCTTTTGCACTTCCTGTGGGTACTCCAGTGGCTTGGGATGGAGGGGGGTGGGGCGGGCTAACTTGAACGTTTTCTCCTGGAGCCCTTGGCCGCATGCTCCAGGAGGAGAGCAGGGGTGCTGTCCCGGGCTTCCCATCACTCCCACCACCTTCTCCCCTCTCCGCCCCCCACCCGCCCCGGCCCTGCTTCATGGGAGGCTGCTGCCCGGGGCTTCCCATCACTATAATCCGCTTCTTTTTTGGGGGGAAGAGGCTGCTGCCTGGGGCTTCCCATCACTACAATCCGCTTCTTTGGGGGGGAGCTGCTGCCCGGGGCTTCCCATCACTATAATCCGCTTCTTTTTGGGGGGGGGCTGCTGCCCGGGGCTTCCCATCACTACAATCCGCTTCTTGGGGGGGCCTGCTGCCCGGGGCTGCCCATCATTATAATCCGCTTCTTTTTTGGGGGGGGGGCTGCCGCCCGTGGCTTCCCATCACTATAATCCGCTTCTTTTGGGGGGGGCTGCCGCCCGGGGCTTCCCATCACTATAATCCGCTTCTTTTTTGGGGGGGCTGCTGCCCGGGGCTTCCCATCACTATAATCCACTTCTTTTTGGGGGGCTGCTGCCCGGGCTACCCATCACTTCCCCCAGGGGCACTCGCCCCTGGCATCCTGCGGACCCCTCGGCCTCCCTGGCGCTGTCCGCTCCCTTTCCAGCTGCCTGTTGTCTCCGTGGATCACACCACATGCTCCTATCCTCTGACATTCATCCTGTGCCCCCAGTGGCTGCCTGCTCCCCTGCCCTGTGTGTCCTCTGCGTCTGCGTGAGGCTCATTTTCTCTCCTTTGGAGACTCTCGGGTCCAGTCTCGGGCTCGGGCTCTCGAACCTCTTTGGGCAGATCTCAGTCTAGAAAAGATCTGCCTTTGTTTCTGGCAGCCGCCTGGGGCCATTAAGGGATTTCGCAGTTTCCTGAAGGCCATCCTGGCTTTCTCCTGCTCCTGGTTAATTCTGGCTGCTGCTCCGAGTCAGTCTGTAGCGCCTGCTCGAGATAGAGACGAGAGAGGCAGCCTGGCATAGGGGATAGAGAAGCGGCCTCAGCCTCAGGGAGACCTGGGTTCAAGTCCGCCTCTGGCCCCTTCTGGCTGCGTCACCCTGGGCATCTCACTTAATCTCTCAGTGCCCCAGGCAACTCTCTTTGACACCAGGTGCAGAGAAATTCTGGATCTGCCTCGGTCTTTTGTGCTTTTTCCTGCCTTCCACACTGCTTCTTTCACCTGTGCCCTCTCTGTTCTCTGGGTTTGGGGGGGACTGCTCTCTCCCTATACCACTTGCTGCCCCTTCTTATTCTCTTTGATGCATCCTCGTCCCTTAACTAGGACTGCCCCCCAGCACTCTGTCCTGGACCCTCTTCCTCCTTTATTCGCCTCTCCTTTGGGGACCCAGTCAGCCCCATGAGTTCACTTGCCATTTCTTTGATAGACGCGCCTCAGATCTAAGTAGCAGTGCTCATGGCCAACAGTTTGTAAAAATGTTTCAGACTGGGCGCCTCCTAATCTCTTTAGAATAGACCTGTATAAAACAAAACTCATGATCTTTACTTTAGACCACCTCTCTGCCAAAGGGCCCTATTTCTGTCCAAGGCATACACCTCTGGGTTTGCCAGACTGCTTGGTTATGAGCTGCTGTTAGCACTGTGCCGGAAACTGATAAGAGCTTGATGAACACTTGTGTCCTTCCTTTCTGTGGCTTCCTCAATTCCTTCCTCTCCCTTATTTCACGAATCTGTTGCCAAATTGTGCTGTTTCTAGTTCTCCAACATCTGCTCTATGGAAATCCATCTCTCCACTCACAATGCTGCCATCATAGTTCAGAACCTCATAGCCCTTTCCCCAGTCTGCTAATTAATCTCCTGCCTCAGGTCTTTCCCTCCCTCCTGTCCATCCTTGAGGCAACTGCCAAGGTGACTTTCCTTGGGTACAATCACACCCAGACATTTCCCTAATCAAAAAATTCTAGTGACTCCCAACTATTGCCATGAGCCTAAAATGTCACTTCCTTGATTTGACTTTTCAAGCCCAATCCATCTTGCCCCCCAACCCATTTTTAGTGGACTTTACGCTCTCTACTGCCTGCTTTGTTCTTACCAGTCTGACCTTCTGTTTCTTCCTAATATTTGGACTCCATCTCTCACCTCCAAGCCTTTGCATTAACAATTTCTCATGCCTAGAAAGCATGCCTTCTTCATCCCTTCACTTCATCTTTCATTTTGATGCCTTGCATAAGAACATCCTTCCTCACAAGGCCTCTTCATCTTTTGTATTTATTCAGCAAATATTTATATTCTGCTTATATTTATTCATTTATAAGCTGCTTTTTTCCCTCCTTATTAGGAGATAAGATCCTTGACAGGAGAGATTATTTCATTTTTGTCTATTTCTCTAGTGCCAGGCATAGTGTTTGGAGACCAACAGGGGCTTAATACATTCTTGAGAGGTGATTGGGAGAGGAAGTTTTTTCACCAACTCTCCAAACCACTGAAATCACAGGTCTGATCTGTGTGTGTGTATGTGCATGTGTGTGTGTATTCATGTATGTATCTAGATGTTCATATGTAAGTGCATGAGTCTGTACTTAAATCTGTGTGCATGGGTATGTGCATGTTCACGGATATGTTAGGTGAAGGAGAAACAGAGCAGGTAACTATAGTGAATTGCCAGTGACATGCCCTAATTTCTTTTATAGCTGTTTTAAAGAATTGAATATGGATCCAGAAAGTATTGGAAGCTGGCCTTCCATTAATTAATGAATTGCTTGATAGATTAACTAATTCCACAAAGCCAATGGAAAAGATGGAGCTGGATTAACCCATCCACACACAACAGAAGTAGCTGCCCAGTGCACAGGAAGGCTGCCTCGTCTGAAGCTGTTTTCATGTCTGGTCAGACCTTCCTTCCAGGTCTCCTTCCTTTCTCCCTGGGCTCATTCTCTCATTCTCCCTTCCTTCTGTCTCCCTGTCCTCTCACTGCTCAACCTGCTTTTACTCCACTTGGCCTTGTGCCCTCTGTCCTTGAGGAACATTTTTCAAAGTTGGTCCATGTGGTAGAAAAGTCCTAGCAGTTCCTAGGGGAGATCTCAGGACCATTTTGAGTACTGTACTCCATGACCATGTTTTGCTTTTTTTCTGACCTCTCTGAACTTCCTCCCAATCCTCTGCTGCCTTCCTCCTTGCTTCTGGTCTTTCTACCTCTGTAACCTCCTTCTCTCATTGACAGATTCATCCTGGAAGCTCCATTTTGCGGAAAGATTCTCAACATTCATCCTTCCTTCTCCTCCCAGCTCTGCTTCTGATTCCCTGAACTGTTCTCCACCTCCCCTCCCCATTTATGTCTCTCTCTCCCCTCCCCCGCCTCCACCTTATATTTGTAAGCTTTTTAAAGCTTTTTTGAGGTTTGTATTTGTGTCTCTATTGCTTAGGATAGTGCCTGGTGCATGCTAATAAGCCTTTAACAAATGCCTGTTGGCTTCCATTGACTTGGATGTCCCTTCTGGTTCCACATCCATGAATGTGAACGTGAGGGCTCAGCCCTCTGGAATGGACTCAACTTAGGGATGGCTCTAGGAATGAGCTGGGCAGCATTGGGACAGTTAGTTGGGAGTGACGAGAGCCTGTGTTCCACTCGGCAGAGAGCAGCCTGTGTGTGGGGCAAGCTCCTACATGGTTGCAAATGACCTAGTGGTCCTTGGACCTCTGGAGAGGGGCTCTCTCACATCTGTTTGCAGAGCACATTAGGACCTGGACTGATCTCAGTTCATTTGGTCCTGCCCGCCTGCGGGAGCAAAGGGAGTCATTGGCCCAGCTCTGTGAATGTGAATCCCCAGAAGCCAGGGACTTCCTGGATGGTTATCATTCAGCTCAAGAGTTCATTGTTTCTTGGGCTTTTGGAGTCAGAAGAGAAAAATAAGGGAGTCATTTATTTTGTACCTCCTTTTACATTATGTCTTAATACCGCTGATGGACTTTTCATCAACCTGAAGGGGAATATTGGGGACATTTATAACTGTGGTCATTACTGTTCTGCTGAAAAGGGAAATGGATCACAGAGACTCAATGACCCTCCTGAAATCACAGGCAGTCATTGTCTGGCCAAAGAGAACGCTGAAGTTTCTGGGCGTATCTGATACTGTCGTCTATGCTAACCTCACTGCAAGACAAAATCCCATCCTATGGAGCTTTGCAGAATCTGTGAAGGGCCCTGGGTCTGTACTCTAATGCCCCAGCAGCCCCCTCTGCCACAGACTGGCCCAGGGCTCTTCCAGGTTTCCCTGGTTCTTTCTGATCCCTGGCTCTTCCAGCCTGTGCTCCTTCCCAAGGCTGCCACCCCTTTCTGCTTGGGGACAGGTCTCTGTCACAGTCAGGAAGGATTTGGGGTCATCAAGCTTACGGCTCTGTCTTCTGGGGTCATTCACATACCTGACAAGAGCTTTCATGCCTCCCTCCCTCAAGTCTTCTCAAGGCCAAACAAAGTCCTTTTAGAGGATCCTCATGGTGTAATCCATAGAACTGCCCTTATCCCCTAATGCATCTCCTCACCGTCTCTTCTGCTTACCAATGTCTTTGCAATAAATCATCCTAGAACTGAATGCAAATCTTTCAGCATGGTGGAACCAAGCCCAGTACAGCATTTAAATCTCCTCCTGTGGCCTAATATTGCCTTGTCTTTCTTGGCTGCCCTGTGTATCACATCATAATTCATGTTGAATCATATGGAGCTTGTGGCCCACTGAGGCCCACAGATCAGAGAGTTAACGGGAGTGTAGTGCAGAGAGTGCCAGCTTTGGAACCAGGTGGACTTTCTAGCCATAGCTGTAGCTTCAAATCTCCCCTTTCCACACTCATAAGGGTCCCTCTTACTCAGTCTCATATTATCATTGTCCCTGACCCATCCTCCACTCAGCTACCCAAGTCTTCTTCCTTAAGCCTGCTCTGCCTCAAAAACCTTCTAGAACTCCTTGTTTCCTGGAAGTCAGATGTGTCTTAAGTGTAGAGGACCCAGGAGGTCTCTCCAGGATACTGCATTGGTAAGCCTGAAGAAACTGATTGGCTCCGTCCTGGAGATGACTGCCATGAGGATTTTATGCAGCTAAGGAAACCCCATGGATAGAGTGCTGGGCCTGTATCCAGGAAGACCTCAGTTTAGATCCAGTTCAGATACCTTGCTGTGTGATCTTGGGTAAGCACTTGTTTGCCTCAGTGTCCTCAAATATAAAATGAAAATAGTTATTAACACCTATCTCTCCACACTAGCTTCTTATCCCCATTACCTCCTGTAACATTACATAGAAAAACAATCAACTAGGTTTCATTCTGCACAGCCATATCACCATACCACCCCCCCTTACAAAGCTGTTGTGAGCTAACTTAGCAAGGGAAACTTTTCTAAACCTTAATGTGTTGTAGAAATGCAAGCTATTATTGCTTTTAATATTTTCACTGTTAGCAGTGACATTATTTGAATTTTCCTGTGACTGACTGGATTTCTCCTTTTCCCATATTATATTTTGCCTTTTGTAGTTCTTCATAGATACTAGAGATTAGCAAAGAGAACAGACCAGAAGTGAAAGGAGTGACCTGTGGAGGTCACAGCTTCCTCCTTGTCGGATATCTTCTTGCAGAGGCTAGACCACCACTTGTTCAGTTTGTGGTAGAGGGAATTCCCTTCCAGATGAAGAGGGGGGGGGGGAGGAAGGGAGAGACAGAGAAAGAGAGACACACACAGAGGGCAGGGAGAAGAGAGGGATAGAACATTTTTTAAGAGTTTATTATTTGCCATGTTGAAAGCCAAAGGAAAAACAGCCTCTGCCCTAGTGGCTACCATTTTTATTGGATAAGACATCACATTAAGCAGTGTTCACAAAAGGGGACTGGTGGGTAACATGACATGGCAGGTTGTCGGAGGTCTTGCTCTTGACAGGATAAGTTCAAAGCAGAGGAGCCAGAGGGGGCATCCCAGGCTTCCCATCAGATGGAGATGGTTGTTGAGGAGGACCTTGGCAAGGTTGCTTCAGGAAGGGCTTTGTAACCCATTCAGTTATGGTTGGGACTAAAGCCTTTGAGCCCCCTCCAGTACAGAGAAAGACTCTGTACTATGTGAATTTTCCTCCCTATTAGATTGTGACAATTCTAAAAGCAGAAGCCCTGGGTTGTTTGATTTTTGCATCGCAGTGGAGGCCATGGCACCCTTCTCTTTGCAGATGTGTGTTGGGTTTGGGGGAATTTTCTTGCACTCCCTGATTTCTCCCCACTTGCTTCTCTGAACTCTGACAGCACTCCCCATCAACCTAGCTGCTTAGCACCTGGCTGCTTGGGCTCATTCACTGTTCTGGGTAATGATGTGTGTTAAAGTCATTTGAAATCTAGCTACAGCAGGTGTAGGAACCTGGGCACAGCTGCTTTTACCCCCTCACTCACAAACATTCCCTTTCCTACAACTCTTCCCCTTTGGCTACCCCAGATTTGATGTCGTTTATATAGGACACACCGAACGTTTGTGTCATGGGGGCAATATCAACAGCAACCATCACTTAAGGAAAACCCCCATGAGCCAACTCCTTCTCCACATGCAAGCAACAGATTGGAGTTCTGAGGTTTGGATACCTCGCTTTTTTTTCATCCCATCAGTCACTGTCTAATGAAATTCTCCTTGTAATAACTGGAGTGTTTGTTAAAAAGAAAGAATGACTTAAGGAGCTATGGAAATGTTTCTCTGGAATTCACCACAAACCGGAATCTGCTTTGTTACCTGGACTTTTCTTGGACACAGGTCTCCAAATATATTCTCACTTAAGAGAGGCAGGATGCCAACTGTTGAGACTAGTCCAGGGCCATGAATGGGACTCTGATTTTGAATTACATTCAATCAATCGACAGAAGCAGTTAATGTCTTTCTGGACTTGCCCTGTACCATTTTAGGCAGGTTGCTATTGATTCCACCTTGGCCATCGTTACATACATTATCTCCTGTATCATTCATTATTCAGGAGAATAATATATGGAAAGAGGGAAAAAAGTCCATTTCCTAATGGGTTGCCTCGAATCAACCTCTGAAAGAGCTTAACTAAGAAATCCTGACTTGAGAGAGAGAGAGAGAGAGCGAGAGAACGAGGGAGGGAGGAGAAGAAATAGAGAAGGGGGAGGGAAAGAGAGAGACAGAAAAAATCAGTGCAAGTAAGCACTAGAGGGAGAAGGATCTGTGGGAATCCCTCAGAAAAAGTAGAGAAGAACAATTCAGCAAAGCTAACCAGTATATTGAGAAAAAATGACATGGAAAATTCAGCATCCATGGGGGCTCTCCTCATTTCTACAAAGGAGTAGAAGGACCCAAAACATTTATTATAAACATTTCCAAGCTTGCTTCTTCCTAAGTCAGCTGTTGGCATGGTAGACAGAGTACTTGCTCTGGGGTCAGAAAGACTTGAGTTCATTTCTCATATATACAGTGGGGATACTAAAAGCACCCACTTGCCAGCATAGATGTTCTGACAGAATATTTTTGAAGCTGCTTTGCCATCCTTAGAGTGCCATGTAAATCCTACCATTGTTATCCAGTACTTAGTATGGTACTGGTACGCAGTAGGTACTTAATGAATGCTTGTTAACTAGCTGATGGACTGTTCACTGACAATTTATTTCTTCCTATGCAAATTTTCTGTGTGTGTCCTTTGGCCATTACTGTATTTGACACAGCAACCTGTTGTCAGTTCTAAAAGAAACATGATTAAACACACATCATATTGAGACAGTGAGTTGGAAGTCAGAACATCTTGTACTAAATTTTGCCCCTCTTGGAGATGATCACTCCCTCAATTTCCCTCCCCTGTAAAATGAAGGTGTAGGGCTAGGTGGTCTGAGAGGCTCCTTCTCTGTTAATTTCCTAGGTAAAATGTTCCATAATTTCATGCCACTTACTGGAGTAAAAGATATTATTTGCATTTACCTGCAAAGGAAATCATTTGTCTAAGTGTTGAGGAATAATGAGCACAGAGGTTTCAGGCGGGATCCCTTTAGCCCAACTTAAGCTCTCCATGTTTTCTTAGTGTTGAGCTGCATATGTTGCACTTGGTGCATTCTGGAGCCATGGTCCTCAACATTCATTTGGAGTTTACAGCTCAGTAGTGATCATCCTTCTGCAGTGGTTTCCCTTTCAGTGCCATTTGCATCAAGGCCCTGTGTATGATTGTGGGTATTTTCCATTTTCCTAAGGACTCTTTTGAGAAAAGATAGGGCATCATAGGTCCATGTTGTATAGAGGTAAAGTATCTAGAGCAGTGTCCGATTTTAAATACTTTACTGGCATAAGAATATTCCTTGTTATTAAGACACAAGTCACCAAAGCATTGAAATTTACTATTTTTTAAGGGAGAGTTTGAGAAAACTGGCAATTCAAAAGTGAAACTGAGAGGAAAAGTTAGGCTTGGGAGAATTCATACTAGAGTTGAGTTCCATTGACCAATATTGGAAACACCAAACATATCTGTGCTCTGCTTTGGTGAATACCAACCCATGACACAGAAAATTACTTTCTGTTCAGGCAGGTAAGGAGCACAAAGCCAAAACTGGATTCAAGTTTTCAGAATTGACACATTCATGTGTTTTCCTTGGTGAGAACTATTGTTGATTCTTGTTGAAAAACCAAGTCTGATTGGTGTCCTCACTATTCCCTACCTCTGGCCAGAATTTTGCTTTTTTTCCTAGGTCCTCATTTTCTGCTCTTGTTCCATTGTTGCTTTCTGCTCTGCTCACGTTGATAGATACCCATTTTCTCCTACTTTACATTCTGATGAGCGCAGGTCCCGGTTATCAGTCTTTTTCTTATGGAGAATTGGAACATTCCTCATTTTTGAGGTAACAGTGAAGGTTATTAGATTGGCCTAAAGAGGATAAATGTAGATTTTTTGAAATAAAAGGCATCTATTTTCTAGCTCACTGCTGAGAACAGAGATGTGACACATACCCTGTCTTCTAGCTCATTTGGATGACATCTTTAAAAAAAGTGAAAAATAAATTCATTCCTATTCTCAACTTATTTGGATAGTAATAGCAGTGACCACAATAAGAAAAATAGTAACTCAGATGTCCATAGCGCATTGTGGTTTGTGGGGGCCATTCCTTCCTAAGAAACCTGAGGGGTAGGTGCATGTTTTGCTCATTTTACAGATAAGGAATCCCATGCCCAGAGGAGACATAAGTGATCACTCATTAAATGTCAGAATTGGAGCCTAAACCCTGAGGTTTCTGACTCTTAAACCATGGAGGTTTTCCGCCAGCACCATCTGCTGTTGCCTTCAGTTTATTTCCAAAGTGGGCTCTCTGGCTTGAGATTCATGTTCTGTGGCACGTTGTCTGTATGTCTGATTCAATGAAAAAAAAAGAGCCAAAGGGATTTGGGGGTGGGGGGGAGAGAATTGAGTCATGCATATCAGCCTGAGTCTCTGTCCTATTCAAGACTGGAGCTGAGTTTCTCTGGTCTTCAGTTCCTCAAGAGCGGAGCAAGGATTGGGGGCCTAAAAACTAATAAGATGCAGACTTAAATGTTCATAGTATAATGAAAGAATACTAGGTGTGAGGCCAAAGGACCTGTTTTTGAATCTTAGTTCTATGAATATAGCTGGGTGCCTGGCACACTGTGGATGCCCCTTCAGTGCTGACTGACTCTTATTATGTCTTGGGACATTGTATCTGCCCTAGTTGGTATTCTGCAAGTATTAGGTGCATATTCCATATTTGTGGTGAATGAAAGGAAGATTGAATGGACAATAAGTGCTTAATATGTTTTCCTTCCATTTTACTCCATTTGTATCTTTTGAAGCATCCTAACTATTGCAAAACCAAGGGATAAGTTATTGAATGTGAAGGAACCAAACTTACATTATCAACAAGCCACTCCTTGAATTCTCTGAGTTGGGTATGTGGGTTGGGCGTGTGTGGGCAGGTGGGGATTGGGGAGTGGTTCTGGTTATCTTTTTAGCTATAATCTTGCCTCAAAGTCCCTTCCCCCTCAGCACTGAATGAGCCTGTATAATGGAAGCTGATAAACTTAGCACATTTGAGTTGGATGATTGGAAAGCCCACCTAAGGAGCTGATAGTTTGTGGCTGTTTTCCTTTGGTTGTTGATTTGTTTGTAAACTTCTACTTCATCTCACCTTGTTTTCTTGGTTGTTTCTTTCCCAGGGCAACTTTGTGGCTAGCATGACAGCAATTCTAAGACAGATGGAAGATTATCACTATGCTCACCTGATCAAGACTTTTGGAAAGATGAGAACTGATGTGGTGGTGAGTTCACTGTTGCCCCTCAACCCCTACCAGATGGGCTGGTAGAGTGATGGTATATATGCTTCAACATCTCAAGTCACAACCTTAGCCATTGTAGCTGTTAGAAATGGGAAAAAAGCAAGTGAATGTGTATTCACAACATTGGAAGAGGGTAGGGCAGCAGACCTAAAACTAGAAATAGTTCCCAAGTCCATTTAAATACAGATTCAGGAGATTGAAATATGTAGCTAATATCTAAGGTCAAAAAGAATCCCACTGGGATCACAGCTCTGGATGATGACCTTGGCTATTGAAACAACTCAATTTGGAGCTGTTGACCTTCACCTTTGTTCATACATGGCCTACTCTTCCATGGTCTATACCATCACAGAGTCCAAAAAAGTCATCTGTCAGAAGGATTCAAGTGGTAATAAAAAGAATCCACCTTGATTTATTGGGCCTCTACTGTGTACCAGAGCCAAAGTAACATAAAAACAAGCAAACAAACAGGTTGTAGTCATCAAGGAGCTGCCATTTTTAGTGAGCATGGTAAAAATACTCATTTGAATAAACAGGGAAACTACTCTGAGCTGAGCTGAAGAGGCCTTACTTTTCCTGTCTCGCCCCCTGTCTCAGATGTTCCTGAGCCCCAGTTCTGGCTGAGATATCCTGGTCCACCATGTGGATACAAAGTACCTGCTCATTCAGAAGCCTCTTTGGGGTTTTCTGGGAGGAAAGATGGGGAGTGAGAGGGCTGAATTTCAAAGTGATTCCCTTTCAGCTTCAGGGAAAGTAAAACAGAAGAAAGGTTTGGTGCAAACAAATCAAACAGTTAATTAGAGTAGGTGGTAACTATCAGTAGACTTGCCACTGATTTGTGCTTTCTGTATGTTGAAGTCTGGGAGAAGCTATGCAGCAATAATCTAAAGGAGCTCCTAATTGGTTTATGAGTAGGATTTCCCATTGGAAGAAGGCGCCCAAGCGTGTTTTCAGTTTTAAATGGCTCTGGCTTGTTAATTAACCTCAAAGACCAAAACTCAGCACCATTTCTTGCTCTTGTTCTTTAGTTGTTGTCACTAAAACTTAGATACAACTTAATCAGGGACTGTGCCATAGAGGGGGATTTATCCTGCTACTTCCCTAATGACCTGGAAATTGCATCCCCATATGGCAGACACTTTGCAAATTACCCACCCAATATGTTGGCCTCAGTTTGGATGAGTTAGACTTCAGATCCTGCTGTCTGGGGACCCTGGTCACGAGGGGAGAGAATGGTGGGAGAATATATTAGTTAAATTTCTCTGCGGCGGAAGCCACTTTGGTGGGGAGCCAAAAATACTTTATTTTTTTTCATCAGGTGACATAGTCTCAGAGGTGGAAGGGACTTCCGAAATCCTCTGTTTGAACCTTTGTCTGAGGGAGAGTCCCACCTACACCATCTCATGTATTGGGTGTCCTACATTTTCTTAAAGATCTCTTGTCTTCAAGGTGGAACCCACCACCTCCATGGTGGGAACCCACTCCACTTTCTGATAGCTACCACTGTCAGCAACTTTTTAGTTACAATGAGCCTCTATTTTTTCTCCTGTGATGTTCTACCAGGTACTCCTAATTCTTGCCTTTGGAACCAAGAAGAATATGGATGAGTAATGCAAGGCATTGTCATCATTGTCATCATCCTCATTAGGGTCACACAGAAAGTGTCTGACACAGGTTTACGTGACAGGTCTTTTATACATAGGACCATCTAGTTGCCTCTCTTGTTTTTTTTTACATGATTTTCCTTTAATTTTTTAAACAAAGTATTGTTTTATTCTTTAACTTAACATCTTCTAAAAAGTAACAGTAGACTGGGTTCCCCGTAAAACCACCTTAAGTCAGAACACGTAGCAATCAGCAGCAAGGTTCCTGTGTGGTGGCTTGCCTGTTTGTGTGTGGAGTGCATATATAGTATTCCCTAGGACAACAGTCTGCCCCCAATCTGTTTTACACCGAATCCAAAGGAACAAATCCCTTTGATGACTCACTGCTCATTTCCATTTAGGTCCTTTGCTATCTTTTTTTCCCTCTGAAAGCCTCACATTAATGAAGGATTATTTTATTCTGTATCGTTCAGGCTTAATCTTCAAACAGATCTCTGAACCATATTTAGGTCAGTGGACATAATGAACGAGAGAGTTTTGCCATATGGAAAAACAGAGTCATCCAGCTCCAGCTTGCCTGCAAAATAAGGGTTGACTCCTGCAGGCTAAGACTATTCCTCCTGAACCCGGCATAGTAGAAAACCTTGAGAGAGGGCTGAATTGGAGGAATTTTTGAGTATTTAACACCAGGAAGACAACAGTAAGATAAAGGGTTCTGGGGAAAGAAAGTTGGTCTTGGAGTCACCATGACCTGGATTCTAATCCTCCCTCCCTCTGATACATACTACTGTCTCTGCATTTCTCAGCAAAGAAGGGAAGAGAGGGTGTGTGTTTGTGTGTGTGTGTGTGTGTGTGTGTGTGTATGTGAGGAAAGAAGCCTGGCTTTAGACTGATAGAAACACAAGATCCTGACACCAAATGACCTAGCCCAATGAGCCTATTATGTACAAAGTATGGTGCTAGGGAGAGAGAGTTCGCCCATGAGTTTACTGGCCCATTGAACAACCATTTGAGAAAGCTCCCTCTGTCAATCCCAGGTCTCATTTTCTTTTAACTCACAGTCTTAGAGTTACCTATGGCATCCAAGGGACTTAACCAGTGTCAGAGAGACAGTATGTATCAGAAGTGGGACTTGAACCCAAAGATTCCTGGGAGTGACAGTACCTCCCATTCCCTGGACCCTGGAACCCCAGTCCCCACCCCTCCTACTTCTAGACGATACTTAATGGTCATCGTCCAAAGAGAGGGGGCCAGATATCCCTACCAACTGCCATTCCCAGGGCAGGAGGGCCAGATGTGCTAGGCACCACCCACACCTTATCCACCATCTCCTTTTGGACCCCAGTGGAGATTGCCTAAGACCTTGAACCCAAGAACCTTGAGGAAACAGTCATGCTTCCATCCCAGTCCCCTTAGCCTTGTTCCTGAGAATCAGCTCCGGGGAGATGCAACCTGGCTATGTGCCTGTAAGTGCTCCTGAAGACCTAGGAAAGAAGGTTCTGTCCCCAAAGTCATTGGTGCTGTATGATGGTCCCTCATCAGAAAGTAAAGAAGAGACCTCCCTGTCTGTTCTGCTGTTGTTCCCTCAGGACCCTGGGCCTTTACCCTCTGAATTGCAGCTGGAACCTTCCCTAAGCTTTGTCTTTCCCACTTGAATGTGGCCTCCCTGAGGGCACTTTCTAATTTCCGTCCAAAGCACAGTTCCTTGCACACAGTAAACACTTAGCAAAGGCACATATCATTCATTTCTGACTGGATGGCCAGTTTTAACCACTAGGCTGTGCTGCTCTCAGGGGTTAGCCTCCCAAGACAAACATTAAACACTGTCCTTGCCCTAAGCAGCTTCCGTTTGGGGAAGGGGGTGCAAAGTGTCTGTAGGTAAACTAGTTCTAAAGTATTTGAGGGATGAGACAGAGAATGCCAAATGTCAAATTCCAGCAAAAGGCTGAAATTTCACTTGTAGGACAGCAAAGAACAAGGATTCTGGGATGTGGAGATGGGGGTGGGTCAGCCCAGCTACAGTGGATGCCAGGGTGTAGAGGTGGGTGCTGGGAAATCCCTGTCCTCAGGTGAGGCTGGGTGGGGTATTCCAGGAGTAGCTGTTGAGATAAACCCACTAGCTTCCCCCTCTCATTACCAATGAATAATTCCCTTCTATGACTGGCACACACCTCCTTATCCCATGCTGATCTCAGGACAATCTTCTTTCCCTTAGCCTTTGTTTTTCTTCTCTCAGGCTCTATAGCCTTGGACTAGGATTACTTTAAATAGCCATGCACTCTAATTGCAGATCCAGATAGCCAGAAATACTGGCAGCCAGCAAAATAAAGCATTTTATGTGAATGATTCTCCTTTACAGTTTTTCTCTGCATATTTGAATGTTCATATTTGTTGATGCTTTATTAGATTCATATAATAAAAACAAGGACTTTTAAAAACATAATACTATTAAAACCAATCATCCAAATCTGCATTATAAAGAGTAGTCAGGGAGTTCAATCTTGGCCCCTCTATTCCCCTCTCCCACTTCAGTCCTTGTCTTTATGGTCAGAGTGAGAGCCAGGAAAAAACGGTGAGGGAGATGAATGAAGGCTGACTTCCCCAGGTGATATGTCAGAAACCAGGGGTGCCAAATATCTTGTAAATTGAGTTCCAGTTATGTTCATTGTGACCTCTCTTCTTGTCTGGTTTAACTGGTTTGTCCAGTGGTACCTCATCTCTTTGGGTCATCACATCCCTTCTGCTCCAGGTCTGATCATGTGTACTGTGCCCTGATTCTAGGCAATGTTTGCCAACCCATTTCCTTGCAAGGAGGAACAGAGATTTGGGGTTAGGCCTTTCTCTATGTCCCCTCTCCTCACCTCATGACTTCCCCATAGAATGAAGTTTCTTTGAGGTCAGAAGACGCAGAAGCTTGGGAAAGTCAGAGAAATGCCTTTCCTCTAGTCCATCAAGCACCCCCAGGCTCATATCTGGAGGAAGGGGCTGCCTCCCATGAAAGAAACAGCCACAAGGCCAGTTGCGCTCCCAGCAGGCTGGTGTCATGGAGAATGATCAACGATATGCCTGGAAAGGTAGGGCCAAGCCAGACAGTAAAGGGTTTCAAATGCCAAACAGAGGAGTTTGTGTTCCATCCTCACGACCCTACATACCTTGTCCTTTGTCTCATGAAAGAAGAGTTACTAGATCAGAACCAAAAAACTTTAACATCTTAGAAAATTCCCCTGAACCTTTTGGAGAGTTATTGTTGGCCTGGACAGCCCTAGTCTATTATAGTAAAGATTAAGCAAAATGATGGTAATGAAATTAATCTGATTTACTGGTGTCTAATGGCAATCATTCCTTGAGCACGTGGATGGCAAAGGCGAAGGATCTGGCATTTAGGACTTAGGTGGTCTTGATTTCCCAGGGGAATTGTTTCTCTTCTCTGAGCAGACCTGAATAACAATTAAAAGGAGACAATTTCGTTTCCATTTCCAACTGACATTTGTGTCTTGAATGTCATCAAATGCTGCTGATGAAATTTTTAACCTCCTTTTATAGCAGTTGATCCTATGTAAAATTTTTTAGAATATGTCTGTATCCATTAACCACAGAAATTTTCTTTAAAAAGAATCTTTGGAACTCGGCTAAATTAGGAGCTAAATGCCAAACACATTAGGCTATAAATCAGGAGTTTTTCAATGTTCTATCTTCTGAGTATTTTGATGTTTTAAGATTTTTTAATTTATTCATTTAATATTTTTAATTATTGGTGCATCTATTTTTTAACACCAACCTCTTCCCAACACAAATCCAAATAAACCCCCTACAAAGTACATTCCTTTAATTTTTTTTTTTTTTTTTACCAAATCCAGCCAGTATCTGGGTTGGAAATGGGAGAACCTCCTGCTTTCCATTTTCATAGGTTAGTGAACTACTCCTTGATTGCAGAAAGGAGAGACCACATATTGCCAACTTGGCCTCTTGTATTTAGCCCTATTTTGTTGCCTCTAATTATATTATTGTCTTTATTTTCATTGTTTTTATCCAGTTTTTTTCTCTTCTTTCTGCACACTGTATCATTCATGTGAAACTGCTGGTGGTGTTTCTCCCCCAAGTGACCAAACAAACTCAGAGAAAAGATGAGCACCCATGTGAGATGTGATCAGTTGCCAGCAGTTGCTGAGTGGTCTCTTGTATTGGAAGTGTCCGTGAATTTTATTGTATGTACATATGGTGCGTGGATTGCGTGTGTATTTGTTCACATGCATTTGTTTGTATGTGTGTGTGGACCACATTAGTGGATGCACATCAACAGTCTGTGGTCTCTCAAACAATACAGAATATAAAAGCTCAGGAGAAGGACATTTTGTACTGGTGTAATCAAAAAGTTCATCCACCTGGAGCTAACCCAGTAATGAGCCTCTCACAATTTGGTGACCTTGTTATTGAGGGAAGAAAAACGCAATCCATTGCTGGACCTGTTCACAAAATCTCTGCTGCTGCACAGTGTTAACTAAGCCAAAGTCCCCTCCTCACCAGGAGAGGAGAATGACATCTCCAGAGAAGAAATGTCCGACACCCACTGAGGACCCTTGTGATGAGTGCTTTGTACATTATTAGTGAAGCTGCAGCATGAAATTAGTATACAACACAGTATTGGAATCAACTTAACTGGGACCATTGAAATTTCTAAGACTATATCATGTGATATTAAACATCGACTGAAGATAAGCAGAAACATCTTACAGCTCACAGAATGTGCTTAGAAGCCCCTGAACTGGACTTTGTGCTTTGCACTAGAAGATGCAGAAGACTAGCGTTGGTTTGTTGATTATTCATCTTTAAAGAATGACCTGTGAAGTCACTGGCAATTTCATGTAAATAAAATAAAACTGAATCTTGGGACTCAGTAAAAAGTGCAACTGGATTGTTAATACATGAAATCTGTTCCAAATAAATTTTTAATAAAAAACAAAAAGAATTTCTCTGATAAATCTCCATCCAAAAGATACAGTGAAATACCTGTGTTAAAGAAACGTGTCGTGGCTGACTGGCGAAATCAAGTGATTAGGGTAAGAGTCAGGGCCCTGGGCAGCATAGAATAATCTGATTGTTACCCACTGACTTTTTCAGAATTCCATTGTCTGAACAGTAAAAGGAGGATATATATAATAAAATGAACTGTTACTTGTAAAGTGAAGCACTCTCAGGGTCTCTAACAAAGGTAAGATGTGACATTTGCCATGAACATTCTAATGAGGAGAAGGCTCCGAAAGCTAGCCCTGGTGCCCATCCTTCAGGTTTTACCTAACATCGTTACCACATAGGCCCCATCAGGCTTTGTGATGGGCAAAGATCTTCTTCCACCCCTGGGCCACTCTCCTAGGCAACACTCTCCTAGGTGCTACTGTGGGCTTTCCAGCCCTGCTGCTTAATTATGATTTAGGAGATTAAGAAAATGAGAAAATTCAACTTAACTGCTCTAGCTCATATTCCATCAATGCCAAGTTGCTTTTCTCTTTTCCATTCTAATTTATCAACGAGCAAGTTGAGGTTCCCGAAAATTGAGTGTGGTATTCCTATCCTCCCGTGGAGTTTGGTTCATGTCAGCCAAGGAAATGTGTGACTACTTCAGAGAGGTGTGGCCAGAGAGAAGGAATGCCCAGAAACCCTGTTACCTTCTCTAGGAGGCCAGCTGAAGAGGTGGTTGGATATAAACTACCAATAACATTAGCTTTAATCTTTTTTTTTTCAGTTTATTCAGTTTCACAAGCTTCTGAGTTTCAAATTTTCTCCTCCTCCCCAAGATGGTATGCAATCTGATGTTGTCTTTACATATACATTCATATTAAACATATTTTCACATTAGTCATGTTGCAAAGAAGAATTATAACTAATGGACTGAACTATGAGAAAGAAGAAACAGAACGAAGCAAAACAAAAAAACAAGAGAGAGAGCAAATAGTATGCTTTGATCTGCATTCAGATTCCATAGTTCTTTTTCTGCATGTGTACAGCACTTTCCATCATGAGTCTTTTGGAGTTGTCTTAGAACCTTGCATTGTGGAGAAGAGCCAAATCTATCAGTTAGTCATAGCATAGTGTGTCTGGAACTGTGTACAGTGTTCTTTGGGTTCTGCTCCCCTCACTCAGCATCAGTTCATATAAGTTTTTCAAGGTTTTTCTGACTTCCACCTGCCCATCATCTCTAATAACACAATAATATTTCATTACATTCATATACCACAACTTGTTCAGCCATTCCCCAAACTATGAGAATCCTCTCAATTTCCAATTCTTGGATGCCACAAAAAAAAAGCTGTTATAAATGTTTTTATGCATGTGGGTTTAGCCTTAATTTTAATGACAGTTTAAAGGGATACACATTACTCATCAGACCTTCTACTAGATGGTAGTCATAGCCAGCATTTTTATGTTGCTTTGAGATTTTCTTTATTTTAAATTATTTTATTTGTTTTCAGTTTTCTACAATCACTTCCATATATCTTAGATTTTTTCCCCTCCCTCCTCCTCCTTCCCTCCTCCCTCCGCACACCCTCCCCGAAATGCCGTGCAGTCTTACATAGGTGCTACACATACATTCTTATTAAATACATGTTCACTTAGTCATGATGCATAGAAGAATTAAAAGGAATGGAAGCAACCATGAAAGCAAAGCACAAGAGAAAATGGTCTACTTCATTCTGCAGTTCAATTCCATAGTTCTTTCTCTGGATGGGGAAGTCATTTTCCCTCAAGTGTCCATTAGGAAGTTTTTTAGGTCCTTGCATTGCTGCATCTGCCAGAAAATTTCCTCACACAGTGTGGTTTTTGCTGTGTACAAATTTCTCCCGGTTCTGCTCCTTTCACTCAGCATCAATTCATATAAGTCTTTCCAGGTCTCTCTGGAGTCTTCCTGTTTATCATTTCATATAGCAAAATAGTATCCCATTACATTTTTATACCACACTTATTCAGGCATTCCACAATTGATGAGCATTCCCTTGATTTCCAGTTTTTGGCCACCACAAAGAGAGCTGTTTAAATATTTTTGTACATGTGGGACCCTTTCCCATTTTTATGATCTCTTTGAGGTAACAATCTGAGAAGTGTTATTGCTGGGTCAAAAGGTATGCACATATTTGTAACCCTTTGGGCATAGTTCCAAAGTACTCTCCAGAATGGTTGGATCAGCTCACAGCTCCAACAGCAATGAATTAGCATTCCAACTCTCCCACATCTTCTCCAACATTTGTCATCTTCCTGTTTTGTCATGTTAGCCAGTCTGATAGGTGTGATATGGTACCTCAGAGTTGTTTTGATTTGCATCTCTCTAAACTGGTTCATATTCTTATCAATTGGGGAATGACTTTTTTTCTTGTATTCTTGTAAATTTGACACAGTTCTCGATATATTTTAGAAATGAGACCTTTATCACAGATACTAGTTGCAAAAATTCCCATTTTTTTCTGCTTCCCTCATCATCTTGGTTGCATTGAGTTTATTTGTGCAAAAACTTTTCAATTCAATGTAATCAAAATTATCCATTTTGCACTTCATAGTGTTCTCTTTCTCTTTTTTGGTCATTAATTTCTCCATTTTCCATGAATCTTACAAATACACTATTCCTTGCTCCCCTAATTTGTTTATAGGATAAGTCTTTCTACCTAGATCATGTGTCCATTTGGACTTTATTCTTGTGTACAGTGTCAGGCATTGATCTTTTCCCAGTTCCCACCATACTGTTATCCAGTTTTCCCAGCAGATTTTGTCAAACAGTGAGTTCTTTAGCCCAGAAACTGGGATCCTTGGTTTTATCAAACAGTAGACTACTATATTTATTGACTAATGTGTCTTCAGTACCTAACATATTCCACTGGTCTACCTCTCTATTTCTTAGCACCAAGTGGTTTTGATGATTGCTGTGTTATAAAGCAATTTGAGATCTGGTAGGACTAGGGTACCTTCCCTAGCATTTCTTTTCATTAATGCCCTTGATATTCTGGACTTTTTGTTCTTCCAGATGAATTTTGATATTACTTTTTTCTAGCTCTAAAAAATAATCATCTTGTAGTTTGATTGGTATGGCACTGAATAAGTAAATTAATTTAGATAGAATTGTCATTTTTGTTACATTAGCTTGGCTTACCCACAAGCAACAGATGTTTTTGCACTTACTTAGATCTGACATTATTTGTGCTAAAAATGTTTTGTAATTGTGTTCATATAGTCCCTGGGTTTGTTTTGGCAGGTAGATTCAGATATTTTATAGTGTCTACTGCAGCTTTAAATGAGGTTTCTCTTTCTATCTCTTACTGTTGGGGTTTGTTAGTAATATATAGAAATGCAGGTGATATATCTGGATTTATTTTGTAAACCTGCAACTTTGCCAAAGTTGTTTATTATTTCAAGTAGTTTTTACTTGATTCTCTGAGATTCTCTTAAGTATATTATCATATCATCTACAAAGAGTGATGACTTAGTTTCTTCTTGCCTATTCTAATTCCTTCAATTTCTATTTCTTCTCTTATTGCTAAAGCTAACATTTCTAGTACTGTATTGAATGACATTGGTGATAATGGACATCCTTGTTTCACCCCTGACCTTACTGGAAATGCATCTAGCTTATCCCCATTGCATATAATGCTTGCTGGTGGTTTTAGATAGATACTGCTTATTCTTTTATGGGCAGTTCCATTTATTCCTATGTTCTCCAGCATTTTTAATAGTAGTTGGTATTGTATTTTGTCAGAAGATTTTTCTGCATCTATTGAGATAGTCATGTGGTTTCTGTTAGTTTTGCTGTTGATGTGATCGATAATGCTGGTTATTTTCCTAATGTTGAACCAATCTTGCATTCCTGGTATAAATCCTACCTGATCGTAATCTATTATTCTCATGGTAAGTTGTTGTATTCCTTTTGCTAATATCTCATTTAAAATTTGTGCATCTATATTCATTAGAGAAATTGGTCTATAATTTTCTTTGTTTTGGCTCTTCCTGGTTGAGGTATCAGAACCATATTTGTATCATAAAAAGAATTTGGTATGACTTTCTTCACTAGTTTTCCCTAATAGTCTATATAGTATTGGAATTAATAGTGTTTGATAGAATTCACTTGTAAAGCCATCTGGCCCTGGAGATTTTTTCCCTAGGGAGTTCAATGATGGCTTGTTCAATTTCTTTGTCTGAGATGGGGTTATTTAAGTATTCGATTTCATCTTCAGTTAATCTGAGTGATTTATATATTTTTTAAAAATATTCATCCATGTAATTTAGATTGTTGAATTTATGGGCATACAGCTGGGCAAAGTAATTTCTAATTATTTTTCTTATTTCCTCTTAGTTGGAGGTGAGTTCATTCTTCATTTTTGATACTGGTAATTTGGGTTTCTTCTTTTTTTTTAATCAAATTGACCAAAGGTTTTTCAATTTTATTGGTTTTTTTCTTCAACCAACTCTTACTTTTATTTATTACTTCAATAGTTTTCTTAATTTCAATTTTATTAATCTCTCCTTTGGTTTTCAGTATTTTTAGATTGGTATTTACTTGGGGATTTTCAATTTGTTCTTTTTTCTAGTTTTTTCAGCTGCATGCCCAATTTACTGATCTCCTCTTTCTCTATTTTATTCATGTAGGCATTCAAAGTTCTAAAATTTCCCCTAAGAACTGCTTTTGCAGTATCGCATAAGATTTGGTAGATTGTCTCATTATTGTCATTTTCTTGAATGAAGTTGTTAATTATTTCTTTGATTTGTTGTGTGACCCACTCATTCTTCAGGATTAGATTATTTAGTTTTGAATTAATTTTTGGTTTATCTTTCCATGGACTTTTATTACATATAATTTTTATGGCATTAGGATCTGAGAAAGATGCTTTGACTATCTCTGCCTTTCTGCACTGGATTGTGAGGTTTTTATGCCCTAGTAGATGGTCAGTTTTTGTATATGTATTATGTACCGCTGAGAAATAGCTATATTCCTTTCTATTCCCATACAATTTTCTCAAGAGATCTAGCATGTCTACCTTATCCAGAGTTTTATTCACCTCCTTAACTTCTTTCTTGTTCATTTTGAGGTTAAATTTATCAAGTTCATAGAGGGAGAGGTTGAGGTCCCCCACTAGTATAGTTTTGCTGTCTATTTCTTTTGCAACACCCTCAACTTTTCCTCTAAGAATTTACCTCTATACCACTTGGAGCATATAATGGTATTGCTTTGTTGTTTTTGTTACCTTTTAGCAAGATATAGTTTCCTTCCTTATCTCTTTTGATTAGTTCTATTTCTGCTTTTGCTTTGTCTGTAATTAGGATTGCTACCCCTGCTTTTTTTATATCAGCTGAAGCACAATATATTCTGCTCCAACCTTTCACATTTACCCTGTGTGTATTCCCCCCATTCCAGTTGTGTCTTGTAAACACCATATTGTTGGAATATGGTTTTTAATCCTTTCTGCTCTCTGCCTCTGTTTTATGGGAAAGTTCATCTCATTCATATTCACAGTTATGATTACTAGCTGTGTCTTTCCCTATATCCGTTTATGCTTTTAGTTTTCTGTTTTCCTTTCCCCTCTACAATAGCGTTTTAATTTTTGACCACTACCTCCCTCAGTCTTCCCTCCCTTCTTTCAGTCCACCTCCTTTTTACTCCCCTTTTCCCTTACTACTTCTTCCCTCCATTTTAGCCTCCCCTTTCTTTTCTTTCCCTTTTCCCCTTCTACTGCCTATGGGGCAGCTAGGTGATGCAGTGGATAGAGCACCAGTGCAGGAGTCAGGAGGACCTGAGTTCAAATTTCACCTCAGACACTTGACACTCACTGGCTGTGTGACCTTGGACAAGTCTCTTAACCCTAACTGCCTCATCCTGGGTCTTCTTCAGTCATCCTGATGAATATCTGGTCACTGGATTCAGAT
>CM053769.1:466100393-466152531 GCA_028658325.1 Potorous gilbertii | reverse complement strand
GCCTCATCCTGGGTCTTCTTCAGTCATCCTGATGAATATCTGGTCACTGGATTCAGATGGCTATGGAGGAGAAGTGAGGCTGGTGATCTGCACAGCCCTCCCTCACTCAAAACAAAGTCAAGTGCAAGTCATATCATCATTTCTCTGTTGACATGGTCTTCTTGGTCAACAAAGGATGAACACACACATCTGCTATCTATAGAGCTAGTTAGATTTCTATACTTAACTGAGTTTATTGTTTCCTCCTTAAACTAAATCAGATGGGAGTAAATCTAAAACAATGCTCATCTCCCTCCCCTCTTTCCATCTACTGTAATATGTTTTTGTGCCTCTTCCTGTGATGTAGTTTAACTTTTTCTGCCTCTTCTTTTTCAGATCTCCTGTTCTAATCCCTTAAATCACATTTATATCGTCACATCATTTGCTTTATTCCCACCCCCTCTATCTATGTATATCTCTTTTAAATTTCATAATAAATATACAGTTTTCAAAATTAACAAGTATCATCTTCCCTTATAGGGATGTAAAGAGTTTGCCCATATTGAATAGCAAATTTTTTATTTCTCAGTTTACCTTTTTATGCCTCTTTTTTGTCTTGTGTTTGAAGATCAGATTTTCTATTGAACTCTGGCCTTTTCATCAGGAAGGTCTGGAAATCCCTTATTTCATTGAATGTCCATCACCTTGCCAGAAATATTATGCTCAGTTTTGCTGGGTAATTGATTCTTGTTTGTAGTTCCACCTCCTTTGCTTTATGGACTGTCATATTCCAATCCTTCCTATCTTTTAATGTAGGAGCTGCAAGGTCCTGTATGATCCTGACTGTAGCTCCTTGATATTTGAATTGTTTTTTTTCTGGCTGCCTGTAGTATTTTTTCCTTCGTTTTGCTAGTTCTTGAAGTTGGCAACAGTCTTCCTTGGTGTTTTTAGTTTGGAATCCCTTTCAGGAGGTGATTGGTGGATTCTTTCGATGACTATTTTGCCCTCTGGATCTAGGACTTCTGGGCAATTTCCCGTAATGATTTCTTGGAAGGTATTTTCCAGGCTGTTTGTTTTTTTTTTCTTTTCATTATGACTTTCTGGTAGACAAATAATTCTTAGATTTTCTCTCCTGGATCTATTTTCCAGGTCCATTGTTTTTCCAGTTAGATATTTTGCATTTTCTTCTGTCTTGTCATTCTTTAAATTCTGATTAACTGATTCTTGGTATCTCATAGGGTCATTAGTTTCTATTTACCCAATTCTAATTTTTGTCAAATTGTTTTCTTCAGTTAACTTTTGTATATCCTTTTCCATCTGTCCAATTGTTCTTTTTATGGAGTTATTTTCTTCAGTTAGTGTTTGTACTTTCCTTTCCATTTGTCCAGTTTTCCCAGTTAGGTTTTGTGTCTCCTTTTCCATTTGTCCAGTTATTTTTAGTTAGGTTTTGTGCTTCCTTTTCCACTAATCCAATTTTCCTTTTAAATTCTTCTGTGATTTCTTTTTTCTTATTTTTAAAATCATTGACAAGTTTTTCTTCTGCTTCTTTAATTTGGCTTTAAAATTCTTCTTGTGCTCTTCCAAGAATGCTCTTTGGGCTTGAGACGAGTTCATATTCCCTTCTGAAGTTTCAGATGAGAGTACAGTCTCAATGCTGACCTCTTTGGTATTCGTGTTTTGGTCCTTGTCCCCATAGAAAGATTCTGTGGTCTTTTCCTTTCTGATTTGCTTCTTGCTCATGATGATTGCCCTTTTCCTGGCTTTTAAAGTGGATGTCTGCTTCTGGGACACAAGGGGCTCTGTCCCTCTGTTCTTCTACTTACAACTTGAGGCTTTGTGCATTTTGGCCTCTGGTTCTTTCAGCTCGAAGCTAGAATTGTGTAGCATACCTGTTGCTGAGCTGGCTTATATACCAAAGTAGAGGCCTAGTGATGTCTTTCTGAGTTTCCCTGGAGTTACCCTGGAAGTAGCCGTGTTAAGTGTGTGAGAGGGATGGTTGTACCACAGGAGGTCTCCTCTCCTGAGCACAGACTGGTTCAATGGTTGGTGACCTAATGTCTGCACTAGTATCTTCCCTATTCTCCTGGCTTTGCTGAGGCACACCTGGAGTCTTGGTGTTCATGATTGCAGGGCTCCATCCTCTGGGGCTCAGAATCTCCTCCTGGTTCTGAGGTGGGGCCGTCTGAGACAGCTCCGATCCTGTACTGGTCCCCTTCAGTCACAGCAGGAGGGACTCCACTTTGCAATTTTTGTAGCCTCACAGACTAAGCGTCTGTTTACCCCTTTGGCTGATCCCACTGTTCTAGGATTTTTCCTTTGGAAATATTCTCTGAGTTTTTCAAGGTCCACAAGTGGAGGGGTAGAGCATTTACTGATCACTTCACCATCTTGGCTCCTAGAAGTTCAAGTAAGTGACTTACAGACATTTAGTCTGAGGGCTTATAGTCTCAGGAATGCCTGCTTCAGTTACCTGTGGTTCTGTGCTTCTCTCTTGTTCAGTTCCACTGGATTCCTGTCCTGGGCTGATATGTTTTAGATTCTGCACTGCTGCTGTTTCAGACAACCCGAGGCTTCCTTCTTGACTTTGCTGTGGTGGGGTCTGCTCTGTTACAGCCTGTGTGCTGTGGGCTCTTCCATCCCTGTGCAACAGATTCTTTCCATTGACCTTCCAGTCTGACCTGGGTTGGAAATCTGATATACTCTGTCTCCTGTTGAATTCTGCCACTCAAAAATTTGTTCAGAGTCTCTTTTTAGAGGTATCTGAAGGAGTTTGTCTTAGAGGTTAGGTGAGTCCTTGCTGTCACTCTGCCATCTTGGCTCCACCCCTAAAGTGAACTGCTTTGAGATTACCAAAGCATAGTCAATTCATTTAAAATTTATTAAGCACCTACTATGTGCTGGTCTCTTTGCTAAGTGTTGGGGATATAAAATGAGGCAAAAGACCATCCCTGACCTCAGGGAGCTTACAATCTGATGGAGGAGACAATATGCCAACCAAAATAACTGAGTGAAATTTCTAGAATTAAGGGGGCGGGCTTCCTTTAGAAAGTGGGATTTTAGTTGTGACTTAAAGGAAGCCACAGAGGCCAGTAGTCACAGCAGAGGAGGGAGAATATTCCAGGCATGGGGGATGGCTAGAAAAATTCCCCAGGCATGATACACTTCTTCCTTCAGAACAGCCCTCAGAGTTCTTATTGTGCCCGTTTACAGGTGAAGAAATTACGATAGGAAAAGATTTCAAAGACTTACCCAGGCCAGCTAATAAAGATCAGAACAAACCATGAACTCATATCTTTTTCACTCTTGTCCAGGGATTTATTCATTGCCTCCCTCCCCACCTCCCTCCCCACCTGCCTGTTATGCTTGTAATTGGGTAACCATGGTATAATTATGTATGAATGTCTGGCATTTGTAATCCTCCTGAACAGTGCCCCATAGCACAGAAACCCTGTGGGAGATTATAGTATCTTTTCTTGATTTAGCATATGTATTTTTTTTTAAAGAATATAATAAACAAAGAAACAAAAAGGCCATTTTCAACCAATATTTCCTATTATCTCCATTCTGAATAGACTAGCTAGAGACTGCACAAGCTTGTTGATGCAGAAGGTAGATCTAAGCCCTTCAGCATCTTGGAATGACAAAGAATGCACCGAGCAGGGTAAAAAGAACAATAATAGAAAACCGGAGAAAGGAAATAAATCCTCACAAAGAACATGGCCCTGACAAGCCAGCAGAGGGACTACAGAAATGAGTCGACACAAAAGAGCTCTCAATATGGTGAAGAAATAGGAGAGGGTAATAGAACGCCTAGCGATGTCTCCAGAAGTTAATCGTGACTCTCCAGTCCCTGCAGTGGGAGCTTGAGAAGAGGGATCTGAAAGCACTCAAGGGGCCCAGACATAATTTTGGAGCTTAACTGCTGATGTGTGGCACAGATTGTTCCCTAAGGGGACTGAGGACCATCAACCTTGCTGTCTCAGATTGTGAGCTGATACACATACATGGCTCTCCCCATGCCTGTCCCTTGATTGTTTCAATGTGTGGCCGATGTTGATCTTGACCACTTTATCCTATGGTGGGAGAGAGTTGCCCAGATTTTAGGGTCAGTGGGTTCATTGTTGTTATTCTAAAGTTTCTCATTTATTGAATAAATGTTAGGATTATTCTTGAGGAAAAAGGGAAAGAAATGAGGTGCAGAATTGGAATTATTTCATGAGATTTTGAAAAGAGAATTGATGGTTTTAAAGAGAGGCTGATGATTTTTAGTAAAGGGCTTTACAGCCCAGCAAAGCAAATGGAAGTAATGGAAATCACACACACAGAACTCTCACCAGAAATACCAACCAAAAGACCAGGGACAGGAAAATTGGAAGAAAGTATGAGATTTCTTCAGATGAAATTGAAAGACCCAACACAGGACTAAACAAGCAAACAAGCCGTAACAACAACAACAAAGCCTCATGATTCAACATGATACCTCTGTATCATATTTCTGTAAATCATTCTTTTTTTATTTTTTCCTGACAGTATTGGAACTGGAGTAGACTTTCAGAATCAACAGGAGACAAACACACCCTCTCATCCCATCCATGTACTTCAGAAATCCCCAGGAGAACAACCTAACAAATGGTCATCTCCCCTCCAGAGAGGACCACCCATTTTGGGACAGTTCTCATTGACAGAAGTTCTGCCTGATGTTGAACCAATGTTGGCTTCTCTTCCACTTCCTGATCACATTTCCTCTTCCTGGACACATCTCACCACTCCGGCCTGTCAAGAACATTTTGGATTCTGACTCTGGCCTCCAATGTGTTCACTAGCCCTCCCAGCTTTGTGTTTCCTGAGGATTTGATGAGTTCATCATCTATGCCTTTGTCCTAGTCATCTATACCAAAATGACACAGCACTGGGCCAAGCACAGATCTCTGGGAATGCTCCCTTCAACCCCTCCTGCTTCACTGATGGTACATCATTAAAAACCATTCTTTCAGCTGGGTCATCCATCCCATCAATTTATCTGGATATAGCTGGCATCTCTCCATCTTTTCCACAAGAGAAAAATTGTGAAAAATCAAAACAGTACCACTAGATTCAGAAGAAAAGATATAGACTAGTGGGATAAATTGCTTTATATATCACTGATAAAACTGTAGCATGAAAATCTATAAAATTCAGAGCTATTCCCCAGTAAACTAATGCCGAAAGCATATCAACAATTTTCAAAAGACAAATGAACCATCAGTAACCACTTGGCAAAATATTCCGAATCACCAGTAATAGAGAAATGCAATTGAAAACAACCACCAAACTAACCAAGATGTTAAAAGATTTGAAGGAATTCTTTAAGTAGCTGCTGCACATTGAGCACGATAATGCTCACATCTTGCCACTGTAAATAGGCTCAGAGATTGTCAAAACAATCTTGAATTATCCAGGAAAAGTAACTAATTGGTTTGTGCCCTTTGATCTAGCGATCTCCCTACCAGAACTTTATTCCTAGAAGTCACTGACAAGAGTAGATGCATGTAAACAAATGTTAAAAATTATTTTTACATGTCACTAGGGAAAAATAAAATACTAAAAAAGAGTAGATGCATAAAAGCAGAATGCTTATAATGATGTTATTTTGATAGAAAGTAGAAACCAAAACATGTACTCAGTCATTGGGGACTGGCTAACTAACTGATCCAAGTATGCATCGCATTGCCGTGTAGTATAATATTGCTGTATTCTAAAGGGATGGATAATAGGAAGAATTCAGGAAAACATGGGAAGGATACTTATAAAGTCATGGCAGAGGATGAATGGAGACCCAAGAAAAGAGAGCACCTAAGGACCACAGCACTGTAACTAAGGAGAGGCTACAACAGGCCACCTAACTTGGGGTGAAAGATAGAAGGGAACATGGCAGTACACTGTTAGTGTTAATGCAGCCAAGTTTCATTTATGTTGACAGTAAAAAAGAAAATGAAATATGACATATTTTATCCATCTCCGTGGTTCTTTGAGGCCATTTTGCTTGGAGGATGATCTCTCTAGGGCAGGGCTTGTCATGATCCTTCATGTCATGTCCCTATTAGGCATTCTGGTGAAGTAGATGAATCCCATTGCAGAATAATTTTAATGTCCAGTATACAAAGCAAATTAATTACTAGAATGCAAGCAACAAAAATATTTTTAAAAGCTGAATTCATGTGCCCAGGTTAAGGTGATTATTATAAAAGCTCTTTTCTTTTTAAGAATGACTATAACATTCCTACCATTTTCTGTTATCAATATATGATTTCTTTTTTTATCCCTCAATTACACACTAACCTCTGTGGGGTTTGGGTCTTTGACTTATCTCCACTCTATATCTTCTGTACCATTTATCACAGTTGTTAATTGTAAATTTATGTTGTAAATTCACTTATATTCACTAAACATTAGTCATGTTATTAGTATTTGATGCTATCTTTGCGTAACTATGGTCTAGGTATAAAGACTGTAAAGTTGTGTTGGCTTTTTGTAAACATAAATCTTTTACAAATCTGTGAAATTCAATGGAATGGCCTATATCTTGGGATGCTGAGTTCACCATCTTCTTCCAGTAGTCTCTTGTCAGTGCTGGGTGTCTATCAATACTACTGTAAAGAAGGCACAGGCTTTGGGTATTGTCTGATGCTTGTGATCCCTTCCATGTCCTGGAGTCAGTGGTTCAAAGAACTTTGCTGATCATTTATTTCAGACACGTCTGAAAAGGTCTTTCCATGTGAGAGAAATTGTTTGAAAATGAAGGCATAATTAATATGGAATTCCTATAAAATATACCTACATTAGTGTTCTGTGTGCTTTTCATTTAGCTAAAAGAGAGGTTCTTTGAAAATCCAGTCCATTAATCAAGGAAGTTTTTGTCAACAATTTGGTATCACTTGGGATCTCTGATGATGGTGGTTTTTTTCAAACATTTTTCTCTTTTGTTTTAGGACTTTCTAATGGAAACATTCATCATGTTTAAAAATCTCATTGGCAAGAACGTCTATCCTTCTGACTGGATTATAATGAATATGATGCAGAATAAGTAAGTACAAAGAAAGAGCCTGCTGTGGGTCTTGGGATGGCAATTTCCTGGACAATCTGGAACAATGGTGTTGCTCTGGTGCTTCCTTGCACCCGTGAGTTGGGTTTTGGACTCAAGGAATTTGGCAGAGATTCTGATGTAGGGGTTAGCTGGGATGTGCCAAGATGGGAGGGAGGATGGAAAGAGGGGAAGAAAGAAGCAAAGAAGGGAGGTGCTTATAGAAAAGCAAGACTGATTTATCTCAGTTGGTCATGTAACTTACAATTTATTGCTTTCCTTTGCTTCATTCCCATTTCCAGAATTCCTCTAACCTCATGAAATGTGTTTGCATTTCACATAACTCATATCAAGGGGGAAAAGAATCAGCGTTTCATGTTGAGTGGACCTTGATGCTTGTTTATCTCAACAGTTGGAACATTTTCTCTTTTCTTATTTAACGGGCTTGGGTTTGAAATTTGGCTTCTGGTTTTTTTTTGTGAAAGACAATGGACCAGCCTGTTGGCTTGTCTAGATAGCAGACTTTTTTGGCCTCTTCTCTGCTCACATTTGGACACTGTTTAAATTTACTGTTGAATAAGACTGGTTTGGGAAGTGTTTGCTACTGGGGGAGAAAGGCATCATTGCCAACCAAATTTCCAATTCTGCCAATAACAAAGGGGGTTGCTCCTTGCATGATTTCCCCTTCTGGAGCTGGTTCAGGTAGAGGTCATGTCATATGCCACCATCTTTGCCTTTTCTTTGGGGTGCCCTGGTTTTGATAGTAGGACTTGCCTTTATTGTTTGTGACCCTTTCTTGAGGGAGCATATCAGAATGGCGATGATTCTATCTTTAATGAAACCAATAGCCACCATATATCTTCTAGCTTGTGTTTTTAAATTTCCATGGTTTCCTTTCTTATGCCCAAGCTTTTCAGATGGCTTCAGACTTGGATACAAGTCAAATGCTAAGGCTGTGAATGTGAATATTTGGGTAGAAAAAACAGACTGTTTAATGGGTTCCTTCTCAAAAACAGTCACATCTAAAAAGTCTCTTTTAAGTGTTTGGTATGTGTAAGGGCTGAAGTGCTAAGTGCTGTGGTTATAAACAAAACCCAAACCATCCCTGCCCTCAGAAGTTTATATCCTAATTGCTCATCTGTATATGTTTTATTTTCTTCTCACCAAAAAAAAAAAAAATCGCATCAAAGCATGATCAGGTAAAATCTAGGAAACATCCAGGCCATAAGTTAATTTCTACTGTTGTTATTCTTTTTACAAAAATGAATGAAATGTTTGCCAAGTATATTACTAAATAATTAGAAGCACCAGTAAGAAGCTGACCAAAACCTAATAGTAAGGATGGTAAAGTTCTGTAGCTGAAGCAGTTCTGGTGTGGGTTTTGCCATCTTACTATGAGACCTGTTTCTTTGAAGGCCATGTGGTGGATTGGAAGGGGCTCTTGAGCTGGGATCTGGAGGGAACCTGGTTCAAGTCTACCCTTGACCATTACTTGCTGGGGTGGGAGGGAGGAATAACTTCACCCCTATGTAATCCTCAGTTTATCACATGTAAAATAGGGGTAATAATGCCTGGAGGATTGACCCTTAAAGACTTCTGCATAGGGACACAAAGCCTGTAAAACACTGTATAAAGCTTAGGTAGGACACCCTTTCTCAAGAGGGCAGGTGCATATTGATTCTTGTTGGGATCTCTTTTATTAGATGACCCAGTGACTTCACTGATTTGGGAAACTCTTGGGAGAGAAACGCAACGTGCCAGTAAAGAGAAGCAATTATTCTGTGGCTAAGTCTTGGAGACTCTCCAAGGGCTTAGGGAGGTCAAGTGATCTCTATGGGGTCCTCCCACCAGTCAAACACAGGTCTGGAACCTGGACTCTTTATCCCCCAACCACCCTGTTGTCATCATTGCTGGGGAGATCTTTGGTTTTGTGGTTGTTGTAAAGACTTAGAAAATGACTTTCCTTGCAGTCACCCTCAGAAGAACAGGGGGGAAGGTAGTTTTATCCATATTTTGCCTATTAGGGAATTCATTCTCAGAGAGGTGAGAGAACCTAGGGACAAATCAGGAAAGCCATCAGCATTCTTTTGAGGATCCTCACATCAGATCTTGAATTGTTCTGATCTGAGATCTTGTTATCGAGGGTCTATCTGACCCCCTAGGGCCATAAGGAGGAAGCACTTTAAACAGAAAATGAACGTGTCAGAGAGCTTGGGTCCTGGACCCAGAAAGTGTGGGCTGGGGGATGGGCTTGTACCTTGACCGTCCTCGCAGTTGGCCAGAAAGGCCTGACTGTACTTGTTGCAAGTAGCATTAGCAGCACTATGTATCATGATAGAAGAAATTTGCATCTGGCTTAGGAAAGCTTATTGATTTCATTAGTTTTCTATCGACCCCCTGTGCTTCATAGAGTGTCTAGAAGATACTAGGGGCTTAATAAATGCTTATCATTAATTATTCAAAAGCCGCAACAAGTTAATCATTATTAAATTAATAGTTACGTCCCTCCTCCCATAAAGGGAGTAGTATGAAACGGGTGATTTCATAGGCAGACCCTTAGGGAGTGTTGTGGCCCAGTGGTACTTCTCACCTCCTCCTCCCCATGTGCGACACCATCCTATTGGTCCTTGTGACCCACCGGAGTTGGCATCTCACCTCAGACCCTCAACAAGTCCCAGCCTTTCTTAGTCCATTTCGTCATCTGTAAAATCAGAATGACAGCAGCTACCTTCCGGGGTTGTTGTTGTAAAGACCGATTGAGGTAACGTGAAGAGCGCTTCGCAAACCTATGTAAATTCCGGCCGTTTTTTATTGGGATCACTACCATGGCAAATATATGTTGTTGCAATAAAACGGGCCTGTAGGGATTATTTCTCTTCTGTTTCATATCCTTGGGATACTCAGGAACTCATGATGGGTAACTTTTTTGGGGGAATTATTACAACTCATGGGTACTCTATGAATTGGCTGCCTTTATCAGCGGTCAAGTACTTGTGTTAATAATCAATTGGCTACCACTAGATTTGGTTCATAGACCCAGAGCAGGCAGGAAATAGAGGTCTTCTAATCCCCTTCTCAGGTTTTAATATCAATCACTTAACCAATAACCATTATTACATGCCTATTGCATTTGACCATCCTTCCCTCAAGGACTTTCCATTACTCATTTATTTCAAATGAGGAAACTGAGGACCAGAGAAGCTAACCATCCCACAGGAAGTGTCAGAGCTGGGATATGGACCCATCGTCTCTGCTTCCAAATCCTTTTCACTCTATGCCAAAGAGCTGCCCCTTAGAACCTCCCCTCTTTAGCCACACCCAGGCTTTCAAATGAAAGAGATCGTTCTTATGTTAGTGGAAAAGCCTAGTGTTGATGTTGGAAGTCAATGATGGATGCTTCAATGCTAGGGAGGGACTTGGCAAACCTCTCCAGTATCTCCATCAAGAAGACCCCAAATGGTTCGCCAAGAGTTGGACCCAACTGAACAACAACTTCACCTCTTCCAAGGTGCTCACTCAGAGTCCCTCATAAATGTAACTCTTCTTCTTATTCTAAGATTCAGCTTACATAGAATTTCATTATTAGTGTAGAAGGAAAATTATTTTTTTAATATTTTTCCCTTTAACACTTATGAATTAATTTGCTCCTGCATAGGCCCTGCTGTGAACTCTATTAGGGGAAACAAAAACAAAGAAAAAAACCTGCTTAGATTTCTAATATAATTATTTTGGTGTAAAATGGATTAAACCAGAAGAATTGGTGTTCATGATTAACATTTCTTTATGTCATTATCTATTCACCATTATTTTTTGTCCATGATGTGCTTAGCTCATGGCCTGGTAGGTTGCCTGGGTTCTCCCTCCACTTCCGTCATGCTCCAAGAACTTTCCTCCATCTCAGGCAGCCCGTGTGATTCTTTCCCAGAAGCCCACAGTGTCTCTATTTAAGTTTTAATGACACAACTGGGCACCCCATGTTGCCACCTAGTGTCTATAAATAGACAAAATACAACTTTACATTACATAAAATATTTGTGGATTTTTGCAGTCGCTTGGATTTGTGTTGTTGAATATGTGATTCTTTAGTCTAGGAAGCTTGTGAAACTTAATTAAAAAGTAGCATCAGTTGGTTTACAGCACTACTTATTTATCTCAAATCCCAGAATTCCCCATTCTCAGAGGGAGCAGGACCCAGAGAGACTTCCTAGGGCCTCTCCTCTCCAACATACCTGCTAACAGTCCCACCTCTTCTGCTCATCCTAGGATCCTGGCATTTCTGAGCTCACAGGAACCTTAGAGCCTGGCCAGCCTGATCTCTCACTCAACATGAACCTCATGCCCATGCTTCCTAGTGATCATATTTGCCAGTTTACCAAAAGATACATCATTCTTGGCTTCCCCCTCCATTGTTCACCAGGCCATACACAATAGCAGGCCCTACACTGACAGGAAAGAGAAATCTGAATACTTATTGCTATTGGTGGTTGAGCTCTTGTGTCTATTGGGACAGTTGCCATCACTGTTTAATAAATACTGACATTCTCACTTGATAGATTTGGGGAGTCCAGCCTTTTTACATTCTGTCTTTGTATCCATCTGTGCTTTAGCATCAGTTGATGATGTTGTTGGCACACAGCAGATACTTCATAAATGTTTATACCCTGACTGTCTGACCAATGTATATGCAGTTGGAAATCCTAGGTAATGAAAGGACTAAACGTTCCTTTCTTTCTGCCTCTTTTCCTCAAGGAGCACCTTGCCTTTATCTCCCTCCTAGTCCTTGGTATAGGCAACTTTGTGTGCTAATTTTTGCCATCATTGTTCAGGTGTTTTTCAGTCATTTCTAACTTTTCATGACCATTTGGGGTTTTCTTTCTCCAGCTCATTTTATAGATGAGGAAACTGAGGCATAGAGGATCAAGCAACTTGCCTTAAATCACACATCCAAGAAGTGTCTGAGGCTGAATTTGAGCTTAGGTCTTCCTAACTCCAAGCCCAGGGCTTTACCATCACCAACTGCCCATGTGCTAATGCTAAATGTCACATAGCAGTATATGAGGATGAGGGCTACAACAACTGACATTTATGTCTGGCTTTATCGTCACCAAAGCTTTAAGGTGTGATCTCATTTGGACCTCTCAGCAGCCCTGTGAGCTGGTGCTGATCATCCCCATTTTACAGGTGAGGACTAAGACTCAAGGAGGTTAAACTACATTCTGGTCACACAAGCCTGGAAGGGCTGAGAGAAGACTCAAGCCTCTGTCTGATTCCAAGGCCATGTCTCTAATTGTTTATGATTTATGATTGGGAAATTAAACGTGTTCCCTCTCCCTGAAATCCTCATTCCTGGGCAGAGATCATGTAGCTGCCTTTCTTTGTACATCCAGACCTGAGCACGGTGCCCAGAACATGGTGGATGCTTCCTAATGGATGTTGACTGATTCCTAGTCCCCCAGAGCCCCCCCAGTGCCTGATTCTCCTCATCATCAGCTGCCACTGGGGCGATTTTATGTCCATGAGCAATGAAAGCCCATAGGTTCACTGTACACTTAATCCAGGAAAGCACCTGCAGAGGGCAAGCTAAATTGGGGGGATACACTGGTCCTTTGAAGTTTCCTGTGGTGTTTATCCTCTGTCCTACATGTGCATCTTCAAGGTGTGTGGGGGAGTGGATCACCTCAGATCAAAGGCAGAAGCCACTGTGAGTCCCAGAAGGAAGCTAATGAAGCTTTCTTCCTGCCTTTGGGAGGTGGGGAGCTACTGGGGAAAATATTGCATACACAATCTGATATGGTTGTTCCTTTGATTGATTTGGTTCAGTTGTTTCTCTTGGTTGCATTTTGGGAATTGGGGATGATGTGCTGGAAAATGATTGTAGTGCAAAAAAAAAAAAGGAGCAAAAGGCAACAAAAGCAAATGTTTGTCATTCTTTGTTTTTATCATGCTGCTTTTCCATAAGATAAGGAATTTAGAGCCAGAAGGGACTGGAGAGGACTTTGAATCCAATCCCCTTACTTTTTTTTTAAGAATGTTTTTATTTTATTTCTCTCCATCACATGGAGAAAACATTTTTTGCATTTTAGCATTTTTTTAACATTTTTGAACTCCAGATTCCCTGCCCTCCCCGCTCCTTGACAAGGTCAGCACTGTGACATAGATTCTATATGTGCCGGCATGCCTATCAGTCATCTGACCTTCTTAGCCAAACTGAGGTCCCAGAAAAAGGGAATGATTTCCCCAAGGCCACAAAACAATTAAGATATTGAGGTAGGATTCAACCCCAGAGCTTCAGAATTCAGTTGTCTCCACACTACACCACCCTCCTGTCTCTTGGTTAGCAGGAATAACATTGGGAAGCCCAGGAATGATTAATAATAAGAATTACAGTGGTAATTAAAAGATCATCAACAAAAGCATTTATGTAGTGCCTGCTGTCATCAGTACTTTACAAATACCACCTCATGTGATCCTCACAATACTCCGGGGTGTTTGGAGTTATTATCCTCATTTTACAGTTGAGGAAACTGAGGCAGAAAGTGGTTACCTGACTTACCCAGGGTGATACAGCTGTCAGCGTGTGAGGATGGATTTGAGTTCTCTTCTTTGACTCTCAGCCCAGCTCTCTATCCATTGAGTGGCCTGTCTACCCATGGTAATCTAAATGAGTCTTCATGCTGAGGAAATGAAGACCTTTCTTTGGGATGACCCTTTAGACCTAGGCTGGATTCCCTACCTCGCCCCACCAAGCCCAGATCAGATTGAGCATTGTGTCTGTGTCTGGGGGATTCCTTGAACTCATTTTTCCTCTGCAACAATGGCTTTGTTTAGATACTTGAACTCGTCATCAAAATATCAACACTGCTGCCTCCATATCCCCTAGTGACTGACCAACTTAAGTATGAACCTAGGCACATATTCTGTCTGTGGGGATGAACCCCAGGGAGGGGACACTGAGGCTGCCTTGACTTACCCTGGGGTCCAGAGGGGGACTGCATATATCCTGTCCCCATCTCTTGGTGAAGAATTACAGTCTCCTGCTGCTGTTGTTTTCCTAAGTCTTGACACCTAGACCCCTCCGCACCCCACCATGAGGGGTCCAGGTGTCTGTCATCTGTCTGCGGTGATGGATGCCCTGGATCAGGGCTGCGCTGGCTGACATTTCAAAACTACCTTGTGTTCCCATCTCGAAGAAGAGTCTGATCAGAAAGCTAGAAGGCTAATAGTGTAGGGAGTGGGGTACTGAGGGCCATCCATGAACTAGACACTGTGCTCATGCTGAGCAGACAAATAGCAGGCCCTGCCCACAGGGAGATCACCGCCTAATGAGAGAAGCCAACCTGCTGGCTCTCTTTTGACTGAACTGAATCAAATTGTGTTGAGTTAGATTTCTGTCTTCTGTGTTTTGCTCTTTCCTGCTTCTTAAAAATGTGCACGAGTCCCTTCCTTCCACCCTGTCAGATCCCCCAGGGCCTGGAGGAAATGGTGAACATGGATTACCCTGGACAGTGTTTTCACAGTGTGTTTGATTTCCGAAGAAAAGTACCTGTGACAGCTGTAGACTCTTCCGTGCTCAGTCAATGGGAACAGTTCAATATCACCCTGAACAAGGCTTCCTCAGGTGCCTTCTCTGACTTTTTGTATGGAAGTCTTTTTTTTTCCCCTTCATCTTGGCCTTCTTGGCATTTGCGTGGCCCTGGGTGACTCCCACTGTGGGACCCTCATGTGCTCTCTCCTGGGTCTGCCCTTTTACAGAGACACTGGCCCCCTTGACACTTCAGACGTGCAGCCTTCTACTGCCTTTCTGTGTTGTTCTCTCTCATTAGAATGGAAGTGCTCTGAAAGTAAGGGGGTTCCTGCTTGTTTGGATTTGGATCCCCTGCCCTCAGCCCGGGCTACCTGGCTCAGAGTAAGTGTTTCCTAAGTCTTCTATCTCTCCATCTTTCTGAAGGCTGATGCCTTTTCCTGTCTCTGTGTTGTTCCTTCTGTTGTTACGTCTGAGAAACTTCTCATGAGTGTGACACTTCCGCTGTTAGTGTCAAAGGTGTCAGTGTTAGAAGTAAACCCTTGGAAGCTATTTACAAGGAAGGAAGCTTAGATGTTAAATGATCTGGGATTTTACCCATGGCCAGCACATCTCTCCCTGGAGCCAAGTGCTCTGGGATACATCTCTCTCTACTTAGCTGGTCTCATTCCCAGACAGGGGGTCACCTCTGAACCCCATCCTTGAAGATGGACCACAAGGGTAGAACAGAACCCATATTCTGCTGCCGTTGTGACCTTTGAGAACACAGTCTCATTTCCATGCCAAAATGTACCAGTCGAGGACTGGTCTGTACTGAATGTCCTGCCCCATAATGTCAGTGTTGCCTGTAGGGAGGTAAGTCACAAGCCGTTCATGACTGCCAGCCTGCCCTTGTCTTCCCCTAAGTTTACCACATTCGTGCAACATCCTGGAAGCCTAGCTCATCTTTGCCTATTATCACTCCGATGCCAGTGTAGTACTTAGACTTTCCTGCCATCATCCCTTAACCTCTCCATTGAATCAGCCCATCTTCTCTTAAAATCCATTTAACTGCTGGAATCCATATAAAATCCTGTGTTTGACATTCAATCCCCTCCTAGCCAGGCTCCTGCCCACCTTTCCAGCCTTCTTACACCTTGCTCCATAATCTAGTACCACTGGCATCCTTGCTCTTACGCACACATGATAGACCCTTCATCTTTCCACTCCTGGCACTTCCTGACTATCTCCCCCATCCATGGAACTCTCTTTCTCCTCATCTCAGCTTCCGTATTGAGGTAGAATTCAACCCCAGGTCATCACACTACCTCATCATCCCTCAAGTCTCAGCTCAAATCTCAGCTTCTACAGAAAGCCTCTCCCCCATCCTCTTTAACCTTAGTGCATTCTTTCTGAGACTACTCCCAATTTTTCTCATATCTATTCTGTGTAAACATGGTTTGTTTACACATTGTCTCTCTTATTAGATCATGAGTACCTTGTGAGCAGGATCTCTTCTTTTGTTTTTTTGGGAGGTGTGCCCAGTGTTTCGCACAAAGCAGGTACTTAATAAATACTTGTTCACTTGACTCATGCCACCTTTCTTGATGACACTGTTTTTGAAGATGCTTCTTGGTTCTAAGCAATTTCCTGCTAGGCCTGTTGTGTTCTTCTCCATTGCTGTCTTTCTGTTTCTTTCTGTGGACAATAGCATTCTGGTAGCATCAAATCTCAGGACACTGCATAGAGATTGGCCTGACCATCCATCACTGAATGACCAAGTGGCTGAGGAATATCTCTCACTCAGATGGTGGCATGAATTTGGATGCCTCTAGGACTTGCTTACGAGTATATCCATCTGGCAGGGAGGATGGCAGAATGACACAAAAGGAGTTACAACCAACTGGATTAACTTTGGGAAATTTCAGACTCCTTCAATGGCCGACAGTTTCTCTTGGCAACAATAGTCTGTCCTCTTTTTATACTTGCTTTCTACAAGTGCTGTTGTTTGCCTGCAAATCTTGGAATGCAATAGACTCCAAAGACTTGAAAATTAATAACGTACAGAGAAAGACTCTAATGGAGGAGGAGGAAGATAAAAATCTATCTGATCTCATAAGGTCCTACTGTTAGAAAGTACCCTTGAGGCTATTCACACCTATTCAAGTTAGACTGGATAGGTTTCACTGTTTATTACATCTTTTCTGCATCTGCTTGAATACTTCCTGGGAGCAAGAACTCATTACTTCCTGAAAGAACTCATTCATACACTTTTGGATACCTCTCAGAGTTTTTGCTGACATCACACCTCCCATCAGTCTATTAGACTTTTCTTAATATATGAACCGCACTCCAAAGTATAGCATATGTGTGTGTGTATGCATGTATGTATGAATATTGTAGACAATTGATAAACGCTCACTCATTTGAATTGAACTGAATTTGCATTAATGTTATTTATATTCTTCTCTTCTATTAAATCAGAAATTTCTTGAAGAAAGGTTCTATATTTTTTGTTTTGTTTTATTTTTAATAGTTGTGAAGTCTTGGAATGAGCATCGACAATGTGGGTTCAAATCTCTCCTCAAACCTTAGAACCTTTCATTTATTTATTACTTTGGCCAAACCCCTGGCATTCCTAGTCCTTGGTTCTCTCATCCTTAAAATGAGGGAGTTGGACCAGATGAACTCTGAGGTACTTTTCAGCTCTAAATCAAAGATTGTATGAACCTCTCCCAACACAAACACCCTGAAGTTCTTGTCAGCGTTTACTGCCCCTTGCTAAATAGCTAACAGTAGTACATACTACTTTCCTTCTGTACTGACTGACTTACTTTCCCCCTTGGATGCAAAAGCTCCCCTTGTTCCTCTTCTTTCTCTGTCCTTGGGATCTCTGATTTGCCACATTAGCCCTTCAGCAACTTTTCACATCAATGAAACTGATCTTGCTAGTGATGTACATGTTTAGGCAAGATGGCTGGAGGGAAGAGAAAATCCTTTTCTCAGATTACTCTGGGCAGCCTCCCTTGAGTTCCTGATTCTTCTTTTCCTTGAGGGTTGGAGGGGAGGACATGACTAGACTGAGCAAGGTGTTACTCCTCCAGGGTAGTGGGTCTACAGGGGGTCTCTCAGCTTCTGGGTAATCCTGTTGGACTCATAGGTGACTCCCTGAAGGAATGTTTGACATATTGTTGGATGAGTTGGTCTGCTTAAGTTTTCTACACTCTGCTCATCGTTGTGGCTTGTGATAATTCTTCCTCCTTGGGAATTCCCTTGACTCTCCAGGCCTAAGTCGATTTTCTGTGGGGAGTTGGAGCTCTGCCCTAATGCTGCCATCTGTGGTGGACTGGGGGTTGTGTAAGATTCAGGGATTCCCTCAATTGCCAGGAATTTAAGTGGGCTGTCATTGAATTTGATTAGATCCAGGCTAATGAGAGTGGCTAGTTTTTTGTCATGTTTTGACATAAGATTCATTTTCACTGAGATGTTAACCTAGAAACAAACTTGGAGTGCATCTTAAAGTAAACATTGGATAGAATTCTTTCGTTTTTGATACTAAAACTAAATGGACCAAATTTTATTCAAAGCAGTTGGAATGGAGTGTTGTTTTTAAGATGACCACTTAGAGATAATCAGGATTTGCATATTATTCATGTATCATTAACATCTTAAACTAGTGTTTATTAAGAATTTAGATCTTCATGGATGTCACAGAGCTTAAAGGGCTTGAACTGAATGCCAAATGTGCCCAGACACTCCCTTCCTAGGGGATCCCTGGAGAGTGGCAGCTTTTTGAAAGCACAGTCCATTTCTGAGCATGGAACTTTGCATACAGTAGGTCCTTGATAAACAATTATTGAGCTAAAATTGAAGGGGATATATTTTCCTTTTTTATTCCAACAAGTTACATGTTTCTTTTTTATTTTCTTTACCTTTCTATTCACAGTGTTTATTTCCTTTATGAAAGAGAGAGTGGTTGTCTGGAGTGTCAGGATTTGGGAGTTTATGATCAGTGTAAGGGAAGGAAGAGAAGAAGAATGAAAGTGGAAAGGGAAGTGGCAGTATATGGACTAGGTGGGGAGCGGGGGAAGGAGGCAAGGAGAAGAAGGTCATTGTAGGGCATGGAGCCATTCAAGATATGGAGCATGAAGGGACTTTGGAAACCCCTTCATTTTATAGAAGAGGAAACTGAGGCCTCGAGAGGGAAGTAACTTGCCTTAGATTAGGCCAAAGTCTAGGGCTGTTCTGAATGGTCTTTGATGCAAAATGGCCCTTTCTATTGACTGATCAGTGGCATTTCCTGGAAGGAAGCTGGGAGGCTGGTAGGGAGGGCCTGTCTTAGTCAGTGATAGCACTTATAGCCTTGGTCTAGAGGTGGGAACCCAGACAATGTCCTTCAGGCACTGTGAAAACAATGACACACACACAGACTTGTGGGCTATGGCTGTGCCGAGTCTGCTTTGCTCCTTATTGCAGTGGCCATGATAAGCCTTGTCAAGGAGGAGGGAGATTCTAGGAGGTAAGATCTGTGCCCTAAATCATGTTGTTGAATTAGTACAAATGTGAGTTTTACCCCACCTCCCACCATGAGCCTTTTTCTGGGGCAGCTTGGGGACTATGTCTGTCATTTAATCCCTCAAAGAACAGTACTAATTTGGGACCCAAGGTGACTCCTCTTCACTGTCCCTTTTTGTTATCATCAGGGCCATTTAATTACCACAGCTTTGGACCATTACGCTCATGTCATGGGGACTGTTGCCCCAGCTGTTGCCAGGAGTTGAAGAGGAGAAAAATATCATTTCTTCTGCCTTTATGATTTTCATGATCAGACTTCAAGAAGAACCGAGATGGGTCATGGTGGTAAAGCTAGCCTTAATGGTTCCAAATACAATATTCAAGTTTTAAAAGAAAAACATTCTGTTCTATTGAGTTCTTTTTTGAGTGGGGTTGTCTATCTTAGTGAAATAGAATCCAACTGGTACTTGTTGTTAAGGCCATTGACTAGATCTGTCAGTCAATAAACATTTTTTAAGCACCTACCATGTGCCGAGTTAAATGCTAAGTGCTGGAGATATAGGAATCTCACAGTCTAATAGGAGAGTCAGAATGCAAACAACCCTGTCCAAATGAGCTAGAGACAGGATAAGTTGGAGATAATCAACAGAGGGAAGGCCTAGAATTAGGATGGATCAGGTCCAAGGAAAAGGCACGGTGGTATAGTGTCTACAGCAAGATATGGATTTAGGTCCCACCTTGGACATTTACTAGCTCTGTGATTCTGGACAAGTCACCCAATCTCTCTGTGTCTCAGCTTCCTCTTTTATAAAACTGGGGGTGGGGTATGGGGAGGTTTGAACTCAGTGACCTCTAAGGTCCCTGCCAGGTCTAAATCTATAACCTTATGAACGTCATTCTGGGAAAAGAGGGAACTCTAAATAGAATGTTGCACTGGGCCTGGCCAGAATTCCCTGAATAAGAAATTCAGTGACCTTAGATTTGGAACTAGAAGAAGCCTAGACTAGAGGTCATCCGATCATTTCTAAAAATGAAATTTATTTTTTTCCCAATGAAGGAAAGTCCCCTTTTATCTCTCCCATCTTTCTCATCCCCAGTGAAAAGAAAGAAAAGCAAACACTTACAACATCCATTGTCGATCAAAACTAATTCAGACATTGTCCATCTTTTTTAAGAAGTTCCCATCCTAATGAGGGTGATATGCCAAGAGTCACACAGATGTCTCATGGAGACCTGAGAAGAATTCATCTAGGAAGTGCACCAAAATATCACCTTCTTTTAGTTCATATCAGTCTTGTGCTTAATCCTGCAACCTGGCATTAAGACCAGAGCACTGGGCTTAGAGTAAGGCAGAACTTGGTTCAAATCCCACCCCAGTTTCTCTGATTGTCAATTTCTTTATTTGTAAAATAGGGCTAATACTTGCACTCACCTTGTAGGGTTTTAGCATTTATCAAATAAGAAGCAACTGGAAAGTGCTTTGCAAATTTGAAAACACTGTGGAAAATGAGTAGATCCTTAATTATAATGCAATAATCTGTTATCAATAATAATTTCAGGACTCTGTATCCTAATCATCTAAATTTTGGGGGAAGAGGTATAGCATTGTTTTAGGAGGCTTTGAGTCTTGGCCCTGGAATTCAAAAATTTGAGCAGAGAAAATAAAAATTAGAACAGAACTTTGCCAGATTTCATGAATTTACCTGTAAAAGTATTCCAACAATACTTCTAGCTGTTACAGAGTCAGGAAAACCTGAGTTCAAATCCTTCTTTGACTACTTGATGCTGGGCAAGTCACCTAATCCTCCTCTACCTCATTTTCCTCAGCTGTAAAATGAGAGGGTTGGCCCAGTGGCTTCTGGTCTTTCTTCTAGCTCTAAATCTTTGGTCTTTTGATTTACAAATTTGGGGACAGAGCTCCTTGCAGTGGCTCAAAGCCAAGGGATTCAGCCCAAAAGACTCCCTTGGGAACCAAGAAGAGGAATGTAGTGTTAGTTGGCCCAATTCTCTCCCTGAAGTGGTTGCCATTGTAGCCAATACTTTTTATGTCCTTCCCTTGGGATCTGCACAGGGGAGCTAGACACCTTGGAGGTGACTGGATGAAGGAATCTCCCAAACAGCTTTTGGCCTCTTAAGATTTTCCTAGAGTGGTATTTCCAGGGTTAGCTTCTCCACAGCCCTATTTATTGTTGGGGCATTTATCACATAAATTTCATTTCTTAGGTGAAGGCGATACCTAGACCAAGTTCAGGAAATATTTGTTAATGTTTCTTTTGTACAGAACCTGTACCAGCCACTGATAAAGAGGAATTGTTTAGATGAGAAATGGTCCCTAATTTAAAAGGGCTTGTACCCTTGTGCAAAAGATTGTGGTATAGGCAGGAAAGACCCTGGCTTTAGACTCAGTAGGGTTTGGTGTTTTAATGCCATCTTGTTGTAGCTGTAAATACACTAATTTGGAGGCACATGACTTAGATTCAAATCCTGGCTAGTACTGATTTAGCAAAGAAGAATCATGGTACAATGTAAAGAGAAGAGACTACAGATTCCAAAGACCTTGGTTCAAATCCTCTAAGAACTAACTGGGTAGTTTTGGGTGGTTTAGGGAGCTAAATTGGGAGTCAGGAAGACCTCAGTGCAAATTCTACCTCAGAGACTAGATAGATAGATAGACAGATATGTATAACTAGATAGAGGACAGGCAGACAGAGATGATAGAGATATATAAAGATAGAGATGATAACTATAGATAAATGATTGGCATAGCTGATAGATATAGAAGGAAAATGACTATAGAAGGATAGATCATAAAGATAGATAAAGATGATAGACAGAGGTAGAGGACTGATAAATTCTCTGTTCCAGGAACTGAACTAGACTCTATGGATAAAAACAAAAGCAGACTCAATGGTCTTTCCCCTCCAGGAGTTTTTATTCTAATGGAGGAAGATGGAATAAAGAAGGTACCTTTTTGTGCCTCTGTGGCTCTGTCTGTAAAAACATTCAGACCTGGTCCCTTCCATCTCTACATCTATGATCCTAAGACTTAGTTTCTCAATTTCTTCACTTGTAAAATCAGAAGTTCGCACTAGTATTTGAAGCCCCAACTAGCTTCAAAACTATGGTCCTTATGTAACTTAACCTGGTTAGGCCTTATTTTATTCATTTCTAATATGAGAGAATTGGATCAGAGGACCTTTCTCTAGGTCTACAAATCTTCCACAGACCTTGCCTTAAATTCTGAAAATAAGTAAAAGCCAGTGCAGTCCCTAATAGGTGGAGGTGGAAGTAGGGGAGCCTTTTTTCTTGACCACCACTCCCTATCTTCTGCATTGCACACATCTGGATGAAATATAAATGAATTAGGTGTGTGTTACCTGTGTTTGAATACACTCATCTATTGAGGTATGAAGACATAGATCTTTGATTAGTTGCTTAATGGATCGACTAATTGATAGCCTAGAAATTACCCAAGCATACATCCATAGAGAGTAGATGAAATAGGCCCCAGCAGGTGACTCTCCCTCAAGCCTTATGTAACGTTCATGCAGGAGGGGTCTCCTGAACTGCAAAGACAGATAAAGATATTGCTTTAAATACAGTCTGTTAAATCATCCTTCTGTGAACATCTCCAAATGGATTTTATCTTTTAAGCTGCAGTTCACCCTATTAGCCATCAAACCCTTTTCTGGCTCAAAATAGCCCTTTTCAAATTTGCCGTCCTCCACATTCCCTTGTGGAAACAGCTCTGAGGGTTGAGCTGAGGATAGTTCCCTCTGTATAGGCCTTGCTTGTTAAAGGCCTCCTACCTAAGGGCTGAGGACACTAAAGTAATTACTTGGCAGTAATTAGATCTTACCATCCACATGCATTCTCGGAGGCCCATTATTTGGCAATGAGGCAGCCTGGATTCCCTTCCCTTTGTCAGTATCCTCTTTTCTAAATTTAACTAGCATTCTCGGCAGCCACCATCGATATGACAGTCTTCCTGCCCCATGATCCATGAGGATTTTTTTTAAGCCCATGAAAAGGAACTTGGCTAAGTCAGATTACTGATAACTTCAAATCTACTACATTTTCTTCACTCTTCTCCCTCTATGGCCTGCCAGTAAAAAAAAAAAATGGCAGTTCAGTTGTGGTATGTGGTCAAGGATTGGTTAGCTGACCATTCTCTGGTCTAGATTTGGAAAAAAAATAAGTTCTAAGGCATTTAAAATTAAATTGCCCTTTTGAAGAGACATAAAGGAGGCTGAGACTGGCCGATGTCTTGTGCTTTGACCTTGGGTGTTGGGAGCTGTAATGGCAACTCTTTGTGGAACTTCTTGACTGAGCCCCTGAAGTTGGGAAGCCACCAAACTGTCCAAGGAGGGGCAAACGAGCCCAAGATTTTCAGGCAAACAAACTGAGTGGCCCTGCCCTTCCAGCTTCAGGGAGATAGGGAAGCCCAGTCTTATACTTAAAAAAAAATAAAAAGAGGAGGGTCATTCAGTCAGTCAACAAGCACTTTTAAAAGTCATCTCCTATTTGTCAAGCATTGCAGTAGGCATTGGCAAAAGGCAGTTGCTGCCCTCAAGCATCTGCCAGTGTCTACTCCTGTGCCAGGCACTCAGAATTCAAAGGAAAAACAGTGAAAGCCCCTCCCATTCCCACCCTCTCCCAAAGGGAATTGGAAAGGCTTCCTGTAAGTGGTGACCCTGAAGAAGAGAAGGGAGCTAGGAATTTGAAGAGGTCAAGGTGAGAAGTGTGTTCTTTAGTTGCCCAGGCCTTCTGGGCCAACCAAGGCTTTAGTCCAAGAGATTGGAGCATGAAGGAGGTCCCTTCCCCAGGAGGGCAACATAATAATCAGAAAAGGCACCATAGGGTGATTCACTTAGGCAACAGAATGGAAAGTTTATATTTCATTCTGGTTTGAGAGAATTTCTAAATCCTAGACATTCTGAATCTGAGCATCCATTCCTTCAGTCTACAGACATTCCTTCAGGGCCTCTTACGGCTCAGAAGCTATGCTGGTTTGGGATGCAAAGACAGAAGCCCTTGTTCAGTCCAAGGAGTGAGCATCCAATTAGGAAAATCATACTCGGTGTCCCTGGTAGGCAATTGTCCTAGTAGACTATGCCAGAAAGTAAGTGAGGGAGGAAAGGGCCAGGTAAGGTGGGAAGGAATTCATTTTCCTTCTCCAAAATTGGCCTAATTGTGTAACAGTATAATCCATATTAAAGACGATAAAGGAAAAAGGTGATTTTCATTGCATCTTAAAATTGGAAGTTGCCTTTCTTGCTTTTCTTGTCTCCTCCCCCCACCCCTCATTTGACACCCTGGGCATCAGCAAGAAATGTGTGAGGCACCGGCAGGTGCCAGAGTGTTCAGTGGTAAAAGGGTCTGGTGGCCTATGGTGTGTATGTGCCTGTGCTGGAGGGTTTGGATGATACATGGTTAATCGTTACAAAATCGGTGAAATCATACTCTCACTTTAATCAATGCCCGAGCTCCCTGATGTGGCGGGTGCCTCCAACAATCCAGACCAGAGTACAACCCTTATGGTCCCTGAGTGTCCTGGGCTGTGACCTCTTCTGAGTCATGCAAAGAGGGAAGCAGGCCAAGAGGCTGGGGGCCAAGGGTCATCATCTGTGCCGGGGGCTCTTCTTTACCTCTGGTCCAAGAACAGTATTATTGAAGAAATCCTGATACCTGTACCTCTTTATCATTGTGCTCCTTTGTTATGTCTTGTGTTTTATTTTATGTACTTCAGAACATCATTATAGGAAGGCATCTATAGGCTACACTGGTCCAAAGAAGCCTGGGACCAAAAAAAAAATGATTAAGAAGCCCCCTTTCTGGGCTTGTCACTGTTCTGCTCCTGCCTGGGGAGTGCATTACTTGAGTGTAGTCATCAGAGAGGCAGCATGGGTCAGTGAATGGAGCACTGGCCTCTGAGCTAAGAAGATTCTGAACCAAGTGTTCCCTGGCTGAGTCACTTCAGAGCAACTCAGCTGCCGATGTGCACTGGTGAAGGGAGTTTGCTCCCTGAGAATAGCCCATACCAGTGTGATCATAGATCTGGCAGTCCCCCAGCCTCTCATTCCCTGTGCCAAATTACCCATGTGTATTCATGCCTGCTCCTTCCTCCAGCAGAAGGAATGTCAGTGCCTGAAGGGTAGGGACTGCTTTCTCTCCCTCCCCGATTTACTTAGCCCTTCCCCCTCCCTGGTATTCAGCCCAATGCCTGGTATGATTTACATCTTTGTGTTGAATTGAGACTATCATTCCAGCTTCAGTCAAATGATGGTCTTTCTGAGGTAATTCCTCGTACTCATATAAATCCTTTTTGGAGCTGCACGAGGCTTTTCTCCTTTTCAGTTGAATTCATGCCTCTGGCCTCATTCATCACATGGCCACATCGTTAATACATTACAACATCCCTCAGAAGCTAAACGAGCCATTAGCGGTGGATGTGTCTCCTCTTGAATGGGCCCTGCATCCTCTGGTTACGGTATTCCCCCATTATTTGCCGCCCAACTCACATCCGAAAGGGCAGCAGACATGTTGATAACACCGTATCTTGGAGAAACATTCTGTTCACCCTTTCTCTGAAGGAAAACCCGTTTTCGCCACCCATAACCTTCTGCTAGTGAAAACAATGTTAGGACATACAAATATCGCTGTAATTTCAGTGGGAAATGTGTTAGTATTCAGTGCAAGGCTGTCCTTGCCTTTCAAGACATGCAGAACCAAGCGGCCCAGCCTCTGATGTAGAAGAGGCAGCCATCCCCAGTGGTGGTACCTTCCCTCCACTTAGTCAGTGCACCGGCTTTGTCTGTCTGCGCTCACTAGGAGACTTGCTGAAAGTCATGGTGACTAAATGATTAGCCAGTGAAGCTCAAGAACTATTTTACTAGGGGACCCTCTCATGTGCCAATAGTTATCAGCAATCAGCAATCTGTTTGAGAAATACTTTAGTTCAGTCAATGAACCAACAAGCATTTATTGGGGGCCCAGTTACCTAAGAGGCATATCTTTCACATGGCTGCCAAAGTCACCTGCCTTAAAAACGCAGGTCTAACCAGCTAGGTATCAGGAGGAGAAGAGCACTGCATAGGATTCAGGGAGGATCTGAATTCAAATTCTGACTCAGACTGGCTGTGTGATCCTGCTCCGATTATTCAGCTTATCTGTAAAAAAGGCATCTGCCTCACAAGGCAGATGTGTGACATAGCTGAAGGGCTTTGTGAGTAGATGTGAAGAGCTTTGAAAATCTTAAAATGCTAGAATAAATGGTAGCAATTAGGATGCTACCTTGTATGCATGTGAGGCAGTAGGTGGTGCCACAAGGAATAGAATACAGAAGACTCCTCTCCTGAGTTCAAATTCTTCCTCAGACACTTAACTGTCTCTGTGACCCTGGACAAGTCACTTAACTCATTTGCCTGAGTTTTCTCATTCCTAAGATGAGCTGGAAGAGGAAATGGCAAACCACCCCAGTACCTCTGCCAAGGAAACCTCAAATTGGGGTTGGATGTGACTGATATGACTGAACAGCAATAATTATTCACATTATCATTTTTCACTTCCCTTAAAAAAATAAAAATAAAAATGCCACCTTCTGACTTCTACTGCCTCTTGCATAAAATTTTATCTCCCAAGCCTAGCATTGAAAGCTGCTCAAAACCTGTCTGCCCCTTGTTTCTCCAATCATATTTTATACCACTTCCTATCATATCCTCCACATTCTAGGTAGACTGGAATCTCCCACTTCTGTGCCTTTGCACAGGCTTCCCCTCCTCCTCCCCACCCCAGGAGACATCCCCATTATGTTCAACTCCCAGAATCCTTGGCTTGCTCCCAACTACTGCTATAAGACCACCTCCTCCTTGAGGCATGTCCCCATGTCCACTCAGCAGCGTTTTGAAATCACTTGGCATTGCCTTCTGTCCACTCTATATTTAATTATATGCATCTACTTTATTTCCTCCAGTAGCTTTGAAGACACTGAGCAGTATCTAGAACAAGGGCTTGTCCATAGTCTTTCCTTTACAGGCATTTATTGCTCTTCTCCTCCACTCCCCAGCTGTGTAATTAGATGGATGTCAAGGAAGAAAGCCTTAAAATATTCCCCACTGGAAATGTGGGTTCATTCATTTGCTTTTTCAGCAACTGGACAAATGTGGATTCATTCATTCGCTTTTTCAGCAACTGGAAAGGCAGATAAAGCATTTATTAAGTGTTTATTATTTGCTAAACACTGCATGAGGGACCGGGGATACAAATCAAAGTGAGGAAGATCAGCCCTGTCCCCAAGGAAACATTCAAATGGAGGAAGATGATAAATAAAGGGGACTGTGAAGGTGCCATCATAAGGGCCAATGGGGGCTCATGTATGTGGTATAGAATTGGTGTCTGAGAATGTTGTAGATACCTGCATCTTGACAAGACCGTCTGATGGCTGGACTTCAGAGCAGATGTATCAGAAAAGTTTATGTTTTCATATACTTTTGTGTGTGTGTGTGTGTGTATATATATATATATATATATATATATATGTAAATAAACACAAAACAGAAATTTATCTAAATTTATATACTTGCATTTAAATATGCTTATATATGTTTTCCTATACTTTTATATACATGTTTATAGATAATAAATAAGTAAAAATCTAACTTTATATCTAAATATACTTACAAATGTTTTATATACTTTTGTATGCATATATATGCATATAGAAGTAACATGTAAATAAAACAAATTTATCTAAATTTATATATTTATATGTAAATATAAGCATTTCAAAATAGATGTGCATTATGTTACATGAAATACTACATGCTTGATGAACTTTATGCTACGGGTATAAAATATAGTTTGTCAGTCCATGCCACCTTAGCAGGCCATCATCTTTGCCCTCTGTCTTCTCTGCCATCTTGCTGAGGGAGGCATTTAAGGTTGTCTTGCTTGCTTTCTTGGTTGTGAGACAAAGTACAGAATATCAAAGCGGTTCTGATGCTAACATTCTTTCTTCCCTTTTTACAAACCTGCCATCACAGAAGGGCCTATTTGGCGGCAGAGCTCTGCCTTCCACCCAAGGCCTCCCAGTCAGCTCCACACAACTCACAGTTATCAGGCATCTCCTCTGTGGCTTACCACAGAGCACTTCTCTGGAGGAGGATAGAGAAGCTTACACAGAACAAAAAAAAGTTATCAAAAGGTGAGGGGAACTTGAGAGATTCAAACTGGATTTGGGAGATTCTGCAGGAGGGCAAGAGCAGCCTGACCAGAGACCCTGGGCTGACTTCCTGAAGGAAGCAGCATTGGAATGGAAGGACCTGGAGGGGGACTGGCTTCCCAAAGGTTGGTCTGAGGAGAGAAGCTCGTCTGGGCCCTCAAAATAGACTCCAAGGATGCAGTTTGATTTTAGATTTGAAAACTGGATTTGTTTCATGTTGTTCAAGAGGTGAATTCCTAATGCTCAGACTTAGACAGAATGTCCTGCCAGAGTAAGAATGAAAAGAGTGCAGCCTTTGGGCCCTGGCCTAGCTGAGCATGACAGGCTGGATCTGTTTGCTGACTTGGTGACGGGTGTGTGTGTATGAGAGAGAGAGAGAGAGAGAGTGTGTGTGTGTGTGTGTGTGTGTGTGTGTGTGTGTGTGTTCCTGCTCATCTAAGCACTAATGGTCCCAAACATCCTGAGATTCCAGTGGATGGGGCAAAGGGATTATATGATGCATACATATATGGAGAGATTTGCTTAACTAGCAGAAGCTCGCTGATTAGGGAGGAACTAAGTTGCATACATGAGGGCAATGGAATATTATTGCATTATATATTGTGATGAATACTATGACTATCAGGAAGAATAAGACAAGTTATATGAGCTGATGCAGAATAAAATCAGCAGAACCAGGAAAACAGTATCATCTGCAACATCCACAATGACATGCATGGAAAGAAGAACACGGTAATTGAAACTTAGTGCTGCAAAAGCTAATCACTAGACTTGGCTCCAGAGAAGGAGGAGATGCTGGGAGGCCAGGTCCATAAAGAATGAGGCAGTGAGGCAGGAAGGTCAGCTTCCCTCCATACTGTGCCAGAGGGCGGGATTGTGGGAGGGTGGCCCCTGGATGACACCATGCTTTCTGTCATTTTTCTTATTGATGGTATATTGGATAGTGTGCTACACTTTTTTTTCTGCCTTCTTTTTCATTCTTCTTTTTTAACAAATGACTTAATGGAAGGGAGAGTGGGGAAGGATTCAGTAGGGGATGTAGAAGATAGACATTTTTTTAAAATAAATTTTTAAATTAAAAATTTACTTAGAAGGATCACACTTCAGTCCAGTCCATGCAGTGTTCTATTTGATCATGGGCCCAAGGACACAGATGTATGTGAAATGGATTTCTGGCCCTCCACCCTGGAATGCCCCTCAAGACTCACTAACTTTGTCTTATTTCCACATCACTGCTTTTCCCCTGAGCCATTGTGGAGTGATAGAATCCACCTTTTGGCCAAACATAATGGGCAAGGGTGAGTGACAAGTTGGTTATAATTTGGAGAATTGGATCAACATTTCAACTGGATATTTTCTTTTTCAAATAAAATGCTGGAATTACATATCTTGAATTGGAAGAGGCCCTCGAGACCATTGTGTTCAATCCCCTCATTTACAGATGAAGAAACTGAAGTATATGGAGGCTAAGTGACTTGCCCAAGGCCACACAGGGCCTAAGTAACAGTTAGGATTTGAACTGAGGCCCTGTGATTGCAAACATAATACTATTTATTCCTCGTCCTCTGCCATGCTTTCTATCTTCTCACTCGCTGGTCCCTTCTTTACTGGCTATGTACATAACCAGTTCACTGTCATCTTTAAAAAGGTTTCACTTGATTCCCCCTTTCCCCTAATCCCCTAATTGACTTTTATGGGACAGCTGGCACAGTAGAGGGCAGTCAGGACCCAAATATTTTGACAAATTACTTGGGTCTGAATAGAAGGTGAAATGCAATAGAGCTGAGTATAAAGTGTGATGCTGGAGTTTAAAGAAGCAGCTTCACACATAAAAGATGGGGGTGTGGGGTGTCTGTAAGAAGGCTGGGAGTTTGGGTGAATGTCAAGTTCAGTCTGAGTCAGCTGAGTAGTTATGGGAGACTAAAAAGTAAAACAAAATAGCTAATGTCATCTTGGGCTGCATTGAGAAGCAGTGTCCAAGAGGAGAGAGCCCCTAGCTCTTTCTGTTATGCTCCATCCTAGACACAACAAATATGGAAGGCTGCCTTCAGCTCTAGACTCTGCATCATAGAGGGGACATTTATCAATTGTAAAACATCCACCAAAAGGTAATGTAGTATGTTCGTCCTTTGTTGCCAAAGAAGACCATACCATCAGAGAAATGATGACATGACTTGCACTTGACTTTGTTTTGAGTGAGGGAGGGCTGTGCAGGTCACCAGCCTCACTTCTCCTCCAGAGCCATCTGAATCCAGTGACAGATATTCATCAGGGTGACTGGAGATGAGCCAGGGTGAGGCAACTGACGTTAAGTGACTTGCCCAAGGTCACACAGCTAGTGAGTGTCAAGTGTCTGAGGTGAGATTTGAACTCAGGTCCTCCTGACTCCTGCTCTGGTACTCTATCCACTGCACCACCTAGCATAACCACCAAAAACGTAAGGACAGTGTCAAAGGGCACTAATTCCATACTATCTAAGGAACAGCTCAAAGAACTTGAAAGATTTAGGGTAGAGAACACAAGACTTGGGGTACATGGCAGCCATATTCAAACATATAAAGGGCTGACCTATGGAAGATTGATGAAATTTATTCCAACAGAGAGGTAAATTTGGGCTGAATCTCAAGAGAGGCTTCCCACAGGAGAGTAGCTACCTTGGGACATGGTAAGTTTATCTTCCAAGAAGTCTTTAAGTCAAAAATGTATATCCACTTGCTATGAGATACAGAAGGTGCCATTGTCCATCTTGGATTGGACCAGATGACTTCTGTGGTCCCCTCCAGTCCTAAAATTTGGTAAACCTGGATTCTTGCTAGCTTTGGGTTTAAACATGGTGAATGCTTTAATATTTGTTGAATTGACCTGAATTTGCTAAATTTCAGGGATTTGGGGAATCAAAGATTAGTATGTAGGGTAGGGCATGGAATCCTTAGGTAGGTATGTGAGATACTGAACCTGGCACCAGACTTATATGAGCATTCCAGGGGCATCTTTATCATTTCTCACATTTGATCTATTCCTGTCCTTTGGAGGGGATTATGGAAATAGTTCCTTCCCTATTAGGGCCCATCTTCATGGAAAGAGCTTTTCTTCTCTCTTATTTTCCTCTTTGTCCAGTCTCTGAAGGCATCTGTCATTAAAGGGCATCCAGAATGGCTGAAAACACTGGCTAACATGTCTTCCTTGAATTAAGTCATTGTTCCTCAGTATTGACTGTAGCATGTCAAGGAGATGAGGGCTCAGAATATTCTATAGCTTAGAGATCCTAGCCATGGAAGCCTGAATAACATTTGAATGTAGCACAGCTGGCTCTTCTGAATGGTCGGCGTGAACAAACATGGATACAGGTCAGGGCTTCCAGGTGGAGGAGGTAAGGTAGGTAGTAGGCAAGGGAACAAACCCGATTTCTCTTCAGATGTGCATTCTGTCACCCTTTGGGGGTGGGGGGTGCAATATTCATGCCAGGTCCTTCTAGTATGCCCTACAACATTATCATGCACTAAAATGATACTGAGTTAGTTTAGTCAGGAAAACATCCTGACTAGGGCCTACCAGATGGTGTTCTGCGTGGCTACTCTTACATGTGAATGTAGCCAACATAAAGGCTGCCCATGTGATGAACCATGGGACCTTGTCCTCTGAACTTTTCCATATCCCACCTTTCTTTATCAGTCATTTGCATATACATAAACATATATACACACATATACATATAGTATATATACATATATGTATACATACACACATATATTATATATATACACAATATGTATAGACTGTAGTGGAAAGAGTATGACCGTCGTTGCTTCAAATCTTACGTTCACCTCTTTCCAGTTATCTGGTTAAATTACTTAATGTCTCTTAGCCTGAGAGTTCTCATTTGGAAAGCAACGGTAATGATGTCTATAGTTCCCCACTCATGATGTGGCTGGAGGGAACTTTGAAGATCTTTGTAGCACCTCTGTCTTTCCCACCTTCCATTTTGCTTTAATCCAGAGAGAGGTGAGTAGAGAACCACTCTGAGGATTGTTCCCCACTTCTAATAGCCCAATTCTCTCTTGAAATTTCATTGTACCTGGTGGATATTTATTCACACATGTCCATGTTACATGCAGTAATAGTGGTAACTGGCATCCTTATATCCATGTTGCACCCTCCCATGGAGGGCAGGACCAGTTACGTTCTTGTCTTTGTATCACCAGTGAGTAGCCCAGAGCCTGGCAAATAGTAGACACTTAATCAGTTTTTATTGAACTGATTTGAACTGAATCTGATTGAAGTGCGGAGACTTCCTACAGTGCCCAAAGTTATGAGAAGCAACCCCCCTTTCTTTTCCTGGTGGAAAGTTGCCTCATAGAAGAGAATGCTCAGAAGAAAATAAAAATGAATAAGGAGTGTTTGGTTCCTGTCAGAAAAAAGAACTCAAAGGTCACCCTTTGTTTTCTCCTTCATCTATTCCTGAGTTCCCTCTCCATGCCATGTGCACATGGTCCAATATGGAGTTAAACAAGAAGGGCCCTCCAAGTGGACAGCGCATGAGATCCCAGTGGTGTGTACAGAGCAGCTGGGTTCTGCTCCCTTCTCCTCTCCAATTCTGCTCACAGGCAAGGGGATGTTGCTAGACTCCATGTCAGGTCACCAGGCCCTTTCATTTGTAAGGCAAGAGTGGAATGTCAACTGGGCCTTCTGCTCCTGGAACTGTAACAAAGGGGCTTTCCTCTGTCACCTTTACAAATGAAACATTGCCCTCCTTCCTGGAGCATTTCTTTCCCTGCCCCTGCTCCCAGACTGGTGGTTTTATTCCTTGTCAGTTGGGCAGCAGCAGTTTGGTGAAGGTGGTGGGATAGGAAAGAAAGAGAAGGCCCCCACCTCCACCTTTATCAAGCCCACCAAGCCCCGAAATCTGTCCTTTGTATACGCAGGACGTGATTTTGGAGCAATAGTCTGAGGAAAGTTTCAAATTCTCCCTTTGCCGCTCTGTCCAGTGGACCATATTCTCTCCTAATTTTCATAGAATAAAGAAAATGCTGTCATAGATAGAAAGATGCCCAGATTTGAAGCCTGACATTCTGAGTTTAAATAACACGCAGTGATGGAGATCTCCATTTGGGTGATGTGGGCCGTATGTTCTGATCTACGTTGTTCACCCACTGCCAGGTGGACAGGCAGCTGAGCCCAGAGTGGAGAAGAAACAGAGAATGGGCTGGTGTGAAAAGCCTTGTTTCTGATGCCAAGCTGGTGCTAAAACCCAAACCCAGCTTTTCAATTCATTTTACATCAGTAAGACTACCTCTAATAAACTCCAGCTGAGCATCCCACTGGAGCAGTGGGGATGTGCCTGGCCTATCAGGGATAAGCCAGTTAACTCCATGTAGCCTACAGTAACTCTGAAGAGGAGGATGAATGATGAGGCAAAGATGTGTGTGCTACAAAGAGAAGATGGGCTGATCATGTGGTGAGAGTATGGGAGAAGAGCAAGATGGCTTGAAGCCTTTTCTACCTTGTGATGTTGGGAGAAAGCAAAAAAGCATTTCATTCCACTCAGGTTTGCATGTATTAACTACCTGCTGTATTTTCTGTCATGAAGTAGAATGGTGGAGTAAATGGACCTTGGATTGAGAGGAAGACCTGGGTTTGAATCTTGCCTCTTATAAATCTTGACTTTGTGACATTGAGTATGTTATATAACCTCATTCTCCCAGGAAATTTATATACATATCTATCTATCTGTCTGTGTGTTTGTTTGTATATACACATATCTGTTCATTTATTTATTTATATCAGAACTATATTTGAAGCAGAGAATTTTCTCTTTTCCTTTAATAGAGGAGTTTACTCAGGGTTCTCTGAGCTGAACAAAATCGCAAATAAATGAATATGGCATTGTGCTGAGCCCTGGAGCTATAAAGACACATTTCCTGCCCTCAAGAATGTTATACTGTCCTGTGGATACTCTTCATTTACCTCAAATTCAGGACTTCAGGGGTCTGAGGTAGTGTCTGTAAGGGTACCCCATCCACCAAAGCAGGTCACAAATCGCCTGCTCTGCTGGGATTCCTGTGGGTACACAAAGTCTCACTCTCCCTCCACTGACCTTCCAGGGGTTTAGATTTCCCATAGTGAGCACTGGAAGACTAGAGGAGACACAGACAAAGTATAAGACAAAAATATGACCAGGATGAGGCTGGGCAAGGCCAGGCAGAGCACACCAGGAAACTTGGGATTTGAGATGCAGGCGTGGAAATCAATAATTCAAAGGAGAAAAATCAGCAAGTGGAGTCAGGTGCAAACCAGTGAGAAGGTGGCCTGTTCACTGGCTCCTTGGGGAGGCTTGGCACAGCATGTGCTAGTCCCACATAACAGTTTAGGAAGGCAGCATTGCTCAGAGCAAAGGCCCTAGCATTTGGAATCGGAGGGCCCAAGCTGAAGCTTTAACCTCTTGCATGAGGGTCACACCCTGAATCACAGGCATCATTTATTAAGCACCAGCTGCGATCGAGGTTATGTGAGGGTACACAGATAGTAGACCCTGCCCTCCAGACTCTTACTCTGGGTGCCTTGAGGAGTAGAGGGAAGACAAGGGAGACAAAATGTGAACACAGACGATGACGGATGGATGGTGGACTTGTTGGCTGCCAGGTTTCCACACACCTCAGAAATTTAGTGAAGGAATTGTGTTTCAAGATCACACACCTGGCTTAGAAGGGATTTGGGGGACAAATAATCTAACTCACTCATTTGAGCCCAAGAAGGTGCAGTGACTTGCCCAGAGTCACAAAGGTCATAAGCATCAGAGGCTGAACTTGAACTCAGATCCTTTGGCCATGTGATATAGTTTATAGTGTACTGGGTTTAGAATCTGGAGAACAAGAGATTGTGGCTTACCGTACACATTTCTCTGAGTGCCTGGTAGGCTTCTTTACATGGAGTGCTTGCCTAATAAAGCTTCATTTTATCATATTTTATTATGGCTGAAAATAATCACCAGTAAATCGCCCAACAGAAGGGAGGAAAAGTTAAAAGGAAGTGCTTTACAGCCATGGCATCTAGGTGGCACGTGAATAGAATGCTGAGCCTGAAGTTGGGAAGTCTCCTGAGTTCAAATCCAGCTTCAGGTACTCACTACCTGTGTGAACCTGGACAAGTTACTGAACCCTATTTGCCTCAGTTTCCTCATCTATAAAGTGAGCTGGAGAAGAAAATAGCAAACCACTCTGGTAACTTTGCTGTGAAAACCCCAAGTAGGGTCAGTGAAAAGCCAGGCACAACTGAAGCAAGTGAACAACAAACTTTATCAAACCAGTATCAATATAGGGTCCTGCCTCTGAAAGTTCATGGACGTGGGAAACAGTGAATTTTGTTGTGTACCGTTTTCTTTCTTCTTCCATGAAGAAATCCCAGAAAGATCTTGTCTCCCATTGGTGCCTGCTAATGAGGGTTTTTTTTTTAAGAAGATTATTTTTTAACCTATGATGTCCTTAGTGTATGGAACTCCCCACCAATCAGTAAGCAATTATTAAACACCTACTATGTGCTATGGTAACATTGTAATGGGATAACAACAAATAAGTATAAAATAGCTACATTTCCCATTGATAAGACAATGCCCTTTGACGATGGAGATCAGCACCTACTACATAAATTATCATCTGAGAGATTTGCCAGAGGTGCTTAGGCTTGCCCAAGATCACACTACCCTGATGGGTTAAAAGTGGACCTTGAGACTTGCACACAGTCTTTCTGACAGAGGATCTCTCTTCTATTCAGTGCTCCTTTGTTTATCAAATTGTAATAATTTACATTAATGAACAATATACCTTTGAGGTACAAGCTTACTCAAGCTACAGGCCACATGCTAAATCCTGGGGTTCTGTATTTGTTAAATTTATTCTTTCCTTACAGTGCATTAGCCAATCATGCTTGGAGTTAGCTTGGGAAACCATTCTGATAAAGGCTGTGTCAGTTAGGGAAGAGACAGGAGAAATATTTAGAAGCACAAATGACAGCACCAACTGGGAATGATTTTCAAAGTTTCCCTATAAAGAGTCATTTAGCTGCTCTGTGAAGTTCAGTCAGCATTTGTTTATTGTTAACATTTTCTTTTTTCTGCCTCTGGGTCAGAATGGTGTCCACCTGAGCAAGATTTTATTTATGTTCTCTTGAGAAAAGGAAAAAACAACAGCATTTCTTATTAAATCCCAGCCTACGTATATTGAAAAAGTGGATTTTCCCACAAATAGCGTTGCTCAAGCTATTGGGGGGAAATAATCCATCAAGTTGGGATTCTATTCCATTTTCATTGCTGATTTTGAGACCCAGTTTTGCCCTGCTTGTAAATGTTAGAACCACCAGTATCTTCCTTTATCCACTGGTATCCATTCAGTGGTCTTGGAGGACTTCTGAGTTAGCAGCAGTGAGCCTCATGTGGAGATGAGCATCAGAGACAGAAAACCTGCCCATCTAAGTGCCTCACCAATAAACCTTGAGTTCAGTTGACTTTTAAACATGGGACTGTTTCTATCTTAATTACATAACAAGTCTCACTAACGATTATTTTAGGTAAGCACTAGCTTCCTACGTATTTTCAATAAATCCACTGTCAACGAAAGTAAAACTTTCGAGTTAAATTACCTCTCTCTCAGTTTCTTGCAAGTAACTCTGGAGGATTTACTGTTGTATCCTTCAGTTTTCCTTGACTACACTAAGCGATCACTTTGGCCCTTGTCAGCCATCAAGACTTTCCCTCAAGCATCTCTCTTTCCCTGACTGGACCATAAATTGTCGCTCTCCCTGGATGGCTGTGCTCCACAAGGGAATATAGCTGCTAGTCATAGACCTCAGAGATGAGCATTGTTAAATCTCATGAAGGCTCATAAAAACAGTTATGGGTGGATTGCTAGGGAAACAGAGGCTTTTTTGTTTGTTTACACCACAAAGTTGAGGGTATGGCATCCATGGGAAGACCAGGGCAGGTGGAGGCATGGCTGCCTTGGCCCCATTCTCTCCTTCACCAGTTTGCAAAGGGAAGCAGCTGCCCTTTGGGGATGGTTCAGCCCCTCCTAGACCTGGTCTCTGAGAGTCCCCTTTTAGAAGCAAAATAGCAGGGAGCTTCACATGTTGGTTCACTCTCTTTTTCCTCATCATATTTATGGTCATTCTCTTTCTAAGGTAGCACAGAGGATAGAGGGTGACTGATAGTCAGAAAGAGCTGAGTTCTAATTCTGCCTCAGATAAATGCTTATTGTGTGATTCTGGACAAGTAAATTAACTGTCTCAGCTTCAGTTTCTTTGTCTGTAAAATGAAATAATATCATTTAGCTCCCAGTGGAATGGGCAGCTTTCTAGAACAACAGATAGACTGCCAGGCCTGGATGCAGGAAAACTCATCTGCCTGAGTTCAAATCTGGCATTAGACACTTACTGTCACTACATTCTGTTTGCCTTAGTTTCCTCATCTAAAAGAGGAGCTGGAGAAGGAAATGGCAAACCATTCCAATATCCAATATCCAAGAAAACCGAAATGAGGTCAATGAAAAGTCAGACACAACTGAAAAATGACTAAATATGTAAGGTTGCTCATAGAAAGGTCTGTCTCACTTTTGTATTTCTAACACTAGTGTTTGGCACAGAGTTAGTGCTTATCAAAATGTTTATTTAATTCAATAAGTTAAATATTAAGTGAGATGAATTAAATTAAATATCACAGCCTTCCTTTTACCAATGGGTCAAGTTGCATTTTTCCTTCTTCTTTTTTCAGTTTGCATGTATTCCATCTATCACAGTGATACCTTTTGTTTTTATGCCACAACCATTTCCATGGAGACTCTCTCCAATCATTAAGCATCAAAATAGGATCTTTTGCTGTTTTTGTTTTAGTATAATCAAGTGCCTCTGATTTAATCTTGCCAAGAGTTTTTACTAGGAATAAAATACAGAAAGTATAGAAACAATTCTTTCTTTAACTAGAAACAGTATATGTATTTGTATTGTTAATTATTTCAATGTGATTAAAGATCTTCCTTTGTCCTTTGCCAAAGCATCCTTTTCCAGAGCTCAGAATTAGGGCTGATGTTTGCTAATAACACGTTCATTAAAGTTCATTCTAGAAATTCATTAAATCATACTAAGAGAATGTGAAGTCATTCTATGGTAATCAATTCTAGCCATTTCATGGTGCTCAGTGTTCAAACAAAAGAGGAGCCTAGGTTATCCAGAATGGCACCTCACTGATTTTTTAGTCAGGCTTCTAATTTGATTAGAGAGTTTGATTAGAGAAGATTTGTGGGAAGGCCCTTGCCTTTTTTTAATGAGGCACTGGTTTTCAAGGTTTATGATGCCCTGTGGTTATTAAAAAAAAAAGTATAAGTACTCTGAGTTGAGTTTTTACTTTCGGGCTTACTGACTGGAAGTGTTTGTTTGGCCAGAGGAGGCCTCTGGGAAATTGCTAAGGAGGCCCCTAGCTTGGAAAACCCAGATGTTGGTCCTTCCCTCTCTGGTAACTATGGTCAGACAGTTGGACCTGTCTGTTGAATTCAGGCAGAAGAAGCCATGTCTGTTGGTCTTTGATTTCTCTGTGTTTTCTTTGAAGTTCATGGTTCTGGGTGCCGACTCCCCTAAACTAGGTGAATGATATATGTGCTTGGTTAAAGGAATGATACATATGTTTGACAAAAGTGGTTGTTAACCCTTTGAAAGTTGCTTTCCTTTTATGAATGCAGATCTAAGATAACCTGTGATAACAGGCCCCTCTGTGTATGTTGAGGTGTTTAACTGTTACACCTGGAAACAAATGCAGTGAGGAAAATCAGTGCATTGGAGTGTCCATCAGACAGCTCCCTTCCCCAGTAATCCTCTCTCATGCCTGGAGGAGGGAGGTGCCATGTCTGTGAGAGCAAGAGCAGTCATTTCAGTTATTCAGAATTCCTCCTGCTTAATTCCTCAGTAGATCTTTCTTTCTCAACTTCCCTTTGAGACATACAAAGGGTATTGTACTTATGCCTCAAGAAAGAGAAGATACTGTTTTCTCTGAGCAAAAACATGTTTGTCTTTGGGATTGACCCTTTTTAAGAAACAGCCTTGGAAGGAAGATGTATAGGCAGGTGTACAATTCCTGCCTGTTCCTGAAGGCCAATGCCAAGCGTGGTTCTGTCTTTCGGTCTCTGCCTGATCTCTGTGAGTTCTGGGACTTGATTATTTAAATTGGAGGATTAATCATTCCGTCCCTAGAAGTCTGGCTAAAAAATCAGTGTGGTGCCATTCTGGATAACCTAGGCTCCTCTTTTGTTTGAACACTGAGCACCGTGAAATGGCTAGAATTGATTACCATAGAATGACTTCACATTCTCTTAGTGTGATTTAATGAGTTTCTAGAATGAACTTTAATGAATGTGTTATTAGCAAACATTAGCCCTAATTCTGAGCCCTGGAAAAGGATGCTTTGGCAAAGGACAAATATTTTTATCCAATCAAAAACCTATTTTTCCAAGGCTTTATAATCACCTCGGAGATGTGTGTATAGGTGTGGGCGTTGGTATAAAAACTGATTATCATCCTCAGAAATCTCCTAATAAGAGCTTATTAAATAAGGCATCCCTTAGAAAATAACATTTTTTTTTGCCATACCTTGGAAAATAGAGATACTAGAATGTTTCTGATAATGGCATCTCTCATTTTGGCAGTAAGCCTCATCCAGAAAACCTGTTGGGGTGTTAAAACCTATCCTAGCTTTTCCTCACAGGCCTGAATTTCTTTATCTTCTTGTCAACATCTTTAAATTCCAGGAGCAGGATGGATCCCTCCATATATAAGGAAGGCCTTTGTAGCAGACTGATCCTGTCTCCCCTCACACACACTCTGAATTAGGAGAAAGCTGGCTGCTTCTGGTACCTGGCGTGTCAGGAATCTAGTGTGTTTTAAGCACATCGAGGTGTTTTCCAGGTCTGTTTCCATGGTAACCTTCATGATTGGGGGGTGAAGGGCACAGAATTGTCACGGTCCTACAACCTCTGAATGCCCAGGTCCTGTGACACCTGCCACAGGCAGACCTGGAAAGCAGGGCTGGGGTCACAAGGTAGGATGGAAGAGGCTACTTCTCCTAAATTGGTTCCATGCAGGTGTGCCTGCCAGTACATAGGATTTTCTGTGCACCCGAGACCCTAGGCTGCCTATAATCCAGTTCTTCTCAAGGTACATGCACAGCACAGGAACACACAAATAAAGACATATAACGTGACTAATTCAATCTGACAGTGATTTACAAAGGGTTTACAAGCACGGTTCTGGCAGCATTGGATACAGAGGCCAACGTGACATTTTCCCTGCCGTCAAGAAGCTTACATGCTAGCTTAGTGCAAGGGTAGAAATAAGAAAATTCAGAAGAGATGCAATCATTTCAAGATAGAGATGGGGAGAATAACTGGGAGGAACAGTTAAGGCTTAGTATAGGACATGGCCCTGTACTGTGCTGTGGAGATATGGAAGGCACAGACAGGTTACACTCTAGACAAGGGGACAGCTTCACAAAGGCATGGATGTGGGGGATACTAGGAGCATGCTCCAGGTGTTAACTTCACATCTAGGGCCCAATAACTTGAAATACTTTTCCAGCTTTTCCTATGCTTGAGTGCACAAAATGGCTCTTGAACCAGAGGAGCCTAAGGAATTCTCCTCTGGCTCTCTTGCTTCCCTTCCTTCCCTGATGCCTCCCTTTCACATTGCTATTTAATGGGTCCCTCAAGGTATCAGCCCAGAGAATGTCCCTTCCTACTTTTATAAGCCACCCTTGGGTGGATTCAGGAGGAGAGGCTGGGCTCCTCCTCAGGTCCATTGGCAGCAGGTTCTATCTTTTTGATCCTGTAACCTAACTCTATCCCTCTGCCAACAGTAGTGGGTGTGAGGGCAGAAGCAACAGCTGACAGGCTTGACATTGGTCAGGAGGAAAAGAATGTATGAATTAGATGGAAACATAGATGTTAGAGATGAAAGAGTTGTGATGGACTGTTGTTGTCACATGATGGCTCTGTAAGCAGGAGATGGAAGGTTATGGGCACTAGTAACTTTCCACAAAGATATCCAGAGGCTTTTCTTATTTACCAATAAATGCAATATCTGGTTTTGTCAGTGACCTCACTGGGATAAAGCCTTTCCTATTCGGTATCTCTTTGTGATCTGGTGATACCAGATCTCCCTTTTGAGAAGGGAGACCAATACACAGAGGTGAAGGGATGCCCATAAATACTACTTCTGAATTTGACATCTTTCCCTCCCCACATTTTTTTTATTGGCTTCAACAATTGTTGAATATTAACGGCAGAAGGATCTTCAGAAATTGTCTGGTCTAGAAAGCAGAAAATTGGGAGAAATGCTTTTTTGTAGCCAATATCTCTGATAAAGCCCTTATTTCTTAAATGTACAAATATATATTCATTAAATATATATATATATATGTATATATATACATATATATATATAAAACTGAGGAAGATTTGTAGAGAAAATGCAAGTCATTCCTCAATTGATAAATGGTCAAAGGATATGAACAGGCAGCTTTCAGACAAAAGAAATCAAAGCTATCTATAGTCATGTGAAAAGTGTTCCTAATCACTATTGATCAGAGAAGTGCAAATTGAAACAACCGAGGTACCATCTCACACCAATCATATTGGCTAATATGACTAATATAACAGAAAAAAATGATAAATATTGGAGAAGGTGTGGGAAGATTGGGACACTAATGCACTGTTGGTGGAGTTGTGAACTGATCTAACCATTCTGGAGAGCAATTTGGAATTATGCCCAAAGGAATATAAAACTGTGCATACCCTTTGATCCAGCAATACCACTACTCGGTCTGTATCCCAAAGGAAAAAAACTCACTAGTATAAAAAATATCTATAACAGCTCTTTTTGTGGTAACTAAGAATTGGAAATGAGAGGGACGCCCATCAACTGGGGAATGGCTAAACAAGTTGTGGCATATGATTGTAGTAGAATATTATTGTGTTATAAGAAATGACAGGAAGAGTGATTTCAGAAAAACCCAGACTTACATGAATTGATGCAAAGTGAAGTGAGCAAAATCAGGAGAATGTTGTACACAGTAACAGCAACATTGTACGAAGAACTGTGAATGACTTAGCTCTTCTCAGCAATATAGTGATTCAGGACAATTACAAAAGACTGGTGATGAAGCCCACCATCCACCTCCAGAGAAAGAACTGATGTTGTCTGAATACAGACTGAAGCAGGCTATTTTTCAGTTCCTTCCTTCCTTCCTCCCTTCCTTCCTTCCTCCCTTCCTTCCTTCCTTCCACAAAATGACTAATATGTAAATGTTTAGTATGATTGCACATGTATAACCTATATCAGATTGCTTACCACATCAGGGAGTGGGGAGGAGAGGAAGGGAGGGATAGAATTTGGAACTTAAAATTTTTTTTTAAAAAAATGTCAAAAATTGTTTTAACATGTAATAGGGGAAAAATAAAATATTTTTAAAAATTTTAAAAATAGTCATCTAGTCCAACAGCTTTATTTTACCAATAAGGAAACCAGACCAGAAAAGTGAAGTGACCTGTCTGATGTCACATATCTTTAAACTTTCCTTATTTGTATAAGGGGGCTAAGCGGACTTGGAGAGCTATTGTGAGCAAAGACTTTGCAGACTTTCCTGTGCCATAGAAATGGGAGCTAGGGTTATCTCCGCTTTCAAAGGTGATGCCCCAGAAGGGCTAAATAAAAGTTCACTCTAAGTGCCTGAAGGATTAGGCAAGTTTTGCAGAAGGGAAGGGAACACACATTTTTTAAAATTTGTTTACTTGTTTTTACTTTTCAGCATTTGCTTTTATAAGATGGCATGCAATCCTATATATGATCATATCAGACATAATTCCACATTATCCATGTTGTCAAAGAAGAATCAGAACAAAGGGGAAAACCATTAGAAAGAAAAAACAAAAACAAAAGAAATAGTGTTCTTCCAGCTACATTCAGGCTCCGTAGTTCTTCCTCTGGATGTGAACGGCATTTTGCATTATGAGTCTTTTGGAGTTGATTTTGATCATTGTGTTGCTGAGAAGAGCTAAGTCTAACAAAGGAGGTTATCACATGGGAACAGACATTTATTAATCATATTCTGTGTTTCAGGAATTGTGCTAAGTGGTTTGCAAACATCTCATTTATCCTCACAACAACTTTGGGAGATAGGTACTATTGTTTTCCTAATTTTACAATTAAGGAAACTGAGACAGAGATGACATGACTTTCCCAACATCACACAGTCCAGTGCTCTATCCACCTAGATGTGAGTGGTATTCTACAATAGGTAACTTAGAAAACAAAACAATAAAGCAGCAGACTTGTGAATGAAGTAAGGGGTTAGAAATGTCCCTTGAATGTCCAATGTTCGCTTTCTTAAGTGCTAAAGTAGAGCATTCAGCAGCCAATGATCTGGATGCCTGTTCGACATGTCCGAGGTGCTCAAGAGCATGCAGAATGGTGATGAACTTAACAGTCTTTCTTCCCTGAAGAGGAGAATTAGCACATGCACAAAAAATAAATGTAGATACACTCAGTGAAAGATAGTAATCATAGATGTTACAAAGTGCTATCAAAATTTAGGAGATTGTAAGGTCTTTTCTAATTGGAGGTAAGAAATAAGTCAGGTATGGTTTCATGGAATAAAGAGCATTGTTTCCAATCTTAGTCAATGAGCATTGACTCTACCTATTCTTGTAACTCAAATTTGATTGGACTATTCCATGGATTTCTGAGTGCCTGGGTGTGCATACTCCTTCCAAGGGCACCAATCTTAATTCATGAAACATTGTAGACCATTAATACATAAATGTTTAATAGAATTTTGTAGAAGTTTGTTTCATTAACTTTGCTTTGCACAATGCAAACCTGGCCTTGATTTTCAGGTACTAAATCCCCTCAGGTAGAGGATAAGACAGACTCCTCATTCTGAATAACTTGATGAAAATCTTCTCTGTATTTTTATGTATGATGGAAATTACCCAAAATGACCAATATTTGTAGGGCACTTTGAGCTTAGCCAAGTCCTTTGTAAACATTATTCCATGTGTCTATGGTTCCCATTTTACAGATGAGGAAACCCATGCTTCCGTGAGGTAGTTTGCCCCATGTCAGACAGTCAGCAGTATTTATTAGCAGCCCACAGCTAGTACTGATCCAACTTTTCATCTTTCTTCACTTAGGAACGGTCTTCTTGCCATTTCCCAAAGTAGTGCATCTGTGTTATTGCCATGTGTCTGTGTTATTAAATGAGATATAAAGTGCTCTTCACCAGGAGACCCATTATCATGTGGCAGCCCAGATTGCCATTTGGATAGAACCTGGGTGCCTTAAATTAAGTCATTAGTTTCATGGAAGAAGATGCACTTGCTTCCAGAGGGAGAAGTTTTTTTCTTCTTGTACAGTCAGGCTCAAGTCTGACTGTACAAAAAGTGCCATTTTTGAAGTTTGGAAATTTATTTGGGAAATACATTGTGCACATCCTGAGAACATCATTAGACACTGGAATGACTGTTGAGAGTGTCCTCAGTTTACCAGTGGGACACTTTTGGGGCTATCATGAAGCTAAATGGAAAGAACAGTGATAGATTAGTTTGTTTCTTCAAAAAAAAATCTTTACCATAATCTCTCTCTGGAAACGAATTAAGAAAAACATCCTAGTTTGTTATGCGTGAAGTAGAACAGTTAAAATATCTCTAATTGAGGATAAATAAAATGCTGATGATAATTTTCCTGTTGTTTTAGTCATTTGAGTAAAATCTGTTTTTTTGGAATTATTCTGGTTTTTGTTTGCTTAATTGTTTTTGTGTTTGTTTAAAACATCTGCTTCTGGTGTAGCTTGTACTCTCAAGATGCATCTTGTCCTGAAAGATCATAAATGTCTGACCTTGTAAGGGGGCCAAATCTTATTTTCCACTTGGGAGCTGGCTCCTTTGTTTCCACATTTGAGCATTTGATGTGGTATTCCTGACTCAGCTTCCTGAACTATTGTTTGGTCTGCTAAGATTGTAAGCCTCCATGTGACACTTATTCGTCTGCCTGCCAACCCAGCTCTTTAAATCTGGGCTTATTACTGCCATCTTCATAATGGGCGTTAAATATCAATAATTCCTATTGTTGGTGTTGTTTTGTAAACTAATGTAACAAGTCATGTGAGTAAAAGTCTGTGAGTAGCATATTAAGCTTTAGATGGTTGGCATTTGACAGAGTGAAGGGATCATAGTTCATATCTCACCTACTCATGATAATATGCCTGACACCTGCTCATGCATCCTCTGCTTGAAGACCTGTGATGGAAAAGAGCTCACCACTTTTCAAGGTGAACCAGCCTCGTTTTTATAGCCCTCATTGTCAAGATTTTTTTTCCTGACAGGTGTTAACTTGTGCCTGCTTTAAACTTCCCCGCCTTGCTCTTGAGGTCTAGTGAGGTGATATAATAATATTTAATGGTAATAATCATGACTAGTACGTATGTGGTACTTTGAGAGTTTAAAGGGCGTAATACATGTTATCTCGGTTGATCTTCACAGCAACCCTGGGTGGTAGGTGCTATTAATATCCCTGTTTTATACATAACAAGACTGAGGCATTTGACAAAGACATGCTCAAAAAAAACATACACCTACAGATGTATGTAAGTCTGTGAAGCAGGATTTGTCTTCAGGTCTCCTGAACTCCAAATCCAGTACATTATCCAGGGTGCCTTGCTTCCCATGAAGGCTCACTTTACCTCCGGGTACTAGAATTTCCTCTAAGAGAGAAAATGCGTTGTTCCTTTTCTGCCTTCCTAATGTAATGAAAATGATTAGTCATTAGCAAATAGCCCTGGAAAATGAGGAAATCACACTGAAAGCTTAGGCTTTCATGACAATGTGCCAAATTAACGGAGATGAATAGATACTGGGTAAATAATCCCGGTTTGCCACTAGCTTATTATGGATTTGTTGATAGGAAATAAAGTGCCTGCCCGTTTACAGCACACTGATTTGATAACCTGTTTGTATTACTTAAGTGACATCCTAGGAAACTGTTGTCCAAGTAAAGTCATTTATAACAGACGAGGATGTACAAATTTCTCCCCAAAAAGAGTTTTCTAAATTGCTTTGCTCAGAGCTATGAAGGCTGCCAGAAAGGACAATCTCTCATATTGAATTTTCTCAGCCACAGGTGTGTCCATAGAGCAGGAGGGAGAACAGCCTTGTGATTTAAGACTATTTGATGCCTTAGTTGTCTTGAAGTAGAATGATGTAACCTCCAGTGGGTTAAGGAAACATCTGACTACAGTCTTTTGATTAGCTATTAGATCAGAAAAGATGATAGTCAAAAGAAGAGGGGAAAGGAACTGTAACTTTGTGGCAGAAAATTGATCTCAAATACTGATCATGTGTACTGACCTTGTTAGTTTCCAATCCAAGCTCATCTGTGTGTGCTTGAAGTTTCTTCTAGTTTTGACTTAGTTTTTTTTTATAGGTATATATTTAGATAAGTCTTTTGATTGGACCTCAGGATAGCACCTAGTTCCTTCCCATGCCCTAGAGCAGTCCATCCTCAAGCCAAATCACTTTGTCCTAATTTGGAAAGAGACTTGGGTTTATACAGTCACAACCACAGGGATGGAAGCCCCGTTAGCAGCCATCTAACCCAGCCCACACATGAACAACCATCTCTGACACACCCAGATCATTGAGTCTTTGTTAAGACCTATAGGGGAAAGAGTGGTAGCCCATTCTGCTCTTGATGAACATTTAATTGTTAGGAATTAGCAGCAATATTTGACTCTGCTCCTTTCACCCACGGCTGCTAATTCTACCTCTGGGACAAAGCCAAACCAGGCTAGGCCCTTCTCCACACAAGCAGAGTCCCTCAAACACTTGAGGAGAGCTGCCATATCCTCCCTCTAGCTCCTTTCCTCCAGACTGAACTGCCTTGTTTTTTCAACTGCTCTTCATGTGGCATGAAGTCAAGGTCCTTCATCACACTCCAGTTTATAAGTATCCTTCCTAATGTGATACCCAGAAGTTTTCATGCATAGCTCACTGTGTCTATTTAAATATTTAAATACACTTAAAACTATCTCTTAATCTCTCTGGGCTCTATTTTCTCATCTGTAATTTTGAGATGAAAATACTTATTTTACCTTCTTTACAATGTTGACATTTTATGTGGTAAATGGATAAGTTGAGTACCACCAGGTGGATAGCCTTGGATAGCAGGCTGAGGAGTGTGAATTTTACCAGTTAGACAGTAGGAGATAACTGAAAAGTTTTCAGCAGAGGAGTCACAAGACTAGATTTATGCATCCAGAAAATTAGACTGGCAACCCTGGAAAGGATGGATTCGAGAAGATAAAGACAGAATTTCAAATTAAGAGGCAGCTGTGAAAAGTCCTGGCATTTTGAAAAGTACTCAATAGAAAGAGAAAGCTAAGGCCAGGTTGGGAGAGGGACTGGAGTGTTAGAATTATTAGTGACTGCACGTGAGTTCAGGAAGAGTCAACTTTCAAAGAAAAGGTATCACAAACCCCTGGAGGCTGAGAATACAGCCTTCTACCTTTCATTTTCTCCAAGAGAAACCCAAAGCTCAAAGAAGTCAATCCATTTCCAGCCCTCCTACCGAACAGCAAGTGCTGAGGCCCCAACCCCGGCTGCTTTTCCCACTCTACAGCCATTAATTTGAATTAATAAGGTTTGGGTGTTCTGTAAATATTTGAGTGTAGATAAATATAGACATGAAACCATATGCCTTCACAGAGCAAAGACAGCTTTGCAGTTTCTTCCTTTCTCTCTAGACTGCAAAGAAACATCCAAAGTTGATTCTGTTTCTCCTCTCCCATGGTGTCATCGTAAACAGCATCTTCTAGAGAAACAGTTGCAAAGGCAAAGGTGAAGAAGCTAAAGCAATCATTTTCATTCACTTTTTCTACTAGAATTTCCTTTCTAAAGCATCTTTCACTGCATTGGATTCCATTGAGATTTACTCCTGGTTTTAAACCTACTGCTCTCCAGTAGAGAGAGAGGAGGGGGAGGAGGAAAGGAGAAAGAAAGAAATAAAGGAGAGAGAAGGAAGGAGAGATAAAGAGAGAGAGGGAGGGGTAGGGACAGAGAGATTTGAGTCAGCTGGGAAGGTTTCAATTCCATTTAATAAACTTTTTTTTTTTTAATTATTGACTCTAAGTCTCTGTGGAGGTTTAAAGACAAACTCCCCAGACAGTCCCTCCATACACTCTAGGATTGGCTTTCATGGCCTCCAAACTCTTCTTCACAAATGACTCTCCATCCTCTGTCCCTGAGGTTATTATTGGCTATATCTCATGCCTGGAATGTTCTTCAACCTTGTCCCTCTGCCTTTGAATTTTTCTGTCTTCCTATTTCTTCACTTTCTTCTATCTCTTCTGTAGTTAATTTGAGGTGGGGGAATGGGACCTCCTCACTGTTAGATTTGGAATCCAAGTCACTACTTAAATCCAGAGATTTATCAGAATGTCATGGAAAGGTGATCAATGAAGCCAAAGGGGACATTAGTGAATATCTAGTTTAACCCTTAATTTTGCATATGAAGTAAAGAGTGATTATGTAATTTGCATAAGGTGGCACAACTAATCAATGGCAGGACTGAAATTGAAACCCAGGATTTCTGAGTCCCAGTCCAATACTCTCTCCACAGCACCAATCTAATTGCTCCCTCACCCATTTTCCTGTGGAATAATCAGCAAACTACTCAGACACTTCTATCACCCTTGACATTTGGTACTTCCAAACGTTGGCCCTTGTTTTCTCAGTAGATAGCTGTCTTAGCAAAGACCTCCTGATTTAGAGTGGTAACATTTGAAGATGAGGGGAATTCAGTCTGGTAAAGTCTTTTAGCTTTCCATGCTGATAAAACCCTGCTACTGGGAAGCAACATCCAGAGTAACACATATGGTAATTACCAAGCTCAACAAGCATGGATTCATAGTCAACAGAGAAAAGAGCAATTTATTCCCTCGCCTAACGGACAACGCAGTGGGGAGTTGTCATTGATACTCAGGAACTCCTGTTACAGAAAATTTCCTCGAAATTTACCACCCTACCACACTCCCAGGCTGTGACAGAATGCTCACTGCTAAATCTTATCTCATCCCTTTCTAAACATGTACCAGGATCATGGAACCATTGAATTAGATCTAGAAGAGACCACAGAGGTCAGGTAGTCAAACCCTATTCTTTTACAGGTGACAGTACTGAAGACAAGAGAAGTAATTTGTCTCTACTGTTCCTTGTACAGGATCCTCAGACTCTGAATATTTCCCCTGGCTCTATCTAATGCCTGGAATACTCTCTCTCCTCGTCTCCATCTCCTAGATTTCCTAGATTGTTTCAATCCCCAGCTAAAATTCCATTTTCTATGAGAACCCTGCTCTGATTCTACCACTTAGGAGTAGGTAACAGTGGTAGTTAGCATTCCACCCTGATCAGAACCTCGGAGAGTTGCCATTTCCTTCTGTGTTCTGCTGTCTCCCTATCCACCTATCCCTTGGATGTGTGCAGCAGTGGATACTTGCTATTTCCTCCTTTTCTGTGGTAGACAAATTTCACCTAAGGACAAATTGACTTTATGAAGTAATAAAGAAAAACTTTGTGACTCATGTAGAGTGAAACATGGGTCTCTCTGGCTGCCTCACCTTCTACTTTTCCACTCTTTCTTGAGATCTCCTCAATTGTTTTGCTCTGTTAAAAGGTTTTATATGGAACAGGTTCTGAGTTGTATTTCTGGCACTTGCTTCTCTTCAGAAAAAAAATTGTTTTTTCCTGCTCTCTAATGTTGAAATAGGAAGTATCTCTCTTAACTAGGGGCATCTTGCTTCCACCTGTTTTTTTACACTTGGATGAATGAATTGCCTTCTGACATGAAATTCCCCTAGAGGCCTAGGTTATCATAATGCTGGGTTATTTATAGGATCTCCTGGTGATGTGACAGGTTCAACTGTGGAAGTGGCACCCTTTGGGGTTGAGAATATTTCATGGTGGGTTGGGGCAGGCAGGTGGTCACTTCAGGAGCCATGATTTCAAAAGATTGTTTTCCCCTTGACTACAAATAAAGGAGGAAAAAAATAATAAAACAGCCAAGGAAAACAGACACATTTCAAAGTGAGTGATGACCCCCTCAGGTGGGTTTTTCTACAAACTGAGGATAAACTGTGCTTGCCTGTTTCACAAATTGTTGTCCCTTTTGTGTATGGAAATTGGGTAGAAGAAACAACTTAACTCAGGTTACCTATTGGAATTGTTCAGTTTTGTATTACTCTGTTTTCCTAGACTTGTAGCAGCTCTGTCTATAGGGGAAGGCTACACTTCTAGATTCTGCTAACAGCATCTGGCTCTCCAAGTTTTCTTCAATTTTTGATTTTGAGAAAGATGAGGAGTGATGGGGTGGTAAAAATTGCTATATCTCCAAATATATAAATGTCATTTAGGCACTAGAAGTACATAAAGATGTATTTTCAGTCAGTCAGATGTATCTGACTTATCTAACGTAAAATCTAAATCCAGAACTAGGGCAGGATCACTAGGGCTAGATCACTAGGGCTAGGACCCAATGTGCTGAAATATAAACTGTTGAAAGCACAACCTAAGGCTGGCTTCTTGCCCCAACAACCACACTTCAACCTCAACCTCCCTAGCAGTAATCAATCCTTCACCAGCCTAGAAACCCTACAGTATTCCTCAGCAAAGTTCTTCTCCTGAATGTTGTATCCCAAAAGAAGCTTTCCTCACTTCATACACCTCCTATTTTTCCTTTTCCCAAGTCCAAGAATTTCTCATTAGAGCTGTCTGAACAACTCATGAACTTTCTTATTTATAAGTACCAATTGTCAAGCCTGCACAATTTTTTATAGCATACAAAATGTTCCTCTGTTATTTTGTGGTTGGGAGTTGGACTTCCATTGATGGATAGCTGAACACAGGAGGCTTCTCAGAAACTGTCTCCCAATAAGTATTATGGGATCTGGAAAAGCAAAGACCCTTAAAAATTTTCAGTTCTTTTCCAGCCTCTTTATTTTACTGATGAATAAACTGATGAGAAAGTGTGATGCTCAAGCCCCCAATACATAACTGAGCAGAGCTTTCATCCCTGGTCCTCTGATTCCTAATGGCACACAGCTTGTATGGAGCTAAGGCAAGTTTGAGCTCCAGGCTTTCTGTACTGAGTATAGAACTGAGTCAAATTTATAAAAACATAAATAAATAAGAAACATTATCCAAAGGATATAAACAGTTTTCAGAAGAAGACATCAAAACTATCTACAGTCACATGAAAAATGCTCTGAGTCACCAATGATAAGAAAAAGGCAAATTAACACAGCTCTGAGGTACTACCTTATACTTATCAGAAATGAAAAAGTGCTAGAGAGAATGAGGGAGGGGCGGAGCCAAGATGGCGGAGTAGAAAGACTCACATTTGCTAGCTCCGAACCCACAGCCCATGGATTCCCTCTAAAAAGAACTCCTGACAAATTCTGGAACAGTGGAAGCTGCGCAAAAACACAGTGAAGGAGATTTCTGTTGCAGAGAGCCCTGAAAAACCCACCGCAAAGGTACCCCCGGACGGGAGTGGAGTCCTGTCCTGCGGAGTCCTCCCCTCCCCCGCCCCGGCCACGCGGCACTGAGAGGAGCGAGCAGACCCAAGCAGGCATCAGGGACCTGAATCTCGGGCAGCTGCGAAGGTCCCTCCACCCACAGACTCACAGGTCAGTGAGAGAGACGGGCTGAGAGGGGAGCGGGGGATCTCCGGGACTCGGACCCCCTGGGAAGCGGCTGCTGGGGCAGAGGCGGAGGCAGCTCAGCCAGAG
>CM053769.1:465935436-466099893 GCA_028658325.1 Potorous gilbertii | reverse complement strand
ATAGAAGAGAGGGCAGATTGGTGATATGGGCAATTAGAATGTCCAGTGTATTGGGGAGAGGGGAGGGCACAAATGGGGAGAAAATTTTGGAACCCAAAATCTTGTGAAAATGAATGTAAAAAGTTAAATAAATTTATTTAAAATAAAAAAAAAGAGAATGAGGGAAAATAGGTACACTAATGAACTGTTGGTGGAATAGTGAACTGGCCCAAAGATTCTGGAGAGCAATTTGGAACTAGACCTAAAGAGCTATTATTTTTATAAATTTGTTTCAATTCTATACTCGTTCTATATTTGAGAAATGGGGCCTTTATCGGAGATATTTGCTATCAAAAATTAGAGTATTACTTCATTTTAAGTGATACCATTAGCAAAATGTAGTTTCTCTGCTTCTCTCTTTTAATTAGATCAGTTTTTGCTTTTGCTTTGGCTACAGTCATGACTGCTACCTCTGCCTTTTTTAGTGTAGCTAAAGCATATTAGATTCTGCTCCAGCCCTATTTTAACTCTATGTGTGTGTTTGTGTTTTAAGTGTGTCACATTGTTTATTTGTGCTATCTGCTTCCATTTTATGAGTGAGGTCATCTCATTCACATTCATAATTATGTCTCCTAACTGTGTATTTCCCTCCATTGTATTTTCTTTGGTTTCTTCTCTCTTTTTATCCTGTCCCTCCTCAAAATGCTGACCCTTTGTTGGTTCTGCTTCTTCATAATTTTATTTGAGGCATTACTTTAAAGTTGTTTGGAAGGGAAAGTTGAGGGAGTTCAGCTGTGTTGGCTCTAATCTGGCATCTTTAAGTGTCCCTTTGCTGACTTTTTTATATGAATTAAGGCCACCTCTCTGTGCCTCATATGTAAATGAATGTAGCCTTTCTGTTTTCTCATGTAAAATGCAGGAGTTGTCCTCTGAGAGGTTTTCATAAATCTATGATCCTTTGGCTTCCTTTTTAAAGTCTATTTTGTCTTTCCTGTATTTTAAGACTTTCAGATACATACTTATGGCTATGTTTCCTTTGTGATTTAGCACTAACATTTGAGTTTATCTTCTCTGACTAGAAGTTGTTTGGGCCAAGATGTCAGTCAGTCAATCAAAAAGTGTTTATTAAGTACCTACTCTGTGCCAGGTGATGGCCTAAACCCTGAGCATAGAGGGAAAGGCAAAATCCAGACCATCACAATCTGATGAGGGGAAATAGCAAATAAAGAGAAGCAGAAAGAAGGGGGTGGGTACTGAACTTGCAGGGCCACCTGCAGCCAAGTGGGAAATTTCCCAGGTGGGAAATGATGAGATGACCTGGGCACCCTCCTTAAATGGAGGCTCTGGGAGGAGCTCTCTGATATCTAGTCAGAAAGGGAGAAGGGTCCCAGGACAAGGGGCTCTGAGGAGATGAATTTCAGAGATGATGAAAGATGTCTACCTGCTTCCATTGCAAGATAATTTCCAAGGCTCAACTGAGCATCTTGGCCAAAGAAAAAGATTTGAAAGGACAAGAACACATCGGGCAAGAAGAATCAGAGGTCAGACCCGTCAGACTCCCTTTGGCTCTCAGTCCTAGGGAACCAGCACCCTTTGGGATCTTAACTATGGACAATATACAGAGAACACCCCTTGAACTAAAGAGCCAAAAGCAAACAAACAAACCAGCAGAAGCAGGTCTAAACGTGGCTGGGTTTTGTTTTTCCAAAGCCTCCATTTTTATCGTGACATTGGTTCAGTAGGGCTGAAGTCTCTCTGTGCTCAGTTACAATGTTAGTGGTTTATTTCACAAATTTTGACAGAGCTGAGGGGAGTTATTTTCAGATTCTGCTGACAGTCTTCCTGGGCCTACATGATAAATTCCAATAATTTCAATATTAACTCTCAGTGACCTCATTATATACTTATTTTTGCCTGAGCCTCTGGGTGTAGGTGCGTGTGTACATACACTATATTTTGATTAGAGCACTGCAAGCTGACACAGTGACATTTCTTTTCTACCCCCATCAGAGTCTGCATTTAGATTGGGAATAAAAGGTGGAGCCTACAAGGTTGTTGAAAAGAAGAAGTTTTAGTATATTTTTTTTTTCCTAAAATGAAACCTTGTATGGGAACTTTTGGATCCAATCAAGTCGCATAGATTTTATAACTTCATTTTTAAAGACGCTTTAACCTTCAAGTACAGACACCAAACTTTGAATGTGTAAAAAGAATGGGAAATTTTTCGAGAAGAATGCAAATAGTTAGAGACAAAATAAACTCTCTTTCTGTTTGGTGGGGATAGTGCCCACGCACCTCCCCAATACTGATGAAATACTAGGTCATGTGTGTCTCAGAATCAATGCCTGTTGATATTATCTTCATTTACATTTGGCTTATTTTGTCTATTTCTCTTTTGTTTCTTTCTTTGCTCTGGATCAGATCATGTGGATGTTCCCATGTTTCTTTGAAGTTCTCCTGTCTCTCCTTCCTGGGCATTGTGGGCATATTTCATTTCATCCCTCTACCATAATTGGCCAGGTTTTTCCCCAGGAAGTCAGAAAAATGGACATTTTTCCATTTTTAAATCATTTTTTGTGCCAATTTTCATGATGTGAGGTGACATAAAAAATAATTGATATTTTATGTCCCCAGTCAACTGGGACATACTTTCTTCCTGAAGGCCAGCTGTTACAAACTGGGGTAATTTAAGACTCTTGATGCATATAAGACCTTTTAATGTTATTGATGTCCTTGGCCTATGAAAACATTAGTAGAATTATTAGAGTATGAACAGCTTAGTAACTTTTTCATACAATTCTGAATTCTTTTAAATGAATGAATGAATGAATCAACAGACATTGATTGAATACTTTCATTCTATCAAGACATGGGGATGCAAATGCAAGAATAAGGATTGTTCCTGCCCTCTTAGAACCAACATTGTACTGAGAGAGTACAATATACATCTTTATCAACATAGGGGATGATGTGAAGTATAGATTTCCTCAGCTAGAAGGAGAGACTTCTGGGGAGATTTTGTAGGTCCAAAGATATGAGGTTATTTATTGGTATAAGGAGCTAGCTTATCACAAGTGTAGGGTGTTGTTATCCTAAAATGACTGTAATTAATCTCTAATTTTAATTTATACTTTATAAGTTCTGTTTGCAAATATATTTGAAGCTAATTATTGTATGTAGTGTCATATTAAATGTCTTTTTTCTATTTTTTTCTTCTTGCCTTTTTTTAGTCTTATATTCAATCTTTCTCAGTCATAGCTAATTCTTGCAGGTTTTCTTGGCAAAGATACTAGAGTGGTTTGCCATTTCCTTCTCCACCTCATTTTCAGATGAGGAAACTGAGGCAAATAGGGTCACGTAACTTGCCCAGGGTCACACAGTTAATAAGTGTCTGAGGACAGATTTGAACTCAGATCTTCTTGATTCCAGACCCAGTGCTCTGTCCTCTAAGCCACCTAATTTCCTGTTCATCTAATAGAGAAATACTAATGATTTTGTAAGTTTACCATCATGTTCCTTTGCTTAAAGCTACTGATTGTCTCCTTTTTTTTTTTTAATTCTCTGGTGTTTTCAAAGATAATCCTAATAATATTAGCAGATAGATTTATCTTTTCGCTGTTTTTGCTGGTCCTTATCTGTTCTTTAGACATTGCCCAGAGAAGGGCAACCAAGTATCTGTAGAGGCTATCAGAAATGTGTTAAAAGCCCACTTATGGCTTTAGCAATAGACGAGTAAGCAGGGGCATAATTTATCTTGATTCTGGATCTAACTGGTCTCATTTTGGTGTGCTGGAGACTAACAAACAAAGCCTTCTCCACTTTCCATAAGGCAGAATATGAGTGGCCACCCAGGTTTGGGGCACCACATTGTGCTCAGCACATTATTGTGCCCACACACACACAAAACCAGCTACAGATTGTGCACTGCCATACCCGCTCCATGTTATTCTTCCTCCATGGTCAATAATTTATAATTCTTCCATTACAAAAGCACAGCATTCACAAGTAATACTGACACCAACCGCAGCATGTGTGACAAGCAGGGATAAGAGAAATGACAGATGGTCCATGGAGGCTCGGCCCCCTCAAACCAGCCATAAGCTAATGTGTGGCACAGACATCAAAACTTACGACTCTTTCCCGCTTCTCAGCTCTGAGTAATTCTCCCATTTCACGGGCAAGGCATGGTTCTTGGGCTGGACCCTTTCCATTCAAATCAGGAATATTCCTCTAAGAAAGCACAGGTGAAAAAATAATAAAACACCTTTAAAAAATGAAAAATGGATGGCTAACCGAGAGAGTCCTATGTAACCTTCAACTAATGTGTTCATTGCTTCCTTAAAAAAAGCCTGTCCACAGTTTGTTGTTGTCACATTCGTTTTTAAAAGTGCCTAGTCTTTTGGCCTTTGTTTTTCTATGACAGACATTTCAAGATAACCCATTTAGCACTGAACCTTCTCTTGAAACAGAGAAACAGGTCAGCAGCACCAGTGGCTGTAGCTACCCCATCTTCCCTATTCATAGTGGCTGACATTCCTATAGGATGGATTCAGTGTGGTTTTTTCCACCACAAGTTGCTTTTAATGACTATTATTTATTTTGCTTTATTTTGGATTTGTTATCATCACCTCCATATACTGTTGATTAGGCATACCGACATGATTCACACAGGAAGAGGACTTAGTTTATTACATTAGCTCATTACATTGAGAAAACTCATACAGAGAATGGAGGACACTGTATCTATCTATATTTCTTACTGGCAGTCCTACAGATTATTGTTTCAATTAAGAACTTTAGCTAGCAAATTTGTCACTGGCAGTAGCATCATAGCATCTTTTTCGGATGTGAGTATGGGCAAGGAGTCACTTGTCATCAAGATAGTAGGCGATCACCATTCCATAAGTACCCAATCTAAAAAAAGATAGCAAATACAGCACAAGATATGTTGTGGACAGCTTTGTTTTTAGTGGTATAAACAAAAACCAGAACTGTCAGATGGGTGAAATACAACTTTAGATTCTGGAGAGTTATGACTGAAAGTGGTAAGCTCCCACAGATCCTCCCAGACTGGGCAGGCTTTGAGTATATTCACTAACAGTATGTCTAGCTACCTCATTCTGAGAGTCTTGTCACCAGAAATTCGACCACAAGATAGTACTCATCTACTCAGCCCAAGCAGCCCAGTGATACTATCTACTAATGCCATTGATTACAGATTTGAAGTACTTCTGAACCAAGATAGATGAATGTGAGTTACTGAATAGACCAAGGCACTCTCAAGGTCCCTGAACCATAAGTATTGACTTGTTCTGCTTCTTCAGAATGAGACAAGATGCCTTCTGAATCAGTAACCCACTCTCCTGAAAGGATATACAGTAAAGATGTATTATGAGAGATAGGCTGTGTCTATTTGCTAGCTATCTCCTATGCTATAAGGAACAAAGGGCTGTCTTAATTCCCACCTCGGTGGGTAAATTCTGGAGACAGACATGGTTCCAAGCTATTCCACCCTTTTGGAGTCTATCTCATAGATTTATAGATGTTCAGAGTACGAAACAATGTTAGAATCCTCCTTGTTATTTGATCATTCTGTCATGTGTGTCTCTTCATGACCTTGTTGCCCACCAATACTGTCCATGGAGTTTTCTTGGCAAAGTTACTGGAGTGGTTTGCTACTTCCTTCTCTAGTGGATTAAGGTAACAGAGGTTAAGTGACTTGTTGAGGGTTACATAGCTGGTAACTGTCTGAGGCTGGATTTGAACTTTGGTCTTCCTGACTCCAGGCATAGCACTCTGTCCATCTAGCTGCCCCCTGAGGCCATCTAGATCCATCCATTTCTGGACAAGAAAGTCAAAACAAAAACAAATGGTCCTCCAGCCTTAAAGTGAAGGCCTCTTGTGAGAGTGAACTGCATAGCACTCCGTGCAGCCCATTTTACTTTGGAATACCAATTGTTGGTAAGAATTATTTTTCTTATATTAAAGTCTTATTTTATCTCTTTGGAACTTCTACAAGCAATCTGAGTTCTACCATGTGTGATCAAGAAGAATAAATCTAATCCTTCTTCCAGGTGAATTATTCCTTCAGATAATTAAAATCAGATCTGTTCTCCACCATTCATTCCCCACAATCCCAGGTCTTCTTTTGTCCAAGCTAAATTGCCCCTGTTCCTGGGTCAGTGTTCATTCTATATATTTTCTAGTCCCTCATCCAGTCTGCTTTACCTTTTCTGGATCTTCCCAAGTTCATCGATATCTTTCCTAGAATATGGCCTCTAAATATCATGTGTGAACCTGGCCAGAACAAAGGAGAGAGAAATAGGCATTTCCTTCTGAAGTCCGGGTGCCTTGCAGACCCCGTTCATATTAATTTCTTTTACGGCTGTATCACATTGGTGACCTATATTGAACTTCTACTAAAACCCCTGCATCACCCACTGTTGAGTTGCCACCTGCTTATCCCACCACCATATTGTGTTTCTGAAGTTAATGTTTTTATCTCTATTTAGTTTCCCAGAGATATCCTAGGTCTGTATCAGAAAGGGACTCAGAGGTCCTCAAGGTTGGCCCCATGAGACCCGAGGAAAGTCAATAAATCCCAAGTGTACAGAAATACCTATGATCCTAGTTCAGTCCTCCAGCTCCACTTTTCTTCTGACCGAGCCATACGTGAGCTGCCCTTGAAGGCAATGGGTTCCCTTTCATTAGAAGTCTACAAACAACACCTGGGTGACAATGGATTTATTGACGGAATCAGCAGCAGCATTGCTGTGCAGAAGCAGGGTTTCAGAATGAGGTCAGGGAAGAGAGGCTTGCCTTAAAAGGGCCCCCCAATCATGGAAAGGAGCCAAAGTCAGATTAGGGAAAAACCAAGAGGATTTGTTGGGAAAGGGACTCGGCTTACTCCATGTGAGAAGTTAGAATTCCGAAGCGAGAGAAGTGTCAAACTGAGTAGCCAATAGATACACAGATACAGTCCTCGCTCTCAAAATGGTATTAGAGTATTGGAGATGCTACAACAATGTAAGTGGAAAAAACAGTGATGGAAGTTAAATGCAGTGTTGTGTAATGATACTGAAGAGAGGAGAAAATGCCTCTATTCCTTTTCATAGGTCAGGGGCCAGAGGTAGAGAGCCCTGTGTACAGTAATGCCAATTCATGTATTAATTAGCTTTTCTGAACAACTCTTTTTCCCTTTCTGTCTCTCTCTTCCATCTCTGTCTGTGTTTGTCTTTGTGTGTCTGTCTCTGTCTCTGTCACTGTCTCTCTGACAATACATGGCCATCTATGGAGGCAGAGAGGCTGGAATATTTTTGAAAATGAAGCGATTGTAAAAACAAAACACATAGGGGATAAAATAAATAGAATCCTAGACATGTAATAAGGAAGACTTCAGTTCAAATCATGCCTCATTCACTTAGTTGCTATATGACTGTGGGCAACTCACTTAATCTCTGCCCCAGTTTCCTCATCTGTAAAATTGTGAGTTGGATGTAAAACTTTTAAGGCCCCTTCCAGTTCTAACTATATGATCCCTTAATCATTTTTTTTTAAGTATTGAAATTTGGTAATACTCAGGTAAAATGTAAATTTGTTTCCCTAACATAATTAGTTGATCAAAAATATTTCTCAAGTCTCCAGTGTAGAAAATAACTGTGCTCAGGAGCATGATAGTGAAATAAAAGAATCAGACATATCTGTTGGCATCCAAAATCAGAATATCCAGTTGAAAAAATAAGCTAAACACAATTTTTGCTCTGGTAAACAAAATAAGAGATCCACTGACTAAATTGTGGAGCATTTGCAGAGAGGAGGGAGAAGGGAACCATTCACACTCAGGTGCTTCCAGACATCAGCAGACAGTTCCTCCCTCCACCAAAGCAGATTGCTGCCTCTCCAACATGGCAGGGAATCACTGAGTGACTAAAAACTTATTAATTCCTTGCCATCTCAGGAGGACTTGCCTGGTTCTGCATTTCCCGCCAGTAACCTCAGAGATACTAGTGCCACTTTGATGCCATCCTAGGACATCCGAGGAAGACTCGATTGGTAGAATTCTATTACGATGTCTAATTTTTTTTAAAACAACTCTTCTCCAATCCATTGTTGGCACTAATGGAAGTGCCTAGCCATTCTGACAGTCCCATGAAGATGCTTAAACATAATTGGGCTTCTTTTCAATTGTGTACTTAAAAGAAAAAACCCAAAGACTCTTTCAGGCTCCATGCTGTTTAATGTTAATGCTTCTCTTCTTCTGAGATGGGCTTCTAGAGCTGCAGCCCAACCGCCTCTGCATGACTCCCGCAGTCAGTCAATGATTGATATGTGCATATAACCATGAAAATAAATTGGTGCCTGGTAGGACTATTCCTGCCATCCTCCTCCTCCTCTAATTTGCCGATTGCAGATAAACTTTTCAAAAGCAGTTTCATAAGGAACTTCTTATATTTTGACACAAAAAAGTCATTAGGTTCTCTACAGTTGGGAAATTTTGATGGAGCCTCTTCACCTTAGGGCAGTGAGGATGATCCCTAGTGCTCTGTGAATCAATAACAGATGACTATTTACTCCACATTCTTCTGTTTCCTCTTCTTCCCCCATTCACAGCTACCTTTTGAGAAGCCTGGACTGACTGTTTAGCACTGAAGAATTGGCTTCTATTTCCTCTCCAATAGAACCTTTCCTTGTTTTTTTACTGCCTATTGAAATTCTAGTGTATTTATTTGCCAGGAGGCAGTGATGTACAGTGGAAGGAGAGCTGGATTTGGAGCCAAAAGATGTAGGTTAGAATCTAGGCTTTAGGACTTCGGTAAATGCTGTTTGACTCCAGGCTCCTCTGATTCCAAGACAACTGTCTGTCTGCTCTGACATGCTACCTAAGGTTCAAGGAGGAATGGACCCCCAAGGCAAGAATGTGGAGAGAACAGTATGGAGGCCAGACCCTTGGGAGCACAAGGGAAGGTGAGTAAAGAGAAACCAGCAAGGTAGACAGAGGTATCAGTGGAGAACCAGGAAAGTGCAGCATCATTATAGCAGTGGGAGGACAGAGGTGCAAGAGGATGAGGGCCAGCCTTTAGATTTTGTGCTGAGGACCTCCTCAGTGACCCTTATCCTGCTGTCTCAGCAGAGGGGTGGGAGTGGAAGCAAGATGTCAAACAGCTGAAAAGTGACTTTATGATGAAGCAAAGTCAGCAAGTGTAGCCTCCCCCTTGAACGCACTGGAGGATGACGGGCAGGCGGGCGAGAATGAATCAAAGCTGAAGATGTGAGCTGGGTCCAGAGACAGGGATTGGCTTTGGTTTGCTGCTTTTAAAGAAAGAATCTGAGCATGTTTATATACCCCTAAAAGGAGGACCCTGTGGGAAACAAAGACTGTGAATTCAGAATTATCACAGATTGTGTGTGGAGATGTTAGACCTAGACTAGACTGATGAGTAATCTAGGTTCTGGAGAATGGATGGTGGATGATGAGAAAAGACAAACCTGCAAAATCTTCTCAAGAGATTTTCTTCATGAACCTGAGCAGAGCAGAGGGAAGGCAGTGAGCTAGTCAGCACTATAGCAAGCTGCAAGCCTCCTTTGTGATGATTAAATGGTGGCAATTCAGTGGGCTTTGAGAGTTGACTTGTTCGATTGTTATGGGGATAGCATCAGTAGAGGAAAGGCTAAGAATTGTTAGAGTGTGTGTGTGTGTGTGTGTGTGTGTGTGTGTGTGTGTGTAGATGGAGATATGTATATATATATATATATATATATATATATATATATATATACACATACATTTGCAAATTTTTAGGTGCCATGTAAATTGCCACTAGTAGTAGTAGTAGTAGCAGTAGCAGTAGTAGTAGTAATAGCAGTGTAATGGAATTGGAAAAGCATTATGTGAACTGATGCAGAATAAATTAAGTGGAGCAGGAAGATTATATATACATATTTTTATGTGCATGTATGTGTGTTTGTGTGTATGTTATTATATAGTTATTGTTATCGTAGACACATATAGATGTATATATTTATCATAGGGAACTATATTTAAAGAATCATTCTACGTGTATTACATATAAGTGTATATATGTGTGTGTATATATATATATATATATTTACTACAGAAGCATAAATTAAGAGAACAGTAGTACAGTTAAGCTAAATGCAGCAAAATGCTAAAGTCCACGCTTGTCTCTGAGGAAAGGATATGAGAAGACCCTTAGTATTCCTTTGTTGATGAGGAGAGCACTCTACATAATACTGGACTCTGTTGCTTACTTTTACCAAATTGATTCTTGTTCTTTTTAATTTTTTTTTTAATTCTTTCTTAAAAGAGAGAGTTCTCTGGGAAAGAAGTAGGGTGATATCCATATAGAATTGTGTTGAGTAGTCATTTTCTAGTCATGTTCAAATTTTCATGACTCCTTTGGGGGTTTTCTTGGCAAACATATTGGAGTGGTTTGCCATTTTCTTCTCTTAGAATTGTAGGTCATGTGAAACAAAAGATATTAATTACATAATTTTTAAAGTCAACAAGTAAGTTGTTGACTTTTAAAAAGTCATTGTATAGTCTTAATTTCCACAAAAGTTGTTAACAATATGTTTCTTTAAAGAGTGAATGGGGTAGAGTGTGGATGTTATGTAAAATGCTTTTGTGAACCTTCCAATGAAATAATTTAACAGTCTACTGGAGAGCTCTAGTAGTTCAAGTCTCACTTTATAGAATAGGAAACCAATCCTCAGCTATGGGAGGGACCTTAGCTAGGGTCACACAATGTTAAGAGGCAGAATGATTTGAAATCTTTGTCTTTTGACCCCAAGTCTATTTCTCTTGTCATGACCTCAGGTCATGTTCAAGAGCAGACAAATTACTCCTCAAGGCTTTGAAATATAGCCACTGACACTTAATAGAATGCAGTTAGCATTTATTAAGTCCCTGTTCCCCTACTATGTGCATGTAGTGTTAAAGAGAAGATGCAATCTCTGCCTTTAGGGAGGTTACACTCTAGAAAGGAGATAAATCCTCAACACAGGTAAATATGAAATCAATACATTGGTAAGAAGACAAAACCTTCAGGAGATTTTTTTTGGGAGGGTTCTTTTTTTTTCCTCACATGTCACTTGGATGAGGACTCTGTGGGGAACTAAAAAAACAAGTAATGGGAAGTAGATTTGTGAATGAAACTCAGTGAAATTCAAGTGGCTTCACCCAGGGAAAAAAATCATCTCAGGTATACTTAATTGATGACTGTGATTGAGTATACACAAATGAGCTTGTGATTCCACCACATAGGGAGCTCTTGCCTGGCTGTACTATGCTCCCTCACCTGGACCCTCACACAAGGCTGCCATTGCATTTCATCCATTTTGCTGGTGCCTCCCACCATTTCTCCTGACATTGTGAGGAGCACCTTGGGTGTCCACCTGTCCCCCTTGGTCTTGCCCCATGAGCAGCCTATATTCCTTCCTCATCACACGGTTCCTTCATGGTTCCTTCCTGGTCTTCGGAGTTCTTCATTCCTTGTGTGTTGCAGCCTGCTCACGTCCAGCATGGGCCTCTCCATTGTGCTCCTCAGAGACAACTGTGTCCTGGGTCCCATTACCAAAGAACATCGTCAATGGAATGTTAGTATTGAAAAGATGAGCATTTACTTTCATTGCAAGTTTGCTATTAGGAAAGCACCTTTATACTTACTTTCCTAAAATCCCACCCACTCTTCCTTTTCAGTTTTGGGCTCAATTCATCCATCTTTATGTACTTTCTGTCCTAATTATACATACTGTTAGACCAACTCTATAGGGTGACCATCCAAATACATGTTGAAATCTGGATAATGGGTTTTCTTCATCCATTTAGTCTATCCTGTGTGTATGGTATGCCAGACTCCTTTGAGTCATTAGAGATCTCTTCTGGATGGTCTCTGGAATGCACTGGGATTCCACATAGCTCAAGGTTACCTTCTTATTCATAGGAAATTCCTTTTACTCTTGGAGTCTGCGCTGAATGACAACAACACCCCTAATAAGAATACTATATTATTGTTGCTATCATTATCGTTGAATCCTCTCTTTTTTAAGCCCCACCTACTGTGTATTCTCGGAGGATCATGGAAAGGGTTGTTTCCATGTTGTTTAAGGAACTTTGAATGGTTTTGATGTGTGGATAGGAGAGTCTGTATTATCAATGAGTATATACAAGGCTCGCTAATGCACTCTTGGCAGCTATGACCTCATCCAGCCATTCTGGAAGCCACTAAACTGATCTGGCAATATCACTGCTAGGTATATACCCCAAAGAGATCAAAGAAAGGAAATACTTCTCACCGTTCCGTTGGGAAGGGTGGTCAACAGTTGGGGAAGAACTGAACAAGTCATGGTTTAGGAATGTAATAGAATGTTACTGTGCCTGAGAGGTGATGCTTCCAAGGAGTATTTAAATGAACCCTTGAAAGACTTGATGCCAGATGAAGTGAGGAGAGCCAAAAGAACAATTAATAGCTCAACAATAAGACAGCAGAATCGTACAACTCAAATGTATCCCAACATCCATCTCTTCAGATTTTATGAACAAATTTATAATCTGACCCAGTGTTACCTTTTGGAGTCATTGAGTCTTTATAGACTCATGGTCTTATGGGAACAATACTGAATAATAATCATCCTAAGCATTTATGTAGTGCCTATTGTTTGCCAAGCATTATGCTAAGCACTTTACAAAGATGAACTCATTTGATCCTCACAAAAACCCTGTGAGGTAGACACTATATTCACCATCATTTTACAGTTGAGAACCTTCAGGCAAACAGAAGTTAAGTGACTTGCCAAGGGTCACACAGCTAGTAAGTGTCTGAGGCCGTTTGAGCTCAGGATTTCCTGGCTCCACAGCCAGCACTCTGTGCACTATGGCAGTAGCTGGCCCCTTATAAGTGTTGTTTAATGTCTATCTAAACATCAGTTACCACAGTAAATGTGATAAAGTTGAAAAGAGAAAAAAATTGGTTCAGAATTTTTGGGGGGAGGACAGATAAAGACAGGCTTTTGTGAAGAAAAGGTGGTCTTTTATCCTGGAACTGAAGGCCTGTCCTAATGGCCCAAAGAGACCATATGTGTTCCAAGAGTAATGGTAAAAACTTCAAGGAAGTTGATTTTCACCTCGAGGTCAGGATCAATTTCCTAAAGATGAGACCTGTCCCAAAGGAGTCAGGGGCTTTACTGGATGGAAATCTTCCAGGGAGGGCTGGAGGCCACTAGTCATTTCTCTCTGACTCTTGTGCAACTATAGATTTTACTGGTTCCTACACCAAAGCCACTGCCTCCATCTGAGATCCTGCCAAATTATTTTTAAAAGAAAGAATAAGAAGATGCAACAAATGGTTCATCCCTCAGGTCTCCTGTTGTGAGTTTACCAGAGTCTGAGCCCACTGAGGGTAGCAACAAAGTCCTTTTGTGCCTTTGTCTTCTTAGAATCAGACCCGGGACCTCACATGTAGTAAGCACTTAACCGTGTTTGTTGAATTGAATTTAATATGGTCATAGAAGACCCAAGCCACTGTTAGACTGATGTTACTACATAGTCCCTTCTCCCTTTGTAAAGTAAAGGAACTGGGCGTCACATTCTCCGAGGACCCTTTCAGCTCCTACAGTCCATAATCCTAAAATCTTTACACATTATTCTGAATGACAAGTAAAACTGGTCTTTTTAGTTTGGATCTGAGGAATTACATAAATGTCGATGGGTATTTAGGAGCCGTCTGGTGCCTGAACATTGTAGGATGTCATTATTCACTTCTCAAGCTCTGTGAGTGTCAGCCACTCTGTGGAAAGAATTGAAAGAATAAATGAGCTTAGATTCAGAATAAAGAATATGTTAAAGAAATGCTGCTCACGCCAACCTCCAGACAGCTCGTGAGCTCCATAGGGAGCCAGGCAGCATCAAGAGATCTAGAGCAAGGCCGCCAAGAATGTGTCTGGGTCCCTCGGAAGAGATCCAAAACAAGCACATGTGAGTGTGTGGAGATCTGCAGCATTGGAGGGAGCGCTCACCTCAGTGAGGTCATAATTACACCGAACCTTCCTCCAGATGAATTGTGGTGTGACTTAGTCATCTACATAGAAAACAAAGAGACTCAATAAAATGGTGTTTTCTTTAATTATATCCTCCTGCACACAGGTTTCCCTATATCCTTTTGGAGGATTCTGTAAAGAAATCCCAGCAAAATTGAGAGTGATGATTGAGCCGACTCAAAGCCATCGGCTCTAAGATGTAGTCATTAAAGAATATCAGCAGGGTTGCTGTCCAGTGGAAGTCAGGTTAGAAAGAAAAAAGTCAGCCTTCTAGAAACCCTGCTTCATTTCTCAAGCATTTACTATGCACCTTCTCTATGCCAGGTGCTGAGCCTTCAAACTTCCCGCTCATTAGCGTCTTCTTCTGCTCCCTGACATCTCTGTAGCACTTTACAATTTGCAAACGTGATCTCATTGGATTATCACCACTCCATAAGATGACCCTATTTTTGCCCCCAGTTTGCACATGAGCAGACTGAGATGTGCCCAGCTCACAGGACTCGTTTTATCAATGCTTATTAAATCAATGGAGTATAGCCTCTTTCCCTCCAATCCTCTTCCAGCCCTTTGTGCTATTGGCTGGGCCAAACTCCAGTTGACCTTTTGACTTCCGGGGAATGTGTAGGGTATGGTGCTTTTAGTGATGAGGACTCTGGGCTCAGATCTCTCTGCTGAGGAAAGCCTCCCTGGCCATGAAGATTGACCCTTTTAGCCAGTATCCCCATGGGCATGGAGGCCATTTGATGAGAGAAGCTGCCCACCAAAGAAAAAGGTCTCTTTCTTTCTGCACAATTTAGTTATAAAGTGAACATCTGAATCACTCAGTTACAAAAGAGACCATCCTCATCAAGTCTAGTCCTACCAATTAATAGCCTTCATTTCTTGTGAGATTTAAAGTCAGAGCATCCTACATTTAAAGCTAAAAGGGACCTTCTAGGTCATTGAATCTGCCTCCCCCCTCTCCACCTCCCATTTCTAGAAAAAGTCAGGGATCTGTTTCTGGCCACATAGTTCTTGGGAGAACCAGAATCTGAACCCAGATCTTCCTGCCTCTTCCACTAGGCCATATTGCCCTTCAGGTTATCTAAAGCCTTTGGATCACCACAACTCTGGGAGGTGGAGGGTGCAAATGGTATTGATTCCTGCTTTGTTGATAAGTAAACTGTGAATCAGATAGGTCACATCACTGGCCTTAGGATCACACACCTAATGATCATTCACACAAACCAAAGCCAAAGATCTTCCTACGACACCAGAATTGGCTTCCACATTTAGGATGGATCATAGATGGACAATAATGTAAGGTTCTATAACATGAAACTTTTTATTATATTATTAAACTGGGAGGGATAGAAATTTTTCTTATCTAAAGTTCCCTTTTGGGGAGAAAAGCATCATCATCTGCCTGCATGTCCTTATTGTGGCATCAGTCATAGTTCCTAGGCTGATGTTGGTTGCAGCTGCAGCGAGAGGGGTTTGCACACCCACCGCTTCCACCATACTTGGTAGTCAGAGCACAACCTTGCCCCTCCCTCACAACCCTGGCTCACACCTCCTCTTACTGTCTTTAAAGAAGCCCAAAAAGACTTGAAGTCAGGGAAGAGTCACTGGTGGCTCACCCAAAGAGGCAGATCATGGATAGTGTGAACACCAACAGCATGGCATTGAGTGCACTGCTCCCAAGTCCATATGGTTTTAGCAAGTTCTGCGCATTAACACCTCTGGGCAGTCTGTGTACATTCCCGTCACTCTGGAGCAGAGGGACCATAGCCGATGATGGGAATGGGTTTAGAAGGGAAAAATAATTCAGACTGAGGGCAAAGAGTTTTATGGATGCTCTACTACTACTGATATAAAAAGAAACAAGGAGATAGAGAAAGGAACATTGTGTCAATACAGAAAGTAATAGTTGGTAGTGAGTTAAATATTTTGAAATTAACAAATAGGACCTTTCTTTGAGACTGAAAAATGGATGGACTGACCATGCATGGTGACAATCCAGTGCTAGTTGTCACCCGGGAGCTATTTTCATTTTTGCTAAAATTATTCTTCTATTTTTGATATCCAATATTGTCAAAGTGAAACTTATGCATTATGACCTCTGAGACTATCTTCATATATCCTTTCCTTACCATTCTAAATGAGGGAAAGAGGGAGGGAGGGAGAAAGAGAGAAGAGAGAGACAGAGAGAGCTGCTATAAGTGTTTTTGTACATAAAGAACCTCTTCCTATAGCTTTCTTCTCTTTGGGAGATTATCCTAGCAATGGTATAGCTCAGTCAGACTGTTTAGTAATTTCCAAATTTTCATCTTTTTTTTTAACCTAATTCATCATGCTTAATGGAATGTTGTGTGTTCTTTAAATTTGAGTCAGTCTCTTTTGCTTCCCAGATATGAAACTTTTATCAGAAAAACTTGCTGTAAAGACCCTCCCCTTCCCCCCATACGCACCTAATAAACTGAGTGTTCTATAGTATAGCTAAGTGGTCTCTCTTGTATCCACATCTTTGGCACTGGCAAGATCTAACACTCCTTTAGTTTCTGCCTTGGAAAAAAATGTTTCCATCATTTTGATTGAGCGCTGGCATTCCTAGCAAAATTAATCAGCTGAAATAAAGCATCCATGATCTCTCTTTGCAGCTTAATTGGGCTGGTAATTATAGCCTTTTCAGGGATCATCTCAGATTCCCTTTTCCAACCAATTTCTTCTCATTTTCTGGCCTTATTTCCATGGACCATTTCTACCACTGTGACTTGAATCATTGTTCAAAATGGACGGAATCAGTCACTTTTAATCTCCACCCATTTCAGATAAAATATTTAGTCAAAAAAGTATCCCCCAAAAAATATCTTCCATTTTTACACAGGGAGTAGTTAAACATCCTCATGTAGAACCATACCATTGAATTCTATAACCATCAAATGAGGTTTAGAAGAACAAAACTCAGTTTTAAAAATGTCTGTATGTTACCACTAGGAGTCCAGTGCCTTTAACTGCTTTTCCTTTGGTGGTAATGAGGCATCTTGGCCCTTTATTGGTGCAAACACTGACTACCAGAGATGATGTGCCAAAGACTCTCTCTTCACCCAGCCATTTCTGTGGCAGTGATTATGTCGGGAACTTTTAACAAACCAAATCTCCATTCTGCGCTGATCACTGTTACAGTGGATTATTATAGCATTTCATTTGTTGCTTTGTACCAAGAGCTGTTGGCTCTGCAGGTTCCAGAAATTTCTGCTGTGGTTGCCATAGAATGCCAGCCATTGGTTAGGCTGGGCTGGGCTAGCACCAAGGACAGGGAAGAAGCCAGGAAAGTAAGCTATTCCTGCTGTAGCCTTCCTTTTTTGAGGCTAATGATTACTGTAGAAGGATTTTTGTCTTTTTTCCTTTTCTTGCCTGGTGTACCTCAACGCTGAGTGGAACCAGATTAGACCAATTCTTTTAGACTCTAGCTACAGGTATTTTGTTTTCTGAATAGTTCCTTCTTGTCTTCAATTTAACATTTCCCTAGACTCTTAAGTGCTCCTTAGGGTTGGTGATAGGATCAGGGTTATAATCTGATAGATCCTGTGCCAAGCCTAGAGATGCAAAGTCAAAATAAAAAGCTATACCTGTCCTCAAAGAACTTACAGCCTTCTGGGATTGAGAAAAGTCATGTGTACAAATAAGTTAGTACAAGGGACATGGAAGACAGGAAAAGCACTGGCAATTGGGAGTAGTATCAAGGAAGACTTTCCAGGTGTGGGGTAAAGCCAGAGCTGGGTTTTGAGGGAAGACAAGGAATCCAAGTAGTCAATGAGAGAAGTGAGAGTACCCCAGGCCCAGGAGACAGAGAGCTGCAAGGAGGTAGGAGATAGAATCATGAATTCAGGCTTTAGCACTTGAGCACTCTCACAGAAGTAAGGAAAGGGAGTTGGGATCCAGATTATGGAAAGCCTTAAAATTCTGTCCTTCCTCCCAGGTCATCCATTTTTTCATATTGCAGGGAGAAATTATCTCATTCTTTGTATGCTCAGGATCTGGGTACTTTGTAGGTGCTTAAAAAATACTGGGTTATTGGTTACTTATATTGACATTTGGGGTTTTATTTATAATTTTAAACTGAAAAATCTACTAAACATATTCCTGATTTAGTTTAGAAGTAAAACTGTCAATCACTATACATCACTAGCTTATTTTTTAAAAATTACTAAAAGAGTTAGTCTCTTTGGAGTTTGTGGGTGAGTGGGGAGGTCTGTGTGTGTGAACCTGTAGGTAGTAGCCTGGTGTTTTAGGGTTTCTCTCTTCCTCCCATTTGCTCCTTCAGCCCCTGGCTAGTTATACTTGAAACACTAGTAATTCAAATCCATGGGAGTTGTTTCTTGTCCATCTGATAGGAAAATGCCTTGGAGTCAAGATGGTGGAAGGAGAGCTTGGGAGCCATCTTTAAATCTATGCTGTACAACACAAGGATGGGCTGTGTCTCTATGGAGAATCAAATCATTGAAAATGAGCTTCCCTTTCAAAAGGAGGATGAGACAGGTTCCCTTCCTGACTTGGCCAGCACAAGAAGAGGTTACCAAGTGGGGTTTATGGAAACTCCTTGGCAGGAGATTATTAAATCTAAAGCTGATGGTCTGTTCATCTTGATAATGTAGGTGCCCTGAGGCTGTGCGACTGGGCCAGCTGGGGTCTGGAAGTCCTTTAGCAATCTGTGACTCTGTGGGTGTCTGCCTGTATCACAGATAGGGCTCTTTATGTCTGTCCTAAAAACTTGTGTTTCAACCATCGCTTGGGGTAATTAGCATGATGGAAAACTACAAAATGACCTCCATAAAATCCCAATTCTGTTGATAGTTTTACCAGTTTGAGACAACAACCATAAAAGCATTCCCATTTCATATTGCTCTGAACTGTTCTGTTTGGAAATCACTTTATTCCTTCTGACAGACTTGATGATAAAGTCTATAGAAGGTACAGACTTTGAGATGGAGCTGTCAGCCCCAAAGTCACTTCTCTGACTACCGATGCTCACTTTGCTGACCTAGTAGGGGCTCAGTCCTCATCACAAAATAGACTAGAGTATAGACAACCCCTAGGAGCTGGACTGGACTTCTGAGATCACCCAAGCTGCAATGTAAGCATCTGACTCCAAAGATGGAACAGGGAGCTCTGAGAAATTAATAATATATTCATCATACATCACATCAATTAATATGAAAATCATAATTTCCTTCATAAACCCTTTCATTTTACAGGTAAGGAAATTGAGGCCCAGAGAGGAAAAATAATTGGTTCAGGGTCACACAGATATCAAAAAATCAATAAGAATTTAAATCAGAACAATTTGACTCAAAAAATCAGGGAGAGGGAGAGAGAGGGAGGAGTGAGGAAGTGATGTCTGAGCTCAGACCATTTCTGGAGGAAATGGGGGTTTAATTCTGGGAGCACAGTTTAAGAAGGACATTAAAAAGCAACAGAGATTCAGAGGAGGACACCTAGGATGGTGAAGGGATGAGAGGGCATACCACAATAACTGGTTGAGAGAAAGGTCTTTTTAGCCTGAGAGGGAAAAGCCATAGAAGGGATGAGAGCTCTCTTCAAGATGTACAAAGCTGTCCTGAGCAGAAGGGAAGCGTGACTTTTCCCCATGCTTGGACCAAGGCGATAAAACTTGACTTACAAGTTTTGAGGACACTTTAGCTTTGCTGCAGTGCAAAATCCCATGCTATTGAGCTGTCAGATATTGCTGGGTTGACTGTCTTCAGAAGTAGTAGATCACCCTTCCTGGAAGTCCTCAAATCAGTGCTGAATGATCACTTTTCTTCTTGGGGGGAAGGATGGGGCAATACTATAAAGGGGAATTATTTTTTTGACCAAGTACCAATGGGATTAGATGCCTCTGGGACCCTTTCCTTTTCTGAGGTTCCGTGACTCTGGGAAAAACAAGGTCCTCTGGCTTCAAGTCCAGCACCCTTTCTTGTATAGGACAAGATTTGCTGTGAGTCTGGCGGTCCCATCAAATATGGAATCTGGCACAGAGCTTGTTGTCTTGTGTTTCATAGCTCTGAGGTTGAACACCTTGGAATGACCCTAAAGAAAAGAGAAATCAGGGAGGGTGGATGCATGGGTCCAGATAGATCATTTAGGAAATGCTTGCTCACATCCATCCTTTCCTTCTGACATCCCCTAGAACCAGTGAGGAGCAGGGCATCCATTCTGGATTATGGAAGATTTAGGAGCGCATTTATAAAATGTCTGCCATGACCCAGGTTCTGTGCCAGATGTAGCTTGTAGAGGTGGATCCGAAGGGATTTTATCTTTATTCTCCCTCCTAATCTCCATCATAACATTGTAATATTTGATTTCCTTGAGAAGGGATATGCTATTCTTACACTTAGCCAGTAGAATGTAAACTTCTTAAGGACAGGAACTGAGTGACTTTGGTATGTGTCATGTTCATTCACTTCAGTCATATTTGACTCTTGGTGACTCTATTTGCTGAGTGGAACCCCTTCCAGTAGCAAAAAGGTTTTGATTTGTTAATGGTTCTACAGAAGAAAAGCAGTGGCGGGGAGGGGAGAGGAAGATCCATGTGCCTGCAGTCTAGAAGGTGGCCTGATAGGCATCCATCTGGGGAAATGCCTCTCCAAACCACCCAGCTTATCCTTCATTTCTGCCTGACAGGGCAGCCAGAGTTTGCTCCCCATGGATGAGCTTTCTAGACCCCAGAGACTTCTTCCAAAATACCTACAGAGGAGAATGTTTTAATAGCTCCAAACCACCCAACTTGCAGACTCTTCCCCATCCCACCTCCCATTTTCTTGTGACCAAAAGTAGTCAATAAATGGCATATAGAAGCATTTTAAAGTTTTCAAAATGATATATAAATATATATTATATATGTGTATATGTATATATTCTGTTTGATCCTCATAGTGACCTTGTGGACAGACACCATGTGCCTTCTTTTATAGACATGACATCAGAGGGGTAACTAGTCCAAAGTCATACAGCAAAAAAAACTAATCTACCTCACTCTTTTCTGCATTGTCCCTTTATTATGGAAATACTTTTATCAATGGGTTTTTCTTCTTCCCCTTTTCTGAAATGACATTAGGAAGGAAGGATATTTAAGAGTCAACACTAGAAAGGTTGTCCTCCTGTGATCTCAGCCTCTGCTCATTCCTGCCCAGTTGAAGCAGTGATTGATTTTCTGGTGACCTGGGGAGAGTAGCTAAGCTTGTGGCCCATGGAGCTCTGCTCCCACAGAATTGGTCTTGTGGGAGAGATGCTGCACCAAGCTCTGGCTCATTTGATCTTTGTTTACTCCATCCGTTATGCCGTTTATTTCATCTTCCTTTTCGGTTTTCTAATGTAGCATCAGTTATTCTTGATTTATTTTGTTCTTGTCTCAATGGATCAAAAAATATAGGACATCTGCATTATGGACAGTGTTCCCCCTTTGTTTTATCTCTGCATGATATACATATATGTATGTGCATATATATGTGTGTGTATACATTTTATATATATACATATACATGCATGTATATGTGAGTTTACTAAAATTGTTTGACTCATTGGTGTAGGAAACCAGCTAATGTAGCAGTGAATGGGCCAGGGCCAGGGCCAGCCCTGGTGGCACTGAACCGTACTAATCACCTCCTGCAGGTACTGAGCTAGGTGTAGGAGATAAAGAGACAAAACTAAATAAAACTTGTCCTCACGGAGCTCACAGTCTTCTGGGAGGGAAGAGACAGGAGGATTCACCATTTGCACATAGGCTAGGCATTGCAGACACAAAAATGAAGCAGAAGTTTATATTCTTTGAGGAAGTATTAGGGAGAAATGGGGGACATACAACATATATGCACATAAGTGTATACAGAATTATTATAGGATCTTAGATTTCCACCTAGAATGGATCTTCAAAGTCAAGTCCTCATTTTACAGGTGAAGTTACTAAAGCCCAGACAGGTTGATAGACTTGCCTGAGGACATGCAGTTTGTAATTGTGTGAAGTGGGAATGGAGACCAGCCCTCCAGGTTCCTGGGCCTCTGGGTGATTTAGTGGATAAAGCATGGGACTTGGAGTCAGGAAAACCTGAGGTCAGATGCAGTTGTGTAACCCTGAGCAAGTCACTTCACCCTGTTTGCCTTAGTTTCTTCATCTGTAACATGAGCTAGAGAAGGAAATGGCAAATGACTCCACTATCTACTCCAAGCAAACCCCAAATGGTCTCGCAGAGAGTCAGGCACAGCTGAAATGACTGAACAACAGTAATGCATGTATTCTAATTTTCACTATTTGAAGATACAATTGTGTAAAATATGGTAACTGGCTCCAGCTCAATGGAAATACACAGCAATGGGAATTCAAATAGTGCCACCACTTCATAGGACTCATCATTCGCACTAATTGGGACCCATCCATTCTTTTTTTTGTCTCACAACCAGACTCTCAGAGCTGGAGGAAGCCTCAGTGACCTTTAGGACAAGCTTTTCTGGGACTAGAATCTTCCCTCTAGTACCCCAGAAAAGTAGGCCTCCAGCCCTTACTCAGAGCCTCTGGGAGCTCACAGGCTCTTCACTAATTTCTCAGGCAGTGCATTCCTCTTCTGTCCACAGGACATTTTCCTTATGTTTCCTCTATGCCATTGTCAAGACTTTTGATGCTTTGACTGAGCAATAGTGTGCACTTGTTGGGTGTTTGCAAAACACCCATAGGGTGTTGTCAGAACTCTCTTTACCAAGGGTTGGCCAGTCCATTTCCACTTGGTTCTGCCTCCAGGGCAAACATCTTTTACCCATTCAGAGTGAGGTTGGAGGAACAGAACATGCAAGGCAGGACATTGGAGTCCTCAGAGAATCACAATCTGGGGTGAGTTTTTAGGGGCTAAAAGGGAAGCCCCCATCTTTCTCTCTCAGAGGTGTATAACCAGGTCACAGTAAATAATGACTACATTTCCTCACAAGGTGTTTTATTCCTTCCATTCTTTGCTGCCTAGGAACTCCAGCTGAAGCTCGTTTTCCCCTTGATGTGGCCAAGATTCCATTTTCCTTCTCCTGGGTTTATACCTTGTTAGGGGTTTTAGGTGACATTTTTTAGATCGCGCTAACAATTGTTTTAATGAAATTGTCTTCAGAGAGCCCCAGTCTTGGAGTCGTGCCACTGAATCCAGAGAAAGAAAAAGATGAAGGCTCCCAGGGCCATATACTTCTTTATGGTCAGAGCTGGTGTCCCCTCCACCTTTACCCCCCAGGCTAACTGGTTTTTAATGACCCTTCAGTTCACTGGCCCAGCACAAGCTCCAAGAGCCCAGATTCAAAGATAGAATAGAGCTGAGGATCCCCCTTCCTGGGAAGTCATGACAATTTTTTGCCAATTCTTCAGTCACTGCCTGCTGTCTAAATGGGGGAGAGCAATTAACTTTATTATCCGTATCCTAATGTGAATTCCCCTTAGAGAAAGTCACTGCTCAGGGAAGAACGCCATTGCCAGGACAGATTCACGTCATTGTTTTGAACACCTTCATGGTAATAAAACAAAGTTACCTTGTGAACAAGGCAGAAAAGGCTTGTCCATTGACCAAAATCAAGACTCATGCCCTGAATTAAATGTTTGCCTATAGAAATGTCAACTACCAGTTATCAGAGAAGGAAGAGTTTACTTTTGCGGGCTAATGGTCTAGTTTCTCAGGGTCTCTGAATTTTTTGTTTATAAAAGAAATGATCATTTTTAAAAAGACTGAGTTTTCTTAAATTCTGTCCCTACCAGATCTGCTCCTTAGAATCTCTGTCTTCCTTCAACCTTCCATCAATCTACAGGCATCAACAGAGGGCTTAACAAGAGTAGGTCATGTGCTCTAGGGCCAGGATGTGACAACCAAGAACCTAATCCTGCCTCACATCCCAGCGAGGCTCACAGTCCAGTGGGACTTAGCTCAGGGGCTACTACGACCATAGCCTTTCCTACTCCCTCCCACTATATCTATATCTATATCTAGATATATGTGTGTACATATATATGTGTGCATATATATATGTATATATATGTATACATACATATATAAATACATTATACATCCATATCTATCTATGTCTGTATACACATACTCACACACACAGACAGTCTTAGATAATTATAAATAGCTCACAGTTATATAGGGCCTACTATGTAGAGCCCTTCGCAAGTATTTTCTCATTTGATCCCCAGACCAACCTGAAGGGGCATGTACTGTTATTTCAATTTTTTCTGGTGAGGAAACTGAGGTAAACAGATTTAGTGACTTACCCAGGGTCACACAGCTAGTAAGCATTTGAATCTGGATTTTAACTCAGGTCTTCCTATGTCCTGGCTCAGGACTCTATCCACTGCCTCACATTCCTGTTCCACATATGCACTCGTGTGTGTGTGTGTGTATGTACGTATGTGTGTGTCTTTATGTACATATAAACATTGACTTATATGCATCTACCTTGTTTGCCTGGAGTAGATTGTAAGTAAATATCTTGAAGGCAGGGACTGACTGTTGCATTAATGTAATAAATGGCCTTTTACTTTTTTTCTTTCTTTTTTTTTTTAACTAGACCTATCATGTCAATGGCATAGGGAGTTCATGATCAACAAACGCCCTCCACCAATGCAGATCATCACTTTTCTGAAATTTTCAGTTGTAGAGAGTTTCTTAGGGCACAAAGAGGTTGAGGGACTTTTCTGGGTTAACAGTATCAAAGTCAGGACTTGAATCCTTTTATTTTTTTCCAATCAGCAAAAATCCACTTTCTCGCACCCCTCCCCCAGCTTCTCTTCCCAATTGAGAACTAAAGAAAAATAAAACCCGTTACCAGCATGTCTGGTCAAGCAGAGGCTGTTCCTATATCAGCCAAGTCCAGCATATGCAGCTCATTCCACATTTACCTCTTATCAAGAGGTGGGTGGTTCATTGTTAGACCTCTGTAATCCTGCCTGGTCTTGGTACTGATCAAATTTCTGGATTCCTGTAGAGTTGTTGGCCTTTGCCATACTGTCATCTATATGTCCTTTTCTGGTTCCGCTCCCCACCCTCTGCATCAGTTCATAAAAGTCTTCCCAGGCTTCTTTGAAACCATCCCCTTCATCATTTCTTACAGCGCAATAATATTCTATCACAGTTATGCACCATAACTTGTTTGTGGACACCCATCAGTTTCCTATTCTTTGCCACCTCCAAAAGAGCTATAAATGTTTCTGTATGTCCTGCTGGAATTTGTTTTGATTAGAATGGACCTCTCCTTTCATCTTTCCTCACTCTAAGTGCCCCTTCTTATCTTTCCCTTCTATTTCCCTGTGAAGTAAAATGTATTCCTCTATCCAAGTGTGTATGTATATGCTCAAGTGGGCTCTTCTTTCCCACTTTGACCAATTTAGGTGAGCCTTCTAGGCACCCCTCCATGACCTCTCATCTTGAATATAGCAGATATTTATTTAATAACTCTGTGATCTTTGATGGATTAAATGGTATCCTAAATGAAACATTTAGTAAGCAGAACAGAAAAAAATGGCCTGCTGAGCTTTCAGCTGTAGTTAATATTGTAAAAGACCAGAAAAAATGGTTATAAGAAGAGTCTGGCTTTAGCCTATCCCATTAAGATACCATGCCTGTAAAAAGGCTTTCATTTGCACCTTGTCTTGAAAATTAGATTTTTGTGATGAGCATCCTTCAGTATTTTGGGGAAAAGGGTATTTTGTGTGCTGCTTCTGCATGTGCTAATTTCCTGGATTAATTTAGAGAACATCTGCATAGCGGTCTGCTGGCACTCCACTGGCAAAATGGTACCTGCATTTCCAATAATGGCTCCAGGTTTCCCTTTGCAGGCAGCCTCAGATTGGATCAAATTGAAATGCTGAGCCTTCCAAGGTGCCAGTGTCTAAGTGTATAATTATGTAATTTTCTCTTGATCTTTCAGAGTCTTCCTGCGAGCAATTAATCAGTATGCAGATATGCTCAACAAAAAATTTCTGGATCAAGCCAACTTTGAGCTGCAGGTAAGGGGAAAGCTGCATGCCCTTTGTCAGGAGGCCTTTCAAACTGGAGACTTTGGCCAAGCCAGCATTTCCACATTCATTGTGTGCTCTGTGGTCTAATTGATCACTTATCTCAGGAATCAAAATTGATTTGGTAGTCAGTCCTGCTAGAACCCAAGAAATAGAAATGCAGGTGGAACAGGGAGGGATAGGGTGAATGCTTAATTCTGCTGGCCCAGCTCTTGAATGCTCTCTGAGACCAGTGACTGGATCAGACAGACAAGCCAGGCAGGCAGCATCCATTAGAATTCAGCAGAAACCTATCTAGTGCCTACTCTGTCTTAGACACTGCTTTAGGCTCTGGGAACATGCAAACAAAAAAGAGATGGGCCCTGCCCTCATGGAGCTTAGATTGAATGGGGCAGCAAAAAGCATATATTATGTATATTACATACTTTTAAAAGTAATTTGAAACTCAGAAATCTTTTCAAATGAATATTTTAAAAAATTTACATATAGTTAGGAAATATTTCATTAAATAAATAAACATGTGTTTTTAAAAAAGTAATTTCAGAGTGAAAGAGGATCAGCAGCTGGAGGGGAATAAGGATGGGGAAGCAAACAGCACAGGCACTTCATGAGCCTGATCCTATTTTTGAAGAATGAATGGAATCTACTTACCCCCTACCAGACACTTGGTAGACTCAATATGCAAAATGAGTTGTGGCTTTGGATGCAGTCAGTGTGGGGAGATATTATGAGGTGTTTTGTTTTTGTTTTTTGAGGGTTTTTATCCTTTATTCTGGGGCAAAGGAGGTAGGAGAGCAGAAATAAATGCATTTTAATTGAAAAGGGACGGATGATGGAAAAACATATTTTAAATAGTTTATGCAAAGTACTGTGAATCGCAAATTGAAAACACGGAGGTTTTTTTTTTACAGTTTTAGTTTCTTAAAATAATAACCAACTTTAGTTACTTTGGGGGTGGGAGGGTAGAGGCAGCCTCCCAGCTAAAGCATTGGGTGAGCAACCAAAGATTTCGTTGGTTCTAGACCCAGTTGTTCATCCTCTGCCTCCCTTAAACATTTGCAAGGAAAAGGCCAATAGCATCATTAAGTGAGATGGCTTCGCTCCTTTCATTGTCCCTGCCCTGATCTCAAAAGTTTCCATTTTCCATGACCTAAAATATCACCTTTCATGTTCCCTCAAATCTTACAAATGTTATCTGATAGCCATCAGTTTCCCAGGCAGTTAAAAATGGGGAAACACAAATCTCTTTCTAAATCTCTTCCATTAAGAGGCTCATCATTCCTTCAAGTAGAAATTGCTCATCCTCTCCAGAGTCAAGAGGAAAATAACAAGAAATAAGATGTCAAAGACATCTGTGCCCAGAAAATGGGGAGGGGAAGAAGAAAGGCCAGGTTCCTGGTGAGTTGGATAGAGTCTACTGTGTCCTGCACATGCTACCTTTGTTTCTTGTTCAGTATCAAAGAAGAAATCCTTAATTAAGGACTTCCAGGCTGACTTTGTATCCTGGGGATGACCTTCAGATTTTAGTTCAATATCCCAGCATGAAGCATGTCTGTTCATGTGTTTTCAGGAAATAGACTGTCCCAGGATATCCTTTCTTGGGCTATCTCAGGCTTCCTTTTCTAAGAGGTGGTCTTTTCCAAGCCATCCATTCTAGGAAGCAGGTTATCCTAAGCTATCTGACCTATTCTTTCTAGGAAACAAAGTATTCTAAAATCTCTATACAAATATATCTAGGAGCTGTCCATGACTTGTGAGTAGCACTGGTCTGTTCTAGGACAAAGATATCTCCCCTCTCAGAATTCTTTCTATTAATTGCAACTAGAAATATGAAGGGCTGCATGAAGGGAAAAGGACAAAACTTGGGCAGGGAGTGAGGAAGAGGGCTTTTATAGCACATTTTTCCTACTCAACATTTTGTTCCTTAGAAGACTTGGAGGGAATCACTTTCCTAAACCTGTCATATCATCAGGCTCTGTTTTTTAAACTCTATGAGGCTGCAAGGGAAGGCTTTCTTAGGAAACAGCAGCTACTGGCATACTTGAATCCCCCACTTTCATGCAAGGGAGGGGAGCCAGCAATAGGTAGGAAAAGCAAGTGTGGGTCCGAATGACTTCCTTCTGCCACCCTGGAGCAGATCCAAGTTTTAAGAGGAAATCTCACTTTTGTGCAGCAGTGGGAAGGGCAAGGCCATGACTTCTTGGTTACAGATCCATGACTGTGCCATTTTTTCTCATGAATCCTCTTCGAGTCTTGAAAAGATAGTGGCATTGGTATTTCCTCCATTTCCTGCCCTCCCTCCCACCCAAATATCAGAAGTAACTGTATCTGATACTTAAAAATACTGCTTTAGTAGTTACCAAATGCTTTCTGTTCAGCCATCCTTCTAGAACTGAAAGGGACCTCAGATACTATCTGGACTACTCTGTTCATTTTATAAATGAGGAAACTGCGTCCCAGTTAGAGAAAGTGACTTCCCAAGGTCACAAAGGTAAATAGTAAGGGGTCGGGTCCAGTTCTGACCACAGATGCTATCCTTACCATCATCCTTCCTTTCATGCTTCATGTGACTGCAATCAATGCTCTTGGTATACCTGTATAGGAAACAATACAAGTATTTCAGGCCATTTCACCCGCCATGGATATCATATTTGTCATCCACCATGGATAAAGCCCTGTGCTGTGCCATGTTACAGATGAGGAAACTGAGATTAAGAGAAGTTGGGCAGTTTGTCCAGGGTGACACAGTTAATGTCAGAGGAGGAATTTGAATCCAAGTCTCTCCTGAGTCCTTTGCTGAATCAAATTCACTCACTGTCTCTCAGGAGGGAATTTTGTGTAAATGTATGTTTCTGTAATTGTGTCAGTTATCAGCATTTGTCTGTACTTCAGAGGAGGGTGCTGGGAAGAACGTAATGTTTTGTTTTTTATTTTTCTGTCTTGGTGTTCCACGTTGCATGGCCGGTAATGTGACTGTTGTCCCCTTTTGGATTTCAGCTCTGGAACAACTACTTCCACCTGGCTGTCGCTTTCCTTACTCAAGAGTCTTTACAACTGGAGAATTTTTCAAGTGCCAAGAGAGCCAAAATACTCAACAAGTAAGTGCAAGTCCTCCCAAGAACCCTGGGCCTGAGCATTAATCAGCAAGCACCTACTAAGGACTCTCAGCCAACAGGGTACACATGGAGATGCCATTGTGCTTGGGGTAGTGGGGCACACATTCCTTCTCTCGAATCAGGATTCAGAATTACAAGATTCATTGTAAATGACTCCCAGGCAATGCATTTATGGAATATGGATGAGCAAAATTAGCCTTCAGAGAGATAATTAATTTTATTGTGATATCATCCTACATAGATCCCTCCATTGCTTACTCTTTAAATTCTGTTTGTCAAGAATGCCTCTGTTTACAGGATAATTCTGATAGTGACTAAAGGGATGAAAATGACCATGCAGGAAGCTAGCTCAATTCTGATTAAATGTAAAATATCTCTTTCAGCTCTAGACACTCAGACAAGAAATACTCTTCTCTCCCCTGGGTAGAAAAGCAACAGATTGTAGGTATAGAATGCTGCTTATAATGGCAGATGTGCTCACCTGATCAGCTAGCTTTGCTTACCTTTGTTTTAATAATTTTTAACATCTCTTCTTTATACATCACCTGCATTTCTTAACATTATCTCCTCCTTCCCTCCCCCAGAGTGGCATTCCCTATAAGAAAATTTTTAAAATATTAATTTATTTTAAACTTAAATACACAATAAGGGAAGAAAAAGAAATACTATAAACTTAAATATTAAAATTTAAATACAGAAGAAAAGCAAAATAAGCATTTCCATGTGCACAGCAGAATGTAATAGAGAATTCAAAATATACAGCAATAGATTTCCATTTCAAGAAAGTCTGTATGATAAATGCTATGCATTGTTTAAAGAGATGTCCATCTTTGCTGCCTTGTAAGTTTTCTTTTGTTCTCTGCTGTGCAATTTTCACTTGTTTTATCCCCACCACCTCCCTCCCCGAAGATGGCTACAATTAAGCACAGATATATTTTTATATACGTGTGTAGGCTGTGTGTTTGTATGTATGTATATGTGTGTGTACACACACATATGTGTATATACACACATACATGTACACACAAACATGCACATGTACACATACGTACATTTACATATACATATATACTTAGATATCCATAATCATACTTATATGTAGATATATACATCAATATGCATCTATTTAAAACCATACTATACTTGTTTGTCCTTTGTTTCTGTGAAGGTGAATAACATCTTCCTTCATGTATCCAAATCTTTCCATATTTTTCTAAAACCACCCACTCATCATTTCCTACACCACAGCAATATTCGAATATTATATCGTCTGATTATTTTTAATAGTCTAAAACAACTGACATATAGTGAAGTTTCTCTATTTTCTCTTTTAATTTAATATATTTTAGCTTTCACTTTGCCTGCCTGCTTTTTTTCTAATAAATTCTACTCCTGACCTTTATTTTATATTTGTATGTATCTTTTATTTCCTATCCCTCCTGACTCCTCTCCTTTACTTCTAACCACTCCCTTGCCTTCCTGTCACTTAACCTACCCCCAAATCGCTTTCTTATCCTGCCATTCTCCATAAGCATACCCCCCATCTTATTCCCTTACTCTTTTATTTCTTTGTAAATTTAGAAGATTTTTACTCCCTTCTAGATGTATATATTTTTCTCTCTTTAACCCAGATCTGATGTGACTAGGGTTCCCTCTAAAAATCCCTCCCTTGTCCTCCCATTTCTCTTGATCTAAATTACCTTCTATTATCCCCCCTTCTATTCCATCCCCTTCCTTCTAAAAATCTCTCCTTTATCCTCCCCACTCCCTATTCCCTTAGCCTTTTATTTCTTTCTGAATGTAGAAGACTGTTTTACCCTTCTAGATATATATGTATTGTTCTCCCTTCAACCCATACCAATAACAATAGTGTTCCAGACCTCCTCTTCCATCTAATATCTCTGTGTCATTTCTGTCTCTTGCACCTTATTTGTATAAAATAATTACTTTTTACCTTTTCCTAAGTGGTTCCTTTACAAAAGCACATGTTACTCAGGTCCACCCCAATCTTTCTTTTTATACTACCCAATTACTAATAATAATATTGGACATACATTTTACATTTCCTCATATAAATAGCAAAGTTTATTCTTATTGAGTCCCTAGTTAGTCTTTGATGGATGCCTTTTATTTCTCTTGGATCTTGTGTGTCAAATTTTCCATTAAGTTCAGGTCTTTTGCAACAAAATCCTGAAAGTCTGGCAACTCACGGAGTATCTTTTTTTGCCTTTCAGGATTATGCTTAACTTTGTTGTTATTTTTGGCTGCAACCCTGATTCCTTTGCTCCTCAACATATAGTGCTCCAAAACCTGTGTTGTTATGGTATCACTACTGCTAGGTCTTATGTGATTCTAATTATGGGTGGAACCACCATATTTGAATTGTTTTGTGTTGTTTTTCTTGTTGTTCCTAATATTTTCTGCTTGAGCTGGGGGCTTTGGAGTTTGACTGTGACATTCCTATAGTTTTTCCTTGTAGGATTTCTGTAAGATGGTGATTGGTGGATTTTTTGTATCTTCTTTCCTCTCTTGTTCTAACACTTCAGGATACTTTTCTTTAAATATTTCTTGTATTATGGTGTCAAGATTCTTTTTTTGATCATAGCTTGCAAGTCATCTGATCATTCTTATATTTTCTCTTCTTGATCTGTTCTCTAGATCAGTTGTTTTTCTTATGAGATGTTTTGCATTCTCTTCTGTTTTTTCATTCTTTATTTTTTATTATTTCTTGGTCTCTTAAAATTTTGCTAGCTTCCCCTTGCCCAATTCTAAATTTCAAGGAGTCATTTTCTTCCTTAAGATTTTGGGTCTCCTTTTGCAGTTGGTTGTGGTTTTTTTTTTCATAATCTCCTTGTTTATCTTGAATTGTTCCTTTTAAAAAAATTCCTCAATTGCTCTCATTTTTAAAGTCTTTTTTTCAGTTCTTCTATGAATTCTTTTGGGCTGGTGACCATTTGACATTATTCTTTGTGACAGGAGAGGCTTTTTTTTTTTGCTTTAGTATCTTTCTGGGAAGACAAATCTCAGTGTTCTCTATTTCCATAGTAACTTTCAATAGTTGGGTTTCTTCTTCTTCTTTTTCTTCTCCTTCTTCTCCTCCTCCTCCTCCTCCTCTTCTCCTTCTTCCTCCTCCTCTTCCTCCTCTTTCTCCTCCTCCTCCTCCTTTTTCTTCTTCCCTCTCTCGATCCAGAGCAGCTTATTATGTAATCACCTCTAGCCCTGGGGCATGGGGGATGGTGCCTTTGGCCTCAGAACCTCTCTCAGTTCTCCCCTCTGTCCTAGAACCAAAACGAAGACCTCCAGCCTCCTGTAAGTGCCCACTGCTTCCGCACTCAGTGGACATATGCTGGTTCCTTCTCACCCAGGGCCAGAAGCATAGCTGGTGCTGGCTTCCCTTAGCAGAAGTTCCCTCAATCTTCTTCAGTTCAAATGCCCAACACTCCACAGTCTGAGAGGTGAAAATTCCTGTGTCTGAGGCCAAGGCTATCTGTCAACCTAGCTAACCCCAGGGCTGGCTTTTGTCAGCAGAACTGGCCTGGAGGCATTACGCTTCACAGGGACCAAACCTCAGTCCTGGGATTTTTCTTCAGATCTTCTCCCATTGTCCCAGGAGGACCACTTCTCTTCCCCAACACTTTTTAATTTTTACTGTTGTACATTCACCCTAAGGGACTGTTTTATCTTGTTTGTGGTGAAAATCTGGAGAGCTTGGAATTATCTGACCCACTCCTCCATCTTCCCAGAATCTTCTCTGAGAAACAATTTTCAACGAAAAAATGTGTGTGTTCATCCTTCGTTACCAAAGAAGACCATGCCATCAGAGAAATAGTGACATGACTTCCACTTGAATTTGTTTTGAGTAAGGGAGGGCTGTGCAGGTCACCAACCTCACTTCTCCAGAGCCATTTGAATCCAATGACCAGACATTCATCAGGATGACTGGAGATGATCTAGGATGAGGCAGTTGGGGTTAAGTGACTTGCCCAAGGTCACACAGCTAGTGAAGGTCAAGTGTCTGAGATGAGACTTGAACTCAGGTCCTCCTGACTCCTGCACTGGTGCTGTATCCACTGCACCACCATTCAACAAAACTGACCATCACATTGGAAAGAGCCTGACACCATACACAGTGCTCCACAATCATAGGCCCCACTCCTGCAAAGGTGTGGGTCATTGGCATTTCACAATGTTCACTTTTGCTTCTCTGTGTTCCTCATGTTTGCCACTTCTTAGATCCCAGTAAGATTCATTAGCATTCATGCACCACAGTGTGTTTTAGTCATTCCCAAATCAATGGTTGTCTCCAGTTCTTTGCTGTCCTAAAAGTGATTTTCCTTAACTTTTCATTGTAGTAAAGGAGGGTCATGGGAGGGAGGATATAATCCAGAAATGACCATCCCTTCTGCTCAGCAGGAATTTGAATAGGATTATTCTATCACTATCTCTAGGAGTTATTAGTCAAATATGTCTTGAACTTTTGGAGTAAGGGGTTCCAGTTCCAATTCCTGCCTTTTCCCCCTATATATTGTGTGACCTTGGCAAAGTCACTCAATCTCTCTGGGCCTCAGTTTGATCATCTATAAAATGAAGGGATTGGTCTCAATGGGCCCAATTTCTATATTGGTTTTAGACATTGAATTTTTAGGTCTTATCACATTTTGTGGTTGCTACTATGTAAATGAGGTCGATGTATCCCAGAAAGCTGCTACAGACACACCAGCAGTATCTGCTATATTAGGGCTGCCTTATTTTTTATGGGGATCTTTCTGACTGGTCCAGGATCTTCTGTGTTCTTGATTGTGTGCCTGAGATCTGAACATATTCTAGGAAACCAAAGGTGGACATAAGATCTGAACTGATGAGAAATGACAAGGAACATGGTGCTCTCAGCAGGGAAAATGCTGTATTCACCACTCTAGTAGCCAAGGAAATCCAACGTCCTCCTGTTTGTCCCTGCTACTTATCAGAATCCCTCTTTTCTCTACTAGCACAGGAAACAGCCGCAGCAGGATGTTCAGAAAGCACATTTTCTGAGAAAATTTTTTTTCTCATAGAAAAGGGCCATTGATCATTTCAAAAGTGTTTTAGCTCTTCTCAAATCATCCAACACCCAAATCTAGGGGCATTCTAGTCCAAGAGGCTGCAGCACCAAGATCTGAGGCCAAGTGATGATGCTGATATTCCTGAAAGAGAAGAGTTAAATGACAGCTTGTCTCCTGTAGTTGTAAGAGATGGGGCTTCCCACCACTAAGCATTTTGCTATGTCCAGGGGCAAAAGTAAAGGATACCTGGACTATGACCTTACAGGGCTATGGGCATCATAAAATGTCAAAAGAGAGAACCTCATGCTTTGGGAGGATCCTCTTTGAAGGATTGGTGAACAAGGATACCATGGGTGGGGCTAACCTGGCACTTGCAGAGTTCTGATCTGTACCAGTGGATGGGACTCCCATATCCATAATCCAGCATAAAAGTTAAATCTCCTTCATGTGAAGAAGTTACTTTTTAAGCCTGCACTTGGAGACCAACTGCAACCCCAAAATGACAATATTCACTGATCCTCATTATCACACATGTAAGTCTTCATTAACTGCCCAAATGGGTCACGTTTAGTGGCTAGAGCTTTAGAGGAAACCTGGATTCACATTCTGCCTGTAATGCTTATTAATTCTGTAACCATGGAGGGGCCACCTAACTTCTGTGGCTTTTATTCAACTCTCTAAGAATATGTTATACATGCATCAGAGCCTTAGACTGATCTTGGAGAAGGAAGGCAGACTGGAGTCATACCCAGGTGTTCTTTCGAACACTGATGGATAATAAATAGCAAGGTCTCCAAGAACTGAGTAGCATCAGTGGCTATGGGGAGAATGCATTCCTAGTCCTTCCAAGATGTAACTAGCCAGAATATAATTAGGAGCACATGAAATATAATAGCACAGAATATAATTGGAAGCACATGAGCAACAGGCAGAAGGACAAAGTGAAAAATCAGACTAAAGGAGAAAACAGAAGGAAAGATGAGCTGCAACAGAAAAGTGAAAGACTGAGGAGAGTTCTCAGGCCCCCATGGGCATTCGCAGACAGAAGACTCAGACCAAAGCTCCTGGTTGTGCTCAATATTGGGACCCGTGAAAAGTTCTCTGAGTTCCCATGCTTATCCCCATCTGGTAACAGGCACTGTAAAATACTCTGCTTCAATCTTTTACCTAGACATTGATAGGTATTTCCCTCCTGGACTCCAGAACTCATCTTGCAAGATGAAATCAATCCTGAACCTCATACCTCCTCAGCCCTGCCTTCTCCTTGGGCCACTCTTTTTCTCTGAGCAGAGAGGGTGGAAGGTGGAGAAACCAAAAAATTCACCTCATCCTTTCCTAGAGGGCTAGTTTCCTGGACTTATTGATCTGCAGAAACTCATCATTCCTAGATGAAATAATCTATGAAATTCTCACTTCCTCAGATCATTCCCCACCTTGATTTCTACCTCTCCCTACCACTCCCCCTCCTTTTCAGATTCTTTTTATGTGTATTCTCCCTCATTAGATTGTGAGAGTAGGAATTGTCTTGTATCACGAGCACTAAGCATCGTGCCTGGCATATTAGTAGGTGTTTAATAGATGTTTGTCCCTGACTGACAATTGCCCTTGTCCTCCTATTTGCCTCAAGTAGAGTAAGGCCAAGGGTTAACTGAAGATGATAAAAAAAAATTATGATAGAGTCAAACTTTGGGTTGAATAGTAAGTAATTTCCTAACTGGGGGCTCTGAGCTATTATGATTATATTAATAACTTTTCTGATGCTAACTCTATAAATTAAAGGACAACATGAACATGAATCATAGTGGTAGTAGATTGCCCCAGGTTAAAAAGTGAGATTAGTAGTAGTAGTAGTAGTAGTGGTGGTGGTGGTGGTGGTTAATTAAATCTCCAGAAAAGAAAGTGGGTAGAATGGAGAAAATCGTAAGCTTCTTTTCTATTTATTTCTCCTGAGTTTAGCACAGTGCTTTTACCCTTAGTGCTTAACAAATATTTCATTCACACCCCAATCTCCCTCCGCCCCCCAGAGAAAAGGAAACAGAAGAGAGTAAGTGCTTGGAAGACAATTCCAAACTCCAGAGTGACCCATAGTGTTATTATCTGTACAAATAGAGAAAATCTTAGTGGGATGAATCAGTGTGTGTGTGTGTGTGTGTGTGTGTGTGTGTGTGTGTGTGTGTGAACTTGTCCTTAACTGCATTTCCTTTCCTCTTATGTAGACCTAGATTTAAAAAAATGTTATTGCCAGAAGGGATCCTCCACTGTATCCATTCCATGCTGAGGACAGCACCATCTCTCCAACTGACAGGAAATAGAAACCTGTCTTTCTTACTTGAAGGTCTGCATTTACACATTTCCTGAGGGAAGAAGGGGAAATAAAGGGTTTTGTATTGTAAAGCCCATTTTCTGGGCCAATATATGCATTTGAATGAGAAAAAAGTATCAGTCCCATTGGGCTTATTAAGTCAGATATGGATCATGTCAGCCCCAATCTGAAAATAATATTTACAGATTAACCATCATGTTAATGATTCAAAATAACTATAAATTTATAGAATAGGAAATCCTTACTAAGTGTATCCATTATTATAGACTTTGAGGAGGTAGCTGCTGTTTAAAGGACTTGCAGACACTGGTAGTAATGGTTACCCCACGGAGGGTAAGAGTGTGTCAATGTGTTCTCGTAGTGGTGGCAATCAGGAGGCTTGCTAGTTTAGGAAATTGGTTCCTGAGAGTGATGAAGTATCTTGTAGCACTTGAGTACGTGAACGAAAAAACTCAAATTTTGCCTGTGTTGCTTCCTAACTTAGGTAAATAAAATACATATATTTAAACCAGTTTTATGGCTTTTTAAGATTTGCAGAGGGACAGCTATGTGGCACAGTGGATGGAGTCCACTGAGTCTGGGTTCAGGAAGAGGGCTGAATTTGAAAATGAATGTGATATCACAGTGAGAGCTGTCAATTAATTTAAAAAAAAACACCAAATTAACATTTAAGAAATAATTGAGTAGCTTAGATACATTAGTAGTATTAAGAGAAATCTATCTCTCTCCTATACTCAGGGAGAGCGAACTCATTTGTAGGCACACAAACAGCTCAAACACTCTTCTGGGTATTCTGTGAATAACAGTGGTTTCCCATCTCCCTCAGCCCTGCTCCCCATCAATCCTTTCACAAACAGCCCACTTCTGCTGTTTTGACCAGAAAAGCCAAATGAAAGATGTTGTTCCTACTGTAATAACTTGGGCATCTCTTCCTTCAGAGAGAGGCAATCCACCCTCCCCACTGAATCAGCCCTCCAGCAGATGAGTTAAATGATAGAGATGAGAAAGCCAATAAAGAGGATGTCACTGGCCCTCAAGGGAGCTGGCATTCTGGAGAAGAGGTTTTCCTGACTAGTATAGCAGAGTACAGGCTGAGAGAAGCTGCCCCGTTATGGAATGAATGCCTCTGCCTAATCTCAGCTTTCTATGAGCTTTTCTTTCTGCAGCTTTAGTTAGAGCAACATCTGCAGCCTTCTTCAGGAGTTGGTCAATCAGGTTCCAACTCTCAGTGGAGGACATGGGGGAAGAGGAGAACAGGCACTTACTCAATTTGTGCCAAATGTAGTCTTGTGCAGGTATCTGCAGCTTGCATGCCATTCTGGGTAGAGTGCCAGACTTGGAATCAGGAACACTTAGTTTCTAGTCCTGTCTCTGGCACTTATTAACTACATGACCCTGGGCAAGACATATGATCTCCTTGAGCCTCAGTTTCCCCAGTTATAAAATAGGGACAAAACCTGTAGTCTTAAGATTGATAGGAGGGACATAGTTTCATGTAATCTCAGAATTGTAAGAAACTCCTGTTGTAACCAAACCACATCTGACCAAGAATCCCTCTTCTTTGAGCTCTGTAGAGCCAGCCTTTGCCTGATGACCTCGAGTGAGACTAAAACCACCACCTCCCAAGGCATCCCAGTTGGGCAGCTTTTGGTGAGGAAAGTTTCTAAGAGTGTAACAAGCTGGTGAGAAGGAAGAGGAGGGAGCCCAAGATGATAAAGGGACTTGAGATGTGTCCTGTGAGGGTGAAAGGACTGGGGGGAAGTAGACAGGAATATCATCAGAAGTGCCTGATTCTCCCTGTTGCTGACAGTAAAGTCACAAAAGACTAACTCTCTAAGGAGATAGAGGCAGGTAGCAGAGTCCCAACTTATGTCTCTGCCAGTTCCCTATGAATTCCTAACCAGTCCATGATCACTTCATGATATTATACCATAGACAACACTGCTTCCCTGCCTCAAGGCTTCCCTGTCTCCCCATTCCATTCCACTAGGTATTAAGGGGTCAAAATGTCTTTTCGAAAACACAGATTGGGCCATAGACTTCCCATTACTCAGTAATTGCCTGTGACTTCCTACGGCTTCCATGATCAAATACAGACTCCTTTTTTGAGTATTTAAAGCTCTTTACACCCCAACCCCCTTTTACCTTTCTAGCATTCTTATATATTACTGTGCTCCACCCACCATGTTCCCTGTGATCCAGCCCCAATATCCTACTGACAGTTCTTGGCACACGATGCTCCATCTCCATCCTTTTTCACTTTTTCAGTGACTGTTTCCCATGCATGGAAGGCTCTTCCTTCCTCACTAGTGCCTCTCAGATTCCCTGACTTCCTTCACAACCCAGGAGTCTCCTACCTTCAAGTAGTAGAGCATTCTCCTCTAGGTAGACACATTTTCCCTCTACTGTATGTATCACAGTCACACATGGCATTTTGCATGTCGGCTGTGAGCTCCTTAAAGGCAGGGTCTCTGTCTTTTCTTGTATCCCCAGCACCTAGCACAGTGCATGAATAAGCAACAACAGCATTTGACCACAAATAAACCACTTCAGCTCTTTGTGCCTCAGTTTCCTAATCTGTGAAATAGGGGAAGAGATCATAATAGTATCAACCTCACAGGGTTGTTGTGAAGATCTGATGGAGTCATTTATATATATACATCTCTGTGTGGACCTTAAAAATTGAATGCTGCTATTTTTGTCATATACCCCATCAGGCCCATAAAGCCAGTCCTTTGGGTCAAAAGCACATAACTTGTAAGGCCTTTGAACTTCCTTAGAATAAGGGGTCCTTCACACTGAAATACCAGGTATATCACCTCCAGGCATTCGGGGCTGAGGCAGGTCCATTCCCTTGGGAGCAAAGAATGGTGCCATCTCAAAAGCTGGGAAGCAAACACCTTCATTTATGTCACACAATTGGCAATACTTGGTGAGAATTTATTTTGCTCAGAATATTTCTCCCTTGAAAAACATGTTCATATATCTAAGGAAAGGTCAAGTGGAGGGCTCATCTTCCCATTGGTCAATGGTGCTTGATTTAATACCTGCTAGGAGCCAGCAATTGGTCTAGGCACTGGGACTGCAAAATCATGAGCAAAACCGTCCCTCCCTTCAAGCAGTTTCACACACCATAGTCAATGATCTGTGTACATAAGTAGGTACATACATGACATGTATAAAGTATATTCAAGGGAACCTTGAGGTAGAAGGTACTATAAGGTGAGTGTGGGAAGGAGGAAAGGGGAGGGACAAGGACAAGGAAAAGCCTCTTGCAGAAGATGACACTTGAGTAATCTGGAAGGAGACCAGTGATCTTAAAAAACAGAGATAAGGAAGAAGGAAAGAGAACCTTCCAGACATGGGTGCAGCTAGTGCAGAGTTGGGAGGTAGAAAATTAGTGGAATAAGAAGGCCAGGTAGTTTGACCATGGGGTACTTGGAGCCTGGAACATGTAAGATAGTTGGGAAGGCAGGACAGAATCAAATTATAAATGGCTATCAATGCCAAGATGAAAGATACCTAGAGAAATTATTTTTAAAGGGGTAGGGCAATTGGGCAGCTTTTACTCCGTTTTCATAATCTTTTCCCAACCTCCAGTATTCAAAGCTAATAAATATGTTTCCAATATTTCAACCTGAACCTAGAGTCAAAGACTCTGCCTGGATCTCTCTTCCTCAGCCATGGACTATAGAAAGAATGACTCCATTCCATTTCTCTGCCTTCTTGCCTCTGATCAGTTATCATCACCCACCTCCCAGCCCTCTCTTTTAGGGCAGATGGTCCCCTTGGGCACCTCATTGGAAGAGGAAGAGAAGGGGAGAGACCTGGGATCCATTCACTGACTGTTGGTCTGGGGGAGACCTCCTCCCCCACCCCAGTCCCTGCCCTGCCAAGGGATACAGCCCCGTTTGAAGGCCCAGAGAGCCAGCCTGGCTGCACTGTGAAGACCCTGCACCTGTCTGAGGGCTGCTTTGTCTGTGGGAGTGCAGCAATGTATTCTGGGTCAGTCAGCTTTAGGTAGGGTTTCATCCCTAACAGCACTTTGGCTAAGAACAGTAAACCTTCCACTGATTCATCTTCTCCAGATGGATTGTCTGCTTTGTGAATTTCCCCTGCCTTGTCCCTATCCCCTGCCTTGACCATATCCCCTACCTTGTCAATATCTACTGCTCCCCAGATTGGAGGGCCCCCAGCCCAGCTGCCAGGATTGCTCTGCATGGGCTAGGCAGTGGGGAGGCACACATCAAATTAGGTCTTGTTGTGCCCATCAAATCGAGCTCCTTGGCATTCCCATCCTGTCCCAGAAAGATCCATTTTATCTCATTAGACCTCCTGGCTTCATGCTTTTGCCTATTCCGTTCCTTATGGCAGTAATATATTCTCTCCTCTTCCTGCATCTCCAGGCTGCTCTCCTGACTCCCTGGACTTTTTCAGACCTCCCCCCACATACCCCCTTCCTGCTTTCACCTCGTTTCCCATTCGAAGGTAAGCTTTTTTTAAATTAACTTATTTATTTTCCGTTTTCAACAATCACTTCCATTAGTCTTTGTATTCAGCCCCACAGCTGGCATACGGGAAGTATTTAGTAGAACAAATCTCCTGGAAGGCATCACTGAGGACCACCACCGCCACCAGATCTCTTCTGATCCCCCAACACCACCCCATGATGGTTGGCGCCTTGTTCTTTTTGAAACTACATCATATAGCTATCTATTTATTGTATCTTCCTCATGGAAGGTGAGCTCCCTGAAGGCAGACTTCCACTTGTCATATCAGGTATATAGCAAAAGCAGACTTGAGTGGCGTGGTTGACTTTGTCTTTATACTGTTACCAAGTCAGTGTCTTCACATCCTGCACATGGAGTAATTCAATAATGTACCCTGAACCCTCTTTTCTGGGTAGCTGAGATCCTCTATAAGAAGTGAGGCCAAAATGGTAATGGTTAATATTTATTTCTCTTTTTAAAAGTTATTCCTATCAATTCAACCTCTCCATTAGCAGGGACACATTGTGGCATAATTGGATTGCTACTGCCATGTTTTCCTCAATCTTTCACCCAAGGATTTTTCTAATTTATTCTAAAGTTCATGGGATCCTTCCCTCTTCTCCACCCCCTCCCCTTCCCTTCTCCTCCTGTCCCCTCCCTTCCCAGCATTAAAAGCCTCAAATTCTAAGCCTGGAGCATTAGCCCACAGAGGTTATATCTTCTGAAAAGACCTCATTTTCTTCAGGAAGAACTTATAAAGTGTTCAGCAAAACCTCCCTGGAGCTCAGGCACCAGACCTGGCTCCTTCAGGGATGACTCACAAACACATGTGGATTTTTCAAAGCCATTTCCTTATTAAAACTTGAGAAAAGATCAGGACCTTCTGCTGGGAAGATAAAACCATCTCCTTCCTATTCTAACACCATTTTCCTTCCCTCACCTCCAAGCCACAGCCTTCAGCTTCTTGGTTTCACTCAGCTATTAAAATATCATTTTTAATACTGACAGGTTTTGCCTTGCTGACTTCATGATTGCACTTTGAAAGAGAAACATTTGCAAGGCCTGAAAGCCCAAGTTGAATTTGAGGCCAGGGCAGCATTTCCTGCCTATGGTCAGGCAAGATGCTACACTTAATAAAGTCAGTATATGGATTAATAGACTGTAGCTCATTAATAGAATGTCAATCCCTTGAAGGCAGGAACCATGTCACTTTGTTTTCCTCTCCCAGCCTATCATGGTTATTGGCATATCGCAGGCTCTGGGTAAATGTTGGCTAATTGATGGGTAATCAGTTTTCAGGCACCAGGAGCCTGCTCCCAGTCAGGGCCTATCAAAGAAGCAGAGGAGAATTCAGTAGTGCTTTAATAGAACAATAATATTAATGACTTACCTGAATGGAGTGTGCCTCACAACTGTTTTGTGAGGTGGGTTGCATCCATATCACTATCTCCTCTTACATGTATGAGCTCAGTAACATGAAGTGACTATCTCTGATTTGTTCGATGAATAAACCAGCAGAACTAGGGCTTTCCAAGACATCAGGAAAATATTTTTGATTTGTTTTACCCCTCAGGAAATGAGGGAAGTTAAGTTCGAATTTAAGATACTTGAACATAAACGAGAACATTCTTCATCTTCACTGCTAAGACAGGATCCTTGTGTTATTAGGCTGGGCACAAGTGTCTCTGACTTCTTGCACCAAAGAGGACATTAATCCCCTGTCATCCTCTACCTTGGGATGAGATAAATTGCACCTGAAGCACTTGGAAGATGAATCCAGCAGGCTTGGCCCTATATTACAACCGAGTGTTCTGGGGGTTAATCCTAGGGATGGCAGTGGCTGTTCTAAGCCTGGTGTGAGTGTGGCTGTTCTCATCTACCAGTGTGCTGACTCAGAGTGGAGACAACCCCAGGGAGAGAAGCAGGCAGTGTTTATTTTCCCTTTCTTCTTCCCTTTGTAAATTCATAATGGATACCTGATCGCTGAAGCTTCAGCTCCCTCAGCCATTTCAGGAGAGTGTTTCTGGTTCTGAGAGTCTAATGAATCAGTCATTGACAACCAGGCAAATTATCATCTGGGCCCTGTGAGGAGCACAGAGAGGCAGGGGGTATCTCTTGCTGCTTCCATATGGGGCCATCCTTGTCCAGGTTTGCAGCTCTGAGAAAACACATCTCAGCGTGGCAGATTCTCTCATTCTCTCCTATCAATCCTGGGATACCAAGAGCATTTTCCCACAGGAGATAATGAGCTCATTCATTGGATAAAGGTCAGGGTCATAGTATACACTTGTTGTTCTGTGTGTGACTCTGAGTAAGTTCTCATTTGAGAACCCCTCTGTTATAGTTCCCTTTCTGTACAATAAGCAGACTAATCTCACTACCCTCTTATACTCGGGCACCATCAGAGTTGGTCAGCTGAACTTATTCATTCATTCACCCATCATTGACCAAGTGTGCCAAGGCCAGTGCTGGGAAACAAAGTCCAAAGATGAAACATTCCCCATCCTCAAACTTGACATTTTATTAAGAGAAGCAACATTAAATATGTATTTAAATTAAATTATATATTATATATAATATATAAATTATACATTATATTATTTGTAATATATTTAATTGTTTAATTACTATATATTATAGTAATTAATTATTTAAATATATTTCTATATATTATCTATAAATTTTACATTAAATATATTAAGTATACGTATGTTAAATGTAATATATACTCAAAATAGAAACAATATAATCTCGGAGACAGGGTGTTAGCAATCAGGTGGAAGTAAGGACTGGCTTCCTGATAGGGAGAGATCCTTGAGGTTTGAAGAAGCCCACGGATTCTACGAGAGTTCATTTGAGGCATGGGATTCAGCCTGTGCAAAGGTTAGAAATGAATGATGCCATGCTTATGAGGAATAGTGGTCTAGTGTGCCAGAAGCATGGCACACTACACTGGAAAGGTCGGGGCCAGCCAGATTGTTGAGCTTGACATCTGATCTTATGGATAATAGGGAGGCATGGGAGAGTCTTGGACAATAAAGTGACATGGTCAAACCTGTACTGTAGGAAGATCAATATGGCATTGTATGGTTTAGAAAAGGAAGGACTGGATGTGGGAAACTCAACTAGGAGCCGTCTTCAGTAGCCCAAGTGAGAAGTGATGATGGTCCTTTGGGAAACTCCTTGCTATATTGGAAGCAAGGTGAACTGCCCACAGTTTTGATATTGAACTTAAACCCTTCCGTCTTGATTAGAGATAATTCAGTTAGGATGCTGCAGATTTATTTTCACAGCAAATTTCTTTGATAAAAGTCTCATTCCCAAGATTTGTAGGCAAGTGATTCAACTTTAGTAGAGTGAGAGCCATTTCCTCATCACTAAATCAAAGGACACAAATAGGTAAGTGTCAGAGGAAGAAATCCAAGCTAGCAACAGTCACTTTATACAATGCTGTAAAGCACTAATAACTAGAGAAACAACAAAACAACTCTGAGGTTGTACTTCATATCCATCAAATTGGCTAATAGGATTAGAAAATGGAAAATGACAAATGCTGGAGAGGATGTGGGAAAACAGGCACACTAATGTATGGTTCAGATGGAGTTGTTCCAGCCCATCTTGAAATCAGATTGGAACTTCATCCAAAAAACTATTAAATTGTGTCTGCTCTTTCCTCCAAATAGACCAAATAAAGAGGAAAAGGGCATATATGTATGAACATTTATAGCAGCTCTTTTTGTGGTAGCAAAGAATTGGAAACTGAGGGGATGCCCACCAACTGGGGAAGGAAAGAACAAGTTACAGTATATAAATGTGATTAAATATTATTTTCTTTTAAGAAATGATGAAGGGGATGATTTCATTGAAGCTTGGGAAAACTTATATGAACTGATGCAGAGTGAATGAGTGGAATCAGGACAACAATTCATATGATAAAATAATATTGTAAAGATAAACAACTGTGAAAGTTAGAAACTCTATTATCACAGTGACCAACCATGACTCCAGAGGACTTATGATGAAACAGGCTGCCCCACCTCTTGATAAAAAGAGCACATTTTTTTGGACATAGAAAATATGGAAATTTATTTGTAATTGGAATATTGTTCTTTCTTACCTAGTGGAGGAGGGGAAGTAAATGAGAGGATGAAAGTGCCAATCTGAAAATAAAATAAGATTGAATTTAAGAAAAAAGATTATGGGTATGGAGGGCAAGGCTTGTTAATTCCTTTGTATACTCACCCCTTTGTATACTTTGTATACTCACCCCTTAGCCCAGTGCCTGGCACAGAACTGATATTTACTTACTTGTTGACTTGTTGATTTAGGCAAGAGACTATCATAGAAGGAAGACATGTTAATATGCTGTTGCAGATGTGAATGGGTCTGATCTTTATGAAACTAATATGTAATTATACAAAAAGAGTGACTGGTGGTTCATATCTTTTGACTCTGTGACTTCACTATTGTTCATCTACTCCAAGCAGGTCCTACAGCCAAAATAAAGCCCAGATATATACACAGAACTATCCATAATAGCCCTTTGGAGGTAGCAAAAAAACTGCAGACAAAGTAGGTGCCCATCCACTGAGGAGTAGCTGGACACTCCATGGTGCATGAATGTCATGGAACATTATGGTGCCAAAGAAATGATGACTGAGGAAATCAGAAGACTTGTGTGAACTGATAGAATGAAATGATCAGCAGGGAAAGAACCATGTTCACAATGACACCAATAACGAAAATGCTAAGAACATTAAAAGGATGTCAGTCTCTGCCTAATTGGAATGACTGCTCTTGGTCCTGGGTAATAGATAATAGAACATGTTTCCCTCTCTTTGTGGAGAGCTGAAGGAATCCAGGAAAGTTGCATGAAATGGCAGATCAGGTCATTCCATCAGTTGTTTTTGCTTAACGTTTTTTCTTTCCAGGGAAGGTTCAATTCTGGAGAGAGGGAAGGGAGGAAAGTCATGGTCAGAAATGACTGTGATGTTAAACCCCAAAGTTCCAACAAAACTCATTTCAAAAAAAAAGCAAAAGATGACTCCATTGGCTTCACCCACTGATGGGATACCCAGGCTGATGACTTTTGGTGTATCCTTGACAGGCAGGAGGGCTGCCCTCAAACAGTAGAAAGATAGCCTGACTTTTTGGATCCCAAGGTAGAGAAGTAAACAGATTAGGTTCTTTGGCACAGCTTCTGAGCTCTGGTAGTATAGGAAAATTTTTGCAAATTATTATTTTTAATATAAACAGGGTTTTGTTTCCTGAGGCAACAAAGTGGAGGTGGGGAGAATAGAACTGCTCACATGCTAATAAAGGTTTAGCTTCTGAAGCATCCAATTCTGTTTACTTGTGAAACCAATACCTCTCCCTTTCCATTGGGAGGAGAATTAGTATTCATTTACCTTGATCCACAAAGCCTCCTGGCATTATTGGGTATTGGTAGTGGTTACTCAACCCTTCCCCCTCAGTGGCTCTGGGGTCTGCTTTTTGCCCACTGTCATGCTATGGTGTAAGCAAGAATTGGGGGCTTCCTGAAGAGAGGGGTGAAGAGTGATGCTTCAGGCATAGTCTCCATGCTTACATCATGGGCAGAAAATATCCACTCCCCCTCCACCCCTAGGCTGCAAGGATGTAATGGGCTCCTTCCCTAGCCACAGGAGACCAAAGAATTTCATTCCTCTCAGCATCCACCCCCACATCCCCAGTGGAAAGTGAGCCCATTTTGTAGTTGAGAGAGAAGGGAAGGAGATAGTCCCTGGGCTGTGTGGATTTCTCTCCAGTGCTCCCTACCTCCTACCTCCTGCCCTTCCTTTAAGCCAGGAAAAAACAAGTACAGGCAGGCCCTCTGATGCATTTCATTTCCCAAAACCCTCTTTCTTATCTGCTTTCTCCCCATAAATCCATGGGTATGATTCATTTTTTTTATTCCCTTTTTCCAGGTATGGTGACATGAGGAGACAGATTGGCTTTGAAATCAGGGACATGTGGTACAACCTAGGTGAGTAACTCTGATCCCCAAGGACCTAAGCCTCCCAGTGTGTCTAGTCCTAGATATTACCAAGTGATTGTTGATTGAATGAATGGATGAATGATGGATGTATGCATTGAGTAACCAGATCTATCATGGAAGACCTTGATGGTATTTTTCATGAATATCTCAAGAAAGACAGTGTGGTCAATTGGTTAGAATGCTGACTTTCTCTGAGACTCAGATGAGCCTCTAAGATTTCTTTACTGAGTTACAAAGAAAGTTGAGATGAGCCCTGCATGAAGGCACTTCTCCATTAAGGAAGGCACAAGTCTTTGTTGCTTTAAATCTATCCCTTTTCCTGAGATCTTTGCTCAAGAACTAACACACTGCAGAGGCATCTAGTTGAACATCCTCATTTTAACACAGGGAATCTGAGGCCCAGTAATATGCAGTGACTTGCCCAAGGTCACCCTTGACAATAAGCCTGGTACTTCTTCCTCTGGAACCAGGGTTCCATTTGCCCTATGCTCCAAGGAGCCAACCTATTTTTAGAGACTGAGCTGCTAAAGCCAAAATACAGGAAAAAGAAATGAGGTTTGAGTGACAGATTGAAAAATGTGCAGGACATGTTCTTGTGGTCCATCTGTCCTGAACGATGTTCACTTCTGAGCAAGTTGGTAGTGCCATGGCCAGAGCACTGGGCCTCAAGTCAGGAAGCCCTGAGTTCAAATGTGGCTTCAGACACTTCCTAGCTGTGTGACCCTGGGCAAATTACTTCACTTGTATTTGCTTCAGTTTTCTCATCTGTAAAATGGGGATAAGAACAACCCGTAACTATCAGGGCATTTGTGAGGATCACATGAGATAACAATTACAAAGTGCTTAGAGTAGTTCCTGGTGCATGTAAATGTGTGTGCTGTTTCTTTATTGTCATTATCATTAAAGCACTTACCTCACTGCCTGTCACATGGTAGGTTCTTAATAAATGTTTCTTTCACACACCCTGTTTCCCAAAGGCCTTTTTGTGTGTTCTTTTCATCTTGTCCTAAGTTTTTGCAATAGATTTTCTTCCTTTTAAAACATTATCTGTCCCTTCACCTTGTGACTTTTGCAGACCCAACCTTCAAAAGGACATTGGGTGGTAGAGCTCTTGACTAGGAGTCCTTCCTCAAACACTCACTAGCCCCATATCCCTAAGCAATTCACTGGCACTCTCTTTGCCTCAAGTTTCTTATTTTTAAAATAAAGGGGTTGGACTGATGGCCCCTAAGCTCCTTCTCTGCTCTGTCTATGTTGTGGATCCCATGACCTCTCCAAAATCCTGCCCTTGAACTTGTTTCTCTACTGCCACCTGGGAGGGGAGTTTGGTGACCTCACAGTTCAAAGATTGAGGCAAAAATCCAGCCGTATTTAAAATAAGGGAGGAGCTTATTTTTCTCCTCCACTATAGAATGAGGATCATCATCTCTGAGCCCCCTGCCTCACAGGCTCGTGATTGATTGGTCAGCCTGAACAGACTAGGATGATGTGATGTCTTCATTTCTGTGATTTGAGAAGTCAGCATTTTCTTTGATGTGGATATCCCCTAACCATATCCTTGCAGCCTAGGAGAAAGGGACCACCCCAGACTTCCTGGGGGTCTTCCTCCAGGTCCCATCTCTTTTCTAGTTTGACTTGACAGCTTCCCCAATAAAACAGACAATGATTTTGGATCCAGCCTTCACAAGAAATAAATACCTAGGTCCAAAGACTGCCCATTCTTACGGTTTTTCCTCTGTCAGCTCACCATGAATTCTAGTTTGGCTCTAAAGCCCTTCCACCACCCCCCTTTACTGCAGCCAGCCTTCATGTCTTGGCCCCTGGACCAGTTAATCCATAGTAGCCAATTGCCCAGTCCCAGCTACCACAGGACCTCTGCCCTACGCTGAAGACTTTTGGCGTTATCACGTAGAAGGTGTCATTGCCCTTTTTATCCTCCAAAAGACTGCTTTCCTTCCCTTACCATGTCTACCCTAGGCCTCTCCTCTCACTTAGGCCTGGAGTAACCTTGGAAGCCTCCTTGCTCCCTCTTGGAACCAACCAGGGACATCACAGTGCGCAGAGTCAGGAAGACCTGAGTTCAAATGCAGTCTCATACCCTTACTGGCTGGGTGACCCTGAGCAAGTCCCTGAAGCTCTGTGTGCCTCAGGCACTGCATCTGTAAAATGGAGCTACCTTCTTCCCAGGATTGTCATGAGATTAGAAGTGATTGTAATTCTAGGTGCTTGGCACAGTGCCTGGCAAAAAGTAGGTGCTTAATAAATACTTATTTCCTCCCTTGCTCCCCTCAACAATTTGGAGGTCTGGGGTGGGAAAGATATATTTCTACTAGTATTTGTAGGCTCTTGCATTGAAGCAGGTTTAAATGCATTCTATTTGGCCTCAGAGGACAAAACCTAGAACATTGGGAGGAAATTGATAGGAGAGAGGCAGAGACTCTGTGTGAGGAAGGACTTTCTAATAATCATGGATGCAGAGGAAATGGATGACCTCATGGCTTCCCTCACACTGGAGGGTCTGTCTGGGAGTCTCCTGAGGAGTCCCTTGTCAGGAACATTGCCGAGGAGAGGCAATGTCTTTTTCAGGTTTGTGTTATAGCTAAATGCCCTGTTTGGACCCTCTTCCAAACCCAAAATTTTGAGATTCTAGTACTTTAGAAATGGCAACCAAATCTAAAATCATCCTATAGATTTAGAGAGTTCTCAAATGCTAGAAGTCAAAAGAACATAAAGATAATCTAGTCCAAGCCCCCTGTTTTCATCAAACACTGATGTTAGACTTTTAGCTTGAGGCCTTCAGTTAACCTAACAGTTAGCTTCCACCCATGGATTTACCTTCCACCCAAGTGGTTGCTGATGTAAACCAGGTTCCTTACTAGGTGATCAATGGGAGCACATTTTCCACAGCTCTTCTTGTAGTTAGTCAATTAGATATTGTCATAGTAAGACCTGACATTTCTAGAGCCCATTAAGGTTTGCCAAACAATTTACATCTGTTATTTCAGTCGATCCTCACAGCAACTGCTATTTTACATATAAGAAAACTGAGATTCAGAATTGTTATTAAAATGAAAGCCCAGCAGTCATGGGGGTCAGTGCCATCAATAGGTATCATTTGGCTTTCTTCCTTACCCACCTTCAATCAATCACATTCTGTTACATTTACCGTTACAGTCTTTCTCTCTCTCTCTCTCTCTCTCTCTCTCTCTCTCTCTCTCTCTCTCTCTCTCTCTCTCTCTCTCTCTCTCCCCCCCCCCTCTTCCTTCTTCCCTCCTTCAAACCTTTTCTTTCATTTTCTTCAATCCAGGGACCCTGGCATCTTGGCTGTTCTACAACATACTCCACTTCTCAGCACTGAATATTTTCTCCAGCTGTCCCCAGTGTTTGCAATGTTCCCCCTATTCATCTCAGCCTCCTGACTTCCTTTACATTTCAACTGAAATCTCACCTTCCACAGGAAGCCTTTTCCAATGCCTCTTAACCCTAGTGCTTTTTCTCTCTCTTATCAATTTCGTCTTTATCTTATACATAATTTGTTTGTACATGTGTTTGCTGGCTGCCTCTCCTATTAGACTATGAACTCCTTGAGGGCAGGGACTGTCTTTTGCCTTCTTTTATGACCCCACTGGTTAGCACAGTGTCTGGCATGTGGTAGGTGCTTAATAAGTGTTTATTGACTGACTGGCTGTTAGAGGTGGGATCAGAGCCTGCTCACTTCCTACTCTGCCTTTCTAGAAGCCCCAGGACTGAATTTGGGCAAAGTGGAAGGTAGGCTTTTCTGGTGATGAACTCATGTGTAGAATTGAAATCTCCTGAGGGCAGGGATGATTTCATTTTTATCTATATATCTCTAGTGCCTTGCTCAGTCTCTGGCCCAAAGTGCTTGACTAACAAATGGCTGTTGGTCAGTTGATTTTCTGTACCTCAGGGGTTGATCTGGATCCTCAGTAACCTGATGGCTGTGGCCTTCTGACCTTAGCTCACCAGGGAGCTCTAACTGTGGCAGAGATGTGGTAAGGCAGTGTGGATGCTAGCCAGGCAGTCAGAAGACTTCTATTTCTGGCTCACTTGTGAATCACCTAGGTGACCCTGGTCAAGTAATTTATCTTCTCTGGAATTCCCTTTCATCAACTACAAACAAGAGGAAGGAAGAAATGATCTCTTTGCTCTTTCCAGCTCTGTGTCTCTATGATTTCATGATTGATATGTCATCTCTTCTATAAACTCCTAAGATGAGTGAGAGGTCCATTAAGGTTTAATTTTGTTTTATCTATCTCCTCCTAAGTGGGGTTAGATTGGCACATTTGTCATTTGCCTCAAAGGGCTGTTGGTGAAGCCAGTGAAGCAGGCTTCCTGCCAGAAAGAGGCCATATGTCTTTGCCATTGCACCTTGAGGCCAGATTGAGCCTTGATGTGCTATACAACAAAATTACTTCTCCCCAAAGTGTGACTAAGGGTTTGTGACTACTGAGGTTTAGTCTTCCTTGGACTGGCAGGTGGGAACCAAAGCCTCAGCAGAGCTGCCCTCTTCCACACCTCAGTGGAGTTCCCAGTTTGCTCTATCTACCTGTCATACCTGTTCAATGCAGTGACCAGAACAGTGATTCGTAGCCTCCTTCACTGGTATTATCTGACTAATGTCAAGGTACACACCCACCTTTTCTTCAGAGTATACATTGGCCTTATTTGTTCTTCATTAGGGATAAGGACTGAGTTTTAAAATGAAAACCATTCTGAGAATTTATGGTTAAAGTACACACACACACACACACACACACACACATATATACTAAAGATACCACAGTGTGGTTAAAGTGTGTGTGTGTGTGTGTGTGGTTAAAGTGAAAAAAACACCACTGGAGTGATATACTAAGCAGAATTAGTGTAGGTTCAGCCTCCTCAAGAAAGTAAATGAGAAGACGGGTCCAGAAACACCTGTGTTTTATTGTATGCTTGAGTTATGGAAGCTTATTGGTGGGGAGTGAGGAATACAAGAGGTCTCAGGCCCTGGAACTTGTGGGGACCCATGGGGATCCCTCCTTTGGTAGCAATCACCACCATTTTTCCTGAGTCACCATGGCCCAAAATCTCATCATTTACATTTCAGCCTACTGGAGATGCCCTTTCCAAAGTTTGCTAGACAGTCTTGGAAAACAAACTCCAGTCTGTCCTGGAAGCTTCTCAGCTGGTCAGCTCTTCCAGTACTTCCTGTCACTGGTCTGGGTTTAAAGGGCTCAGTATCACTGCTGTATTAGGTTAAGGATTGATGTCAGGGACTCATTTCATTCATGATGTAGCTTCATGGAACCATTGATATAGTTTTCTGCTGTGACACACTCAGACTTTTATATATTTCTTCACCAAAATCAGAAATATTAATTGTTTGCAGAGCACCTGGCTTTCTTAACATTATCTGGGGCTCTTCCAAATTTGGATGAAGTCAAGAGATGAAGACTTCTGATTTGCTGCCTAAAGGGTATCCCTAAAATGACAGATTTCTCATTTTTTCTTCTTAGTTTCTAATCTGAACATGATACCCAAGGAATAGGTCCCTAGAATCCTGACCCAGGCATTGGTGGAAGGCTCACAACTGCTAGCTTGATATTTCTAAAATCCAGATCTCGACCACATCTCTTCCCTATTCAAAAGTCATCACGGACTCCCTGTCATCTCTGAGACAAAATACAAAATTCTTTCTTCTTTTGGGAGGTGGCCCAGGTGCTTTTCCAGGCCCTCCCAGGTGTTAAAGTCCTTTTCTTTATAAAATCCTCTATATCTGCTTTACATATATCTGTCCTCATTTTCACTGGGAGCGAAGGGCAGGACAAGGAAAGAGTGGGGGGAGGGAGAGAATGCCTAGCTCCTTTTTGTCTTTGTCTTTTCAACCCTTAATACCAGTGGGTTTTGTTCAAAAGGATGTAGGTGCCTTTATAAATTTCTTGTACCCCTAGAGGTACCCAGCATCAAATGGAAATAATTGTCTGGCTAATGGAAAGTTCAGCAGTTTAGGAATACCAGTTAAAGAAGTCCTGATAGAAGGGGAAGAAAAACACCACTCTGATTTGGTCTCATGGAATTATAAAACTCTCCACTTTCAGTGATCAAATAAATAAATGAATGTGAGCCCCTGGCTGTCCAGTTCCCTTGACCTGGACCCCAGAGAAGAAGAGACGGCAGATCTCATTAGCTGAGAGTAGATCTAGGGAAGGCCACCCAAATATACCTCCACAGCCTCTTCTCCTGAGCTCCAGAAACCATTGATGAGGCTGTCTCTAGAAATTTCTAACAGCACATCTCCATTTCCCCAGATGAACACAGCCTGTTTTTCCCCTAAAATGTAGATTTTTTAAAGTGGATTTTGGTTGGGAAACATACTGGTAAGCTGATCCACTTAGCAGTGCCAGGAAAATGAAAATATGAAGCTGATCTATTGATCATCTTGCAAACTGGTCATTACCTCTCCCTAGCTCAGAACCCACAAGCAAATGTTCCAGAGTTTGGTTTTTTGGGGGGTTTTGTTTTTTTGTTTTTTTTTTACTTTCAGCCATAAGCATCTGATGGTAACAGCATCCCAGGAGGAACTAGGCCATCCCTTCCCCTGGACCAAGGATTCAGCAGCTGTTGCCAGGAGGTTCTTCAAGTGCCCTGGTGCCAGAGAGAGAAGCATGTTCTCCCCCTTCTCAGCCTGTCAGGTTTTGAGTCTAAAGATTGAAATCAAAGGAAGCCACCCACTCTCCTGAAATAAAAAACAGTGCCATTATTTACCCCTACTTTCTGGTTATTTATCAGAGCAGCGACTGCTATGCAGCCAAAAGGAGCACAGGCTCACCCAGAAGCTGCCTCAATGTACCTTTTGTTCATTGTACAGCAGAGCAGCCAATAAAATAGATGGGTTCAGGCCATAACAAACCTGCAAGCAGAGAGAGCTTTATCCACAGAGTTATTGCAAAATGGGAGGCTGGCAAGGCTGGGGGGCTTCCAAATGATGAATTCAATTCTGCCTAACTCAACACACATTAATTAAGCACTTGTTATATTCTATACTATGTAGAGGAAGGAGTACAGAGACAAAAGTGCCTGTCCTCCAGGCATTTACATTTTGTAGCTTGGAGAGAGACCATTTGACTTAGGTGAGTTTGAATCTGATCTCAGACTCATAGGGGATGTTCAGCCCTGGGCAAGGTCCCTAACCTCCTGGCCTTGGTTTTCTCATGTGTAACATGAAGGTATTAGACTCAGTGACCTCTAAGGGCCCCTTATGCCTCTAAGGACAGGATTCTGCAATCTTGACTGGGGATAGGAGAAGGGCAAAGAACCCTGGGTTCTAAGTCATGACTGTGAGCCCCCATTTCCTACCTGTGAGAACTTGGGCAGAGTCACAGGACTTCAGAGTAGATGGGACCCACGGGGCCATCTAGTCCAGCCTGTACGTGAATAAAAATCCCATCTACCTCAGCCCCAGCACAGGCTTGTCCAAAGAGGGGGTTTCCACATCATCTGAAGGAGCCCACTCCATCCAGGGATATCCAGGGTATCTGCAACTTTGCTCTCCGTTCTACCCTCAGGGGCGAGGTGAGCAAACTAGATCCTCTTTCACAAGACAGTCAGATATTGGAGACACATCAGCTGCCTCCTTCTCCAGCATAACGTCTTCTCTTCCTTAAGGCAGATCCCTTAGTGTCTTTGGGGCTCTGTTTGCTCACCTGTAAAATTAGGGGAATGGGACAGTTAATCTCTCATGCCCCTCCCAGCTCTCTAAATCTCTGGTCTTAAATGACAAAGTAATTTGAAGAGGAAGAAAGTGTTCCCAGCTAGGGTGGGGGAGGTTCACAAAGCACCCGTATAGGTTGGGGGGGGGCTTGTCCCAGAGCTGAGCCTGGTCAGAAACTGGGAATTCTAGGCAGAGGTGGCGGGAGGCAGGAGAGACAACTCGATAGAAATAACTGGGAGAACTATGCAATAGGAATAAGCTTTTAGAGTATTTCTCAATGCCCTCTGTGCCTGGAATCTAGGTTCACTTGATATGTTCCCCCATTACTGACCCTTGCTGTTGCAGCTCCTTTAGACATTGGCCACTGTTGCCACACAATGAGTCAGTGTATGGCTAAGGGCCAGGGCTTGAAGAACTCTATGAATTTCTGCCAATCTGGTGGTAAGAATCAGTAGGAAGTAGGTGGTACCCAAAGCCTAGGGGTCATCTGACCTCTTAGTGTCCTTGCTGCCTGAAAAACCCCTTCGCCCTTGGGGAGGAAGCCTTCCCCTTGTCTGTAGAAATTATTTTGGTCCTTGGTGATTCCAGTCTGAGTTCATGAATTGTACCAGAAGGGAAGTATGCTTCCTCAGTTCAGATGTCCAAGACACGAATGCTCCAGGGGGATTTCCTCAAAAGTCAAAATGTCCACCTCTCATTCAGCCCAGGGAACCTGAGTCTCCTCTAAATCACAACTGGGAATTCCCATAGGGACCCAGTTGTCTGCCTCTACCAGGAGGGGTAAAGGTACAGCCTCCCATCCCAAACTCCAGACCTCCTTCTTCCTGCCTAGTCTGTATCTCTGAGCTCAGAACAATAAAATCTCTTTGCAGCAGATGTACAGCATGGGGTCCCAGACACAGCTGTTGATGAATAACTTTCTGTCACTCTCACCCCTTCCCTGAAACATTGGCTCTGACACCTCTGAAGCAGTCTACCAGAAAAATGTCCCTGAGAGCCTGAGCGGAGAAGCGTTTTTAAAAGAATGCTTTGCAGTACTTACACGCCTTTCAGAAATATTAAGTATCAGGGAAAGGAGTATGCAGCAGGGATGAGTCTGGTCACGTCTTTATTGGCCTTAGATAAAATATGAATGATTTCTAAAAAGTTGCAAATGGGATTTCAGGTCTAGTCAGGTTTTTTCTACTGAAGGTTACATTTTTAAATTTTCACCTGTGGAAAAATAGAGTCATGTAAGTGTGATCCATGAAAACTGGCTTCTGGATAATGAGATTTATCTAGTGCTTTGGGGTTTGTGAATGGTCAACTTTGTGTTCTGGATTATCTCTGTAGATTTCTTTTTTACCTGAATGATAAATAATTATAAATAAAAATAAATCCTTCACTTTTGTCATTCTCACTTAGGTTCCAATATTTAAGGAGTATCAATAGACTCAGGAAAATATGCCTAACCACCTATGCTAATAAAAGAGTACCCAAAATAATTCATTTTAACAATTGCGTTTATTATGTTTTGTTTTTTATAGATTTAAAAGGAAATAAAATGTATTTTATATATGAACACACACACACACACACACACACACACACACACACATGCATATATTTAGCTAAGAAAGTCCTTTCCTAGCTACTTCCCAGAGGTTCAGAGAGAAAAAAAAGATCAAAGCCACATTTTCTTCATAGGAGGCTCTTTTCTCTGCTGCCGTGGGTCACACTCGGAAATGCCTCAGCGGATTCCATCCAATTGTCTTGCCAATGACAAGTTGTACTCCAGCTCCTACAGGGAAAACTTTCTGATTTAGCCCCCCCTCCCCCTCATTTTACAGATGAGCAAACTGAGGCCCAGGAGGTTAAGTGATCTGCCCAGGGTCATGCAGTCAGTCAGGAGGTATCATAGCTGGTATTTGAACCTGATTAGTGCCCTTTTTTCTGTGCCCCAGAAAGTCAGGAAACATGGGTATGAGATGACACAAATGAAAAATTGGGCTCACCTGCTGGTCAGCTGCAGAGGAAGTCAGAGAAGTTTTTCCTGCTTTAGGGTCCTAGGTGTGAAGAAGCCATAACCATACAGGATAGCGTCTTTCATAATATCCCCAAAGCAATCTGCAGCATTTGGAGAGGAAGCCAGTGACTTGCTGTTGTAACTAGCTCAGGATCACATAGCTGGTACAAGAGGGAGGGAGAACAAGTATTTATTAAGCACCTACTACATGCCTGGCATGATGCTAAGTGTTTTACAAAGATGATCTCATTGGATACTCATCATAGCCCCTGAGAGGTAGGTGCTATTATTAGACCCATTTTACAAATGAGGAACCTGAGGCCAATAGGGTGAAGTGATTTGCCCAGGGTCACATAGCTAGTGTCTGAATCTAGATTTGAACTCAGGACTTTCTGATTCCAGGAATAGATAAGAGGCAGGACTCAAACTCATATCTTCATGACTCCTAGCTCAGTGAGCCCTCTTGATCAGGATTCTTTGGGTTTGAATCCCAGGGCTGACATTTACCATGTAGGTTCCTGGGCAAGGCACTCTCTGACCATAACATAATTCTGTTAGCCTTACCTGCCGAGGTCTAGAAAGGTTACAGTCCACCTGTTGGAGGAGGGAGTTCTGCACCAGGATTTCCCCTTCTGATGACACTATAGACCGATGGCCTAAGGTCTGCATGTTCATTTCCCACATCATCAGGTTTGCAAAGGGTTTTCCTCCCTGTCAACCCTAGGCTATAAACAGAAGGAATGTTTCTGGTTTTGTCACTCATCTTCTTCCTCTTGGAGACAGGAAACTGAGGCTCCAATTCAACAATTTGTTCACAGTAACCAGCTAGTCATTGACAAAACTAGTTCAATTCAATGAACATTTCACATTCACCAATATAGAGCTAGAGGGGACCTAGACAATCCCTTCATTTAACAGAGGAGGAAACTGAGATATGAGGGGGAGGGGAGGGGAAGGGCCTTGCCCAAAGTCATACAAGTAAGAACCAGGCATGTCCTGGAATTAAGCCTCTATGCTGCAGTTGGACCTGGGTTAGGAACTGAAAAAGCCAAGGTAAAAACTCTCCTGGGAGGGTCTCGACTGAACCTTGGGTCTCTTGCCTCTCCACTTCATTATCTCGTCTTGATTTTGCAGCTCATTCTCTTTATCAATCTGGAATAACTTTTCTGTATCTGTGTAAAGTTCTTGTACCACATTGACTTGTTTAATCACATTTGAAACAGAACTCCCTTCTGTGCCTGCTCTCACTCAGAAATGCTGTTGAAAACCTCTAAAAATGAGAGCTCAAAGGCTATAGAACCCTAGGCCCATGGCCTTCTTGGTTACAAGCGTGTTTGTTCTACACTGAAATTCTTCACTTTGCAATGGGGAATTCCTCATTAACTCTCAGTCATGCACTTCTGTATTATTCCAAGGTCAACACAAGATCAAGTTCATCCCAGAGATGGTGGGGCCAATTTTGGAGATGACATTAATTCCAGAAACAGAGCTTCGCAAGGCGACCATCCCCATCTTCTTTGATATGATGCAGTGTGAATTTCATTCTACCAGAAGCTTCCAGATGGTAAGAACCAGCTATTGTTGGGCAATGGAATGGGAAAAGAGGGTATGGTGTGGGCCATCTTTGCCCTTTATCAGGGAACAACAGGAATTGAGGACAGCTAGTAGAAAGGCTAAGAGGTAGAAATGGAGGATTGAAGGTAAGGAGTAAGTAGGACAAGGTGGTTGGTTTGTAGAATACATAAAAGGAAGTAAAGGAATAATAGTTACCATTTTGATATTGCTATAAGACTTGCAAAGCATTTTACAAATGTTATCTTATTTGATCCTTGCAGCAGTCCTGGGAGGTCAGTACCATTGTTTTCCCTATTGTACAGTTGAGGACACTGAGGCAGACAGAGGTCAAGTGACCTACACAACGTCACATAGCTAGTTAAGTGTCTGGGGCCAGATCTGCAGTAGAATCTTAATAGTCTTAAACACCTACTGTGTGCTGGGCACTGTATTAAGTTATAAGGAAAGGCAAAAGAGGGTCCCTTTCCTTGATGAGCTCACTGTCTAATAGAGGAGACACATGCACATATCCATGCGTAAACCAGATGCATGCAGGAGAAAGTGGAGGAAGTTTACATATGGAACGCTCTGACATTAAGGGGAGCAGGAAGGACCCTGATTTGAATGAGATTGAACGTAGCCCTTTGTCTGACAAAGGCCTGGGGGGGATGACCCAAGAAATGAAAACTCCTCCATTTTACCTAACTGACATTTTGAATTTAGTCAAACAACTGCCTTGTTGGGTAGGACTAAGTGCTGTACTCTTGCTCATTGATATTCCTCCTAGAATCTGTCTTGTAGGCCGGTTCCTGAGATGGAGCCCTCCTATCGTCTGATGGGTGTGATCATCTCTAATGTTAAGTTAGCAAGGCCAAGTAACAAGCTGTTATTAAGGTCCTACTGTTTGCTAGGCACAGTGGTTAGTGCTGAGAATTCAAAGAAAGGCAAAAGCAGCCCTGCCTTCAAAGGGCTTATCTCCTAATAGGGGAGATAGATGAAGAAATTAATAGAGGTTATAAGTGGTATATGTGGAAGGCAAACTGAACAGGGAAGGTGCTGGCATTCAAGGAAGGTGGGCCTGGTGCTTAGTCCTGAAAGAAGCCAGGGCTAGGAGGAAGAACACACCAGGGACAGGGCTAGCCAGAGCAAAGGCTCAGTGGTGAAGCCACAAAATGGAGAATTGGGTTCACAGAACAGCAAATGGGCCAGTGGAACCAGTCCTTTGAATCTGTGGAGGGCATATTGTGTGAGAAGATGGGAACAGCAAGACAGGATCAGTTTTTAAAGGCTTTGAATGTCAAGCAGAAGACTTTACATTTGATCCTGGAGGTAATAAGGAGCCGCTGGAGTTTATTGAGGAAGGAAGGATGAGGAGTAAAGGTTTACCCCAAGCATTCAGTTTTGGGTGATAATCCGAGGTTTCACATGTGAGTGACTAAGAGGAAGATGGTGCCCTGATCAATACATTAAACTGGGGGTGGAGTCAAGATGACCCAGTGAAAGGTGACAACTGTCAAACTTCCTCCAAACTTCACCTACAAAATGACCACCGAAAGTGCTAAATTGGATTCTGTGCAGAAAATCCACAAAAAGTCATGATGAGTCTTTTTTCTAGATCAGGGCAACTTTAGGAGACAGAGAGAAAGGTCTATAGACCCTGAGGTAGGGGCTGACTGGGAATATAGTGGGCAGCAGAGATGGCACCAGCTGTGGGACTTCGAGGTGAAGTCTGCAGCAGCAGTAAGCATGCCCAGTGTACAGGGATAGTAAGTGGACTGAGCTTCTAAGCAGAAAGAGGTTCCAGAGTGCTAACACTGGGCACAGGATTGGTCCCATTTGGAAGTTCTAGAACCTACCCAGTTCTAGAGCAGAGAGGAGCTTTGGCAGTCTTGAGGGAGCAGGGGACCTACCTGGGTAAGGACAATAGTGTAGACCAGGAGGCCAGTTACCAGCCCTCTCCCAAGTTCATACCATCTTTAAAGCACCAGAAACTTACACATCCCCAGATGGAGTGATAGAAACTCAAAGTCATGATTCACCCCATCCCCCTTTATTGGTGAACAAATCCCAACTCAAAGTCCAGAGTCAAGAAGTAGACTGAAACAGTGAACAATCAGCAATAAGTGAACCTGGCCATTAAAGCTTCTGCAGTGACAGGGAACCTCAAGATACAAACTCAAAAAAAAGACAGTGTAAAAAAGAGAAGGAGAAAGGAAGAGACTAGGAGGGAAGGAAATACACAATTGTCTATCATAACTATGAAAGTGAATGGGATGAGCTTTCCCATAAAACGGAAGCAGGTAGCAGAATGAATTAAAAACCAGAATCCAACAATACATTGTCTACAGGAGACACACTTGAAACAGAAAGACACACAATGTTAAAATAAGGGATGGGAGCAGAATCTATTTTGCTTCAGCTGAGTTAAAAAAAGACAGGGAAGCAATATTTATTTCAGACAAAGCAAAAGCAAAAATAGACCTAATTAAAAGAGATATTCAGGGAAACTATATCCTCATAAAAGATATAAACAATGGATTAATGTCAAGACTAAATATATAAGTACCAAATAACATGGCCTCCAAATTCTTCAAGGAAAAGTTCCAGGAGAATATATACAGTAAAACTCCATTTGCTCCTCATGGGACTAAGTAAATTTAACCATCATATAAACAAGAAAGATATTAAGAAGACAAATAGAATTTCAGAAAAGTTCATAGGATAGACCTGTGGAGAATATTTAATGAGAATAGAAAGGAATATACCTATTTCACAGCTGTGCATAACACCTTCACAAAAATTAACCCTGTATTAAAGCATAAAAATGGTAGAATAACAGAAATGTGAAACACACCCTTTTAAGGACCTAATTCAGTAAGAAAACATTATATTCAATAAAAGACCTTTGAATAGTAGATTAAACCTTTAAATAACCTAATTCTGAAGACTTCAGAGATCAAAGAACAAATCACAGAAACAGTAATTTCATTAAACATAATGACAAACAATGAGACAATATACTGAAGTTAGTAGAGTGAAGCAAAAGGAATACTTATGACAAAATTTATATCTCTAAAGGGAAGGAAAAAAGGAAGGGAGGGAGGGAGGGAAGGAAGGAAGGAGGGAAGGGAAGGAAGGAAGGAAGGAAGGAATCAGATCAACAAATTAGACATGCAACTAAAAAACTTAGAAGAACAATTAAAAATCCCCAGTGAAACACTAAAATAGACATCCTAAAAGTCAAAGGAGTGATTAATAAAATTTAAATTAACAATGCATTAAATTTCATTTAATTTGCAATTCCTTCCCATTTGAGATTTATGATCCTACTGAAAACTGTTACAATTCAGGTCAGTAAATAGTGATTAAATACCTGCTGTGTGCAGGCACATTTTGATTGATAAGAGAGGCATCACCTGTGTCCTGCTGTCAAGAAGCCTACGCTCTAAATGAAGTGCCCAAGAGGTGAATGAATCTTTGACTCTCTGAAGCAAATGTTAGCACCTTTCTTTTCATTTCAGAAAAAAAGAAAATAAAGCAACCCTCCTCCATGCTCTTTGTGTTGGTAGGAGCCACCCACAAAATTTCCTTTACATGTCATCACAACATAAATAATTTCATCTTATGTGCCATGACCAAAATGTGACCATACTGTACAGAATTTCATTTCTTTTTTGTCATGAAACACATGTCAACCCAGAGAGGTTTTTGCCTGTTATCTAATAACTTGGCTTAGCCCTGTAAAATGCACAAGCAATAAATACGACTTTTATGTGGCTGGGGAAGATAGTTTTAAATAGAATTTTCCCCCAGATTTTGATTAGTTAGGAAGAGGACACCAAAACTGTTTAAAATCCCACAGAAGAGTACAGAATTAATGACTCTGGATGTTGAACCATAGTTGTCTAACCCAAGAAACTGAAATTTAATACACTAGCCCTCAGCTTAAAATACCATGGCATTTTCATTCATCTGAAGTGCATACCAAGATGTGGTAATGGCATATTATGGTGGTGAGGACCAAGACCTTCTGAATGGTTCCTTCATTTTCCTAAGGGCCTTTGGATGGTTCAACTTGGAAACAGACTCAGGACCAGTTCTTTTCCAATCTGTTCAGTTTACAATTATCCTAGAGAAACTTGGGTAGCAATGGCAGGCTTTGTTTCCACGCTTCTATGATCCTCCTCCCAAAGGTGCCCCAGGTTCTCCTGGGCTGTGCTGGTGGAGTGAATTCTCTTGGGGTCCCGGGCCTGATGTGGTCATGCTCTCTTCTTTCTGAGAATCAATCTTAGTCTGCTAGGTTTGGAGGGTCATCCTTGGGAGGTTGATCACCAAATCAGGCATTTCTTTTTAGGGGACAGAAGGGACAGAATTTATGTTTTTGCTTCTGTGCCTTTGTTTTTAATTTGTATTTCATTTAACATTATTAATTAAGCCTATTACTTATTGATCACTTATTGTTACTATTTATTAAATTTCAATTAGCAAGCATTTATTTTCTGTCTATCGTTACCTTGGGGTGGGGGTACTGACCCCCACCACCACCACCACCACTAGTGCCTAGGAGAAAAACAAAACAAAGAACCTGAAACCAAGGTGCTTAGTCAAATGCAAATGTGAATGGGGTTGGCTGTTTCTACCAAAGATGTTGAGTGTGGCATTTCCTCAGGCACCAGTGGTCATAGCACCTCCTTTCTAGGTGATGGAGGCTTGGGGGAGGAGCGATGTGATCCTTCCTACCAGTGTTGCCTGGCATGATGAAATCACAATTAATGGCTGCATTGAAGAACCCCTGTCCTTCAAAGTCAACCTGCTGATCACTGGCCTTTCATAAGCGGTCTTCAAGTGTGTTGGCCTCCATATGGCTTTGCTTGATAACTATCTATTACCACTGCCTTTGCTTTCTAGCATAGAAGCCTTCACTCTGAATGACTGTCTGCTGTTTAACTAAGCTACCAGAAATCCAACTATATAACTTTATTTCTTTAGATCAGCAAGGTTTTAAGACTGTCTTGACCTTCACAGTCAACAATCAAACCTATGGGAATGGGGGTTAGAGTTCAGATTTCCTTTGCCTATACTTTACTTTTTTTTTCTTAAACATATGACTAGCTTTCTCCATTAGATGCTATGTTTTCTCCCTGTTTCTATTTGACTATCAATATAATATTATTGATGATTCATAAAATAGCAAAATTGGAATGAATGTCAGTGACTGCCTAGTCCAACTCATGCTTGAAAAGGAAGTCCTCTCCAAAAGACCTGACAAGTTGTTGTTTGGTCTCCCTTCCAGGGAGGGGAACCCCATTGCCTCTGGAAGTCCCCCTTCCACTTGGGGATATCTCTGATCATTAGGAGATTCTTCCTTACCTCAAGTCCATGTGTGCATCTTGGTAACATTCATCCATTGTCTTCTGAGATCAAACATACATAAGGAGTGTCTTCCCTCTTCTATTTGATAATCTTTTAAATATGTAAAAGTAACAATGATAGTTAACATTTATATGGCACTTTGAGGCTTGCAAAGTATTTCACACGGTGACTCATCTGTTCCTTACAACCACCTTCCTGAAGTAGGAGCAGTTACTATCATCACCATTTTACAGATGAGGAAACTGAGGTGGACATTAAGTGACTTACCTAGGGTCAACAGCTAAGTTAGCATCCAAAGTTGAATTTGAACTCAGATCTTCCTCAATCTGACTACAGAGGTCCAACCACTGTGCTGTCACTTAAATCTTGCAATAGCAAGTAGCTCTTACAAACCTGTGCCAGCCTCTTTTCCCCAGTCTTCCCCAAACTGTTTGGAAGTTGCTAATGTTAAACTCATCACTTGTTCCAGACACTGGGATATCTCCATGAGTCAGTCAACACTGGTCCCCAGTGGCCAATAGTATCAGACCTTGCCTAAGGTACCTTCAATGGCCAGCATGGGCTAGACAGTGGAATGGATCCTGGATTCCAGATCAGAACATTTGTTTTCAACCCCTGACTTCTGACAACTTGCTCCATTCTCCAAGGCTGTAGCTCTAAAAGCACAGGTATAAGAGATCTCAAGGAAGGGCTTCATGATTGGGAAATGTCTCTTATCTGATGTTTCCCCTCATTGAGCTCCAAAGGTTCATCACCAGATTAGCCTCAACCACTGGCAAAAGCCACCTATGAAAAGGCGTTGCATTCAGCCAGTGTGAAGCAGCATGATGGAAGTCCAGTGGTGCTATGTTCGTGTGGATAGGGGCATGAAACATTGTGGAACATTGGTGCAATCAGCCCATCCAGTCAAAGGACTGGAGGAGAGACAGATAAGACTGGACACCCAATTGGTGAGTGAATGTGTGCAGGCCAGTCAGGTCATTTACATACGCCTGTTTTCAGGGTATTGAAGTAGCTGAGATGATTTTGATCATAGAATTGTTTTAGGGACTAGGAGTGTAAGCTCTTTGAAGGAAGGAAATATATTTAAGCCTCTCTCTGGGATTTAGCACAGTGTCTGGAAGATCGTAAATGCTGAATAGATGCTTGTTTGACTCTTGAATAACTAAGACACCTTTGGATTGGGGTCAGGCTTAGGGATAGATCACTGTTCATAGGAAAGACCTACTTTAAGTCTTGAGAAGAGAGGGAATCAGGAGAAGATAAAAAGTTGCCCTTGCAGATTAATCTGTCTTGTGGTAGTATGATGGAAAGGGGAGGAACCAGAGATGGCAAGACCCCACCTCAGCAGTGAGAGGAGTACTTGAGTAGTCCACAGAAGTAATGAGTTCCTGACTGAGGGCGATAAATGGGAGAGAGGAGATAAATGGGAGATCTATTGAGACTTTGACAGGTCCCATACTAAATTTCCCAAATGTCTGTGACTCCTTGCTTTGCTGTCTTGTGGATAGATAAGCCTTTCATAAAGGAGCATGGCCTGAAATTCTCAGTTGGCATCTTTAAAAAAAAAATTGCTCCATTTTTCTCAAGGAAAAAATAAAGAAATAAAGGAGAGAATATTACTGCAAATAGCCAGATGGGCTACATGCCATTAATGTAAAATGGAATGGAAAAAAGCTACCTAGCAAAAATAATATTTTCAATCACAGAGCCATTTTGGGTGTTCTTTGAAAGGGTCAGTAAAATGCTTCATGACCTCAAGAAATTTCCATTCAGCAGCCCTGGAACATGCATGATTTTGATGCTGGCTACTTCCCCAAGTTCCAGAATGAATAGCCCCTTCCTCTCATCCAACCCTGGTAACTTAGAACACAATTTAATTAAAAAGCAATTAAATGTGCCCCGTTGATGTTGGCAGACTATGTGCTCACTACCATTTGTTGGAAAAGCCTGCAGATTTTATGCTGCTTAATGAATGGGAGTCAGCTTCCATGCCGCCACCGCTGTCCCTCATCTTATTTGTTTTTAATTCATTGCTCTTTTTGTCGGTTGGTTTCATTTTAAAAGAATGCTTTAATATTATCCTTGACCCTGGGTTGCTACTGTCTGGAGTTTAACCCTTAGACAAGAAATACAACCTACATCTCCTCTAGAAGAAAGAGTTCCTGAGACATCCCTCTGGCTATGAGTAAGACACTCCCCAAATAATGCTGGATTTATGAAGAGCTACTTTGGTTCAAGTCCTCCAAAGGAGGAGAAGCCACAAACTCCTCAACTCCACCCCAGTTTCTTTCTTCCCTTTCTACACACTTCTTGCCTTATGTCAACTTCAAATATTTGCAGCCACATTTAAAACCACTGCTCTCTGCCTCTTCTCTCCCAGTAAAGATGGAGACCATGATTCACAGCCAAGTTCCCAGGACTTAGCTCCTAATTATTTTATAATCACCTGCCTATCTTGCAGGACTGTTGTAAGACAAAAAAAGCTAAAGTATGAACAAAATGTGGGCTGTTGTTATTATTTTTTGATTCACTTATTTTTCAGTCCTGTCCAACGCTTTGTGGCCTCATTGGGAGTTTTCTTGGCAAAGATCCTGGAGTGATTTGCCATTTGCTTCTCCATCTTATTTTATAGATGAGGAACCTGAGGTAGACAGAATTAAGGGCCTTGCCCAGGGTCGTACAGCTAGTAACTATCTGAGGCTAGATTAGAACTCAGGATGATGGGTCTGTTTATTGATATTTCAATCTATTATACTTAGATAGTTAATCTCTTTTACTTAGACATTTAATCTGTTTTACTAATGTCTTTCATTTTTTCCATCAACTTTCTTTATGAGTATATGTCTCACTTACCTGATGGGCTATCCTTTGCAACAAAGATTAAAAAGGAAAGAGATTTGAAACCAACATGTCCATCGTTTATGCAGTGTTCCATTACCCATAGTCCTTCACCTCTGCAAAGGAGGGTACATTTTTCTCCATTTTTTGTGGAGGTCTAGGTTGATTATAATTACAATGTTTCCCTTCCTTTTTCTTTCTCTTTTATCGTTTTAAAGTCATTGTGTTTCCTGTTGTTCATGGTTCTGCTCCCTTCCCTCTGTTGTCTGGTTAAGTCTTCCTCTACTTCTCTGAATTCTTCATATTTATGACTTTTTACAGCCCAGAAATTTCTTATTCTGTTTATGTTTAACCATGGGGTTAGCCATTGCAGTAAGATGGACTTCTAGAAATATTTTGGTGTATATTGGACCTTCCTGTCTTTCTTCTCTAAGAGCAATATGCCTAATGGAGGGATCTCTGAGTCACCTTTTCTAGGATCATTCAAAATGGTCAACTGTTGCTGTATTTACTATAAATTATCATGATTTTTCTGTACTTTTTAAAAGGCAGCAGAGGCTCCTGAGTTCAGTATTCTGAATCATCATTTGGTTTTCTTGAGCCAAACCAACACTCCACTCTAGCAGATGCCTGGTGTGTCATGGAGGCAACATTGGCGGGGCCCAGAATCTGGTTCGTTTGGCCAGGTTAATTCTAAAAATCATTTTCATTACTGATTGGCTGTGTTCTCCTTCTCTGTGTGATATCAGAGCAGTCTCTTGAACTTTACCTTCATATTCTCATTCTTCTGGATTTTAGAGACATGATCTTGAGTTCTCCATGTATGTCATGAGCTGCCTACCTGATGGAGGGCAGCTGGCCCAGAGGTATCCGTTCTTTGGACAGAGTGCCAATGGTTAATTGAGTGTGTAATTACATTTACAGAGAAGGCAGGCAGGAGAAATGGTATTTGCGTAAAAGTTAGTTTATACGAAGCATGAAGATTAAAGAGCTAGCGTATATATGTATGTATAATGTAGCTTGTGCTTTAAAGATTTCACAGCATCTTACAAATAGCATCTCATTTGATAATGTTATTAGATAAATATAAGCCAGGTGGGCAACAAAGAGGGAACCAGTAACAGTCAGCTCTGATACAGCATAGAGCAGAGCCCAAAGCATGTTCACTGAATGCACTTGTCTACACTGAGCCAAGGAGTTAATCCTGGAGTTGCTTTGGGGGTCTTGTTTCCACAGGCACCTGAATAAGTAAAAGACAAAAATAACAAAAGTTGGACTGGGTTAGATCAAGAGCAATTGCTTTCTTTCAAGGAAGAATCTGAGGAAGAGGCTTTACATCCCAAACAGGGAAATAGCCAAGAGCAAGACTCCTCAGGATGAGTTTCCCTAGCAAGGAAAAGAAAGAGGGAGAATGCTAGGTGTCAGATTGCCAGTGTATGTCCTTTCATTCATTCAAATCATTCATTCCTCAAATCCATCTTAAGGAAGTCCTGTGTGCAGGTCCCAAGGAGACAGAAACTTTCCCCAAGGCAAGACTCCTGTCCTCCAGCAGGGGGATGAAGCAGCAGCTCAGACATGTAATGTAAAAATATAAACAAAGGCTAATGATGTCCATGAGAGAGGGGCCAATAAAGGGAAACTTCCTCTGGGCTTCCTGTATCAATAATGATGATGAAGATGATAACAGTGATGTCATGCATCCTGAAGATCGGTAGAATAACTCTAACTCAGTGACTTGCCATTGTCTGGGTCTGCTCACTCCATATTGAACAGACTCCCCCTCATTCATTCAACAGCCTTGACCTATCTTTCTAAGGATGTGATGACACCAGTCAAGAGCAGCAGCAGTCCAGCAGCAGTAGTAGTAGTAGTGTTAGTAGTAGTGGTAGTGGTAGTGGTAGTAGCAGCAGCACCAGCATCAACAATAGCAGTAGTAGCATCAGCGGTGGTGGTGGTGGTGGTAGAGCTGTGCTGTAAGAATGATCCCTAATATTTTAAGCTTTTTTTAAAATCCAGACCTGCAATTTCATCAGGGATAGAGAATTCCCCATATGGAAATTTCCTCCACAGAAGCCTAGGAATCAGATTCTTAAAATGGAAGGGTCTCTCATCCCATTTCCCAGATGAGGAAACAGCCCCTGATTGATAAGCAGACTTGCCCAAGATCACCTGAGTAAGAAGGAGCAAGGCTGGGATTCAACCTATGTGCCTGCACTGCTGCCCTCTGCCCCTGCGGGCCCTCTGGACTCTGGTTCAGGACTCACACAAAAACCTGAAGCTTCAATGTCATGCCTCAGATTGGATTGCCTTTCACCTTGAATGATCCCAACTTCTGTTGCTTTGACCTCACCCCATCCCGTCCCAAAAAAAAGTCACCTGATGGCCTTAGACTTGCAGATGAGCCCCACTGCCCTCAGTGTGACTGGTCCTGAGGTGGCAGATGTGCTACCTTCTACTCAAGGCTTATCCCGCCTGGAGAAATCTGCCAGATTCGAGGACCTGTCAGCATCATCTACAGGCCATGCCAAGCATCTGCTAGAATGGGGCATTGGTTTGGCCCAGAGAAAACCAAATGATGATTTAGAATATTGAACAGAGGAGCCTCTGCTGCCTTTTAAAAAAGATATAGTAAAATCATGCCAATTTATAGTAAAAATTTGGAGGCCCACATCAAATGTTCCAGTTGTACACATTTATGAGTAAAGTAATAAACATAATTTTAAAAAAAACTGTATGCCCTGATTTACCATCTTAATTTATTTTAATAGAGTGGCTTAATTCTAATTATGGAAGTAGTTTGCAGCACATTGGTAAATTGGTTCTGGTATTTTTTAAGCAATAATAATGAAGTCTAAAATCAGAGACCTCACCACAGATCTCTGATATCAAAATTCTCATTGAAAAAGAAATTGCCCAGGTGTTGATAAAGATTACTCAGCTTAGAGGCTGATAATATTAGAATCGGCCAGATTCTTTTCTATTTAAATCAACCACAGTTTTGGAAAACATTGAACTGTCAGTTAAAACTTGATAAGGCAGATCAGCTGGTTATTGCTAGGATTTGTGATGACCAGGTTTAAATGGTAGCAGATTAAAGATCTCATTTCCTAAAATGATGTTCTCAGAATGAGAATGTCCTTTGATTAACTCATGAGGAGGAATTCAATTTCTGTGTGTTGGGAATAAACTTCTGCTGTCAGTCCAGGTTATCTTACCTGAGCAGAGCAGGGAATCACCTCACTCAGATTTTCCCTGAAAAGTAGATCTGCCACATCACTTTCCTCTCCTCCATAAACTCCTTTGACTGCCAGCTGCCTTCAGAGGCAAATGTAAAGTCCTCTATCTGGTATGTTAAATTAGGATTGTGCTCCTGGTGGGCAGAGATCACGGGTTACCTTTCTATTCCAGTGCCTGGCAAAGAGTAGGCACATAATAAATGCTTAATAAATGTCGACTGGCTAACAGATGAAATGCTTTATGAGAAATCTTACTTTGAGCCTCTGTACAAACAACCCAAGTTGCTTCGTAGCCATTCACATCTAAGCCCGTCGGTTTCACGGTACAGTGGCACACCTCCCTTTGAGTCCCCACTGTGATTCTCTGTACCTTCATTCTGATTCACTCATCCTCCTGTGACTGTAGTTGTTGACAGCTTATTCTGCTTCTGCTCTTTTCATTTCTCATTTTTCATAAAGTCCTTGCCCGACTGCTTTGTCTGCGTCCATCCTACTTGTCAGTCTCAGGCACACGCTAATATTTCATTACATTAAGGTGCTCCAAATTATCTGGGCATTCTACTACTATTAGATTTGTGTGTTGCTTCCATTTTTTTTTTCACATTTATGTATGATGCTATCAGAATCTTTAAATAGCTCGCTCTTCCTCCCTCTCTCTCTGTCTCTCTGTCTCTCTATGTCTCTCTGTCTCTGTGTCTCTGTCTCTCTCTCTGTCTGTCTGTCTCTGTCTCTCTGTCTCTGTCTCTCTCTTTCCCTCTCTATGTCTCTCTCTCTCTGTCTCTGTCTCTCTCTCTTCCTCTCTGTCTCTCTTTCTGTCTCTGTCTCTCTTCCTCTCTGTCTCTGTCTCTGTCTCTCTCTGTCTGTCTCTCTCTGTCTCTGTCCTTCTCTCTCTGTCTCTGTCTCTCTCTTCCTCTCTGTCTCTCTCTCTCTTCCTCTCTGTCTCTCTCTCTCTGTCTCTCTCTCTCTGTCTCTCCCTGTCTGTCTCTCTGTCTCTGTCTCTCTTCCTCTCTGTCTCTCTCTGTCTCTCTCTCTCTGACTCTATCTCTCTGTCTCTCTATCTCTCATTCTCTCTCTGTGTCTCTCTGTCTCTCTCTCTCTCTCTCACAATAACACCTTCAGGGTCTATTCTCAGCAATCAAATGATTGGGTCAAAATGTAATATTATTTGTGTAACTTTTGCTGTGGGCTGCCAGATTACTTTCCAAAATAATTCTACAAGTTTGAAAATCTTCCAGCAATAAATGCAGGTACATAATTTGCCACAATCCTGCCAGCATTTAGTTCATCTATTGACTGTAAAATATTATGTTGGTACTTACTTACTGTTGTGCTTCATGAATGAATGAATGAATGAATGAAAAATATATGTTAAGCATTTATTCTGTGCCAGACATTGACTTTGGTGAATACAAAGCAAAATCCTCCTTGACCATCAGGAGAAAACACAGAGAGAAATGGTGGCCAGGAGAGAGCATTTTGGTTTAGAAAATGATGAGATTTCTGAAGGGAGACATAATGCAGGGCTTTGACTTCTCCTCTGAAGCAACGGCAAGACTCGTTTGAAATCCATCATACTCTGAGCCAAAGGTTGAAGGGAGTGGGGCACGTAGAGAAGGCAATAAGATCACCAGGGCCAGCAACTGGCCTTGCGCATAAAGGGTAGTGTCTAAGACTACCCAGAGTGGGTGATGTATGTCTGGGCACACTCACTCAGCAGTCAGAACAGCTCAGCCCCAATGTGAGGTCTGTGAACCAGAACCATCCTGTAGGTGAAATAACCTTAAAATTCAGTCCTTCTGTCAGTGGTCAGCTTGTTTGCATAGGCTCCAAGGAAGGCTGGCCTTATGGTGAGTTCTTTATTGTGAACACATTGGAGTGAGTAGTGTCTCATCCTGATTACACTAGATGTTCTGAGCTATAACTAGAACAGGGCAGTTGGGGCTTTGTCCCAAGGGGCTGAGCTAGAGAGGATGTACTATTGCAGGAAGCAGAAAGAAATGGTGGATTGGGTGAGGAGCTACCATCCAAAAGCCATGACTCCTCTCAGTAGTGGGGTATTGACCCTACACCAGAGCCCTCTGCATCTGCCATGTGACAGTTCCCACCCTGACCTGGGCTTAGGCCACTATCATTTACATGTTACCATTCTATCTTAGGCAGAAGGAAATGCCTACTGCTGCATCCCTTCCCCCCACCCCTTCTGCAGATCTCAGGAGTTGAGACACCTGGGATTCATCAGCTCAGCTTTGGGCTTACAGAAACACTGGAAAAAGATTGCCTCATTCCTGGCATGATTGTAGCCGAGCAGAGCCAGGGGTCCTGCTGGTCCCCCACCTGACTCATCATGAAACAGAAGCCAAGGAGTCTCACCCTCTAGATGCTTCTAGGTGGCACAATGGGTAATGTGTTGGCTCTAGAGTCAAAAACCACTGTAGTTGAAGCCTCTGTCACCCTAGGCAAGTCATTTCACTATTGCTTGCCTCAATTTCTTCAAAATGGAGATACTAAAAGTACCTACCATCCAAGGTTGCTGTGATGATAAAATGAGATATCTGCAAAAGTGCTTTGTAAATCTCAAAATGCTATATACATGCTTTGTTATTATTAATAACTCCAGGATTTACATGAGAGCCCGTTGCAGCTAAGAGAGATGCCAAGGCTTTTCTACCATCTAAGCTGCTTCCAGGCTGAACCCCAACCATGACCATCTCAGGGACAGCTTAACTTTGTCCCTGCAAAGGTCTCTCCTGCCTTCCCAAGTAGAGAATTCCAGCTCCCTCTGCTCTGGAGACTCACATCTCAAGGGCCAAGGTTTCTCCCTTTGTTCTCCTTCCCCTGCTCATCCCAGGAACCAGCACATCTTGTTCCAACTCTGGGCATCCTCTGCTTTCACTCAGAGATCTCTTTCTAACTCTGTAGCTAATTAGGAGGAAATTGAAGTATAGTTACTCTGGTGAAGCATGAGCCATTCTTGTTTACTCCAAGGAGCCTGCCCTCGTATAGACTGACTCAAGACAGTGCCCCTGGTACAAGCTGTGTGACCTGGGACTAATCCTTTTCCCTCTCTGAGTTCCAGACTTCTCTATAATAGGGATAATACTTATACACACCCAAGCGTGAAGCTCCAAGACATTAAATAACGGGCCTATGGTTATATGGCTTGTAAGAAACCCAATTTCTAGAGGTTGTTCAGAGGGCCAAGCCAGATAATGTAAATCAGTCTGTTTGTGAACTTGAGATTCATCTTTTATTGTGATTGCCATTTGTTAATGTTATTAACGTGGTGATCCAAGATGTCGGCCGAGAAGCCGTGGCAGTGGAGAAGCATCTGCCGGGGACCTGTGGCCAGTCCCCGGGCCTCCATGCACCACTTGCCAGGCTGATTATTTACGCTTCCTCTGTTTAATTATAGTTTGAGAATGAAATCATCACCAAGCTGGATCACGAGGTGGAAGGTGGCCGAGGAGACGAGCAGTACAAAGTGTTGTTTGATAAAATGTAAGTGTTGATTAACAACGGGATTTCTATTAGAGGAGAGACGGGGAGATGGTAATTAGGCGACAGTGAACTTTGTCACCCAGAAATAATTAAAATGTGTTAATAATGTAAAATATTTAAAATTACACCTCGCCTGAGCTTTGGTTCCTGAGTGTGATTCCCCAGGGGTGTGTCATTATTTTTTCAGCCTTCTGGAACACTGCAGGAAACACAAATACCTTGCCAAATCGGGAGAAACATTCGTCAAACTCGTGGTACGACTGATGGAGAGACTCCTGGACTATCGAACCATCATGCACGATGAAAACAAGGAGAATCGCATGAGTTGCACCGTCAACGTGCTGGTGAGTCCAGAGTTCACCATGACTGGTGTTTCTGCCACCTGCCAAGGCTGAGCTCAGTCAGGTGACTCTACCCAACCCCTGGCTTCTTCACGACAGGATGCTGCCCCCTCAGAGGCCCCAGTACTGTATACAGCCTTGAGGCATGCTTTAATATACAGTAACTCTGCTGTCTCTCTGTTTGTGGAAGGGTCTAGTGGCAAGACCACTAGTCATGCCTTGGGTGGCCTCAGTGCTTCCTGGCGATTTCAGCCAACAGGAGAAATGGTCCAGGAAGAGTCAGAATTGCCATCAGCTTGTGCTCTACACTTCCATTCATGAGTTATGGTGCCCAGGGAACGCAGAAGAAGGAACTTCTTCTAAAGTCCAGCCCCCTTATTTTATGGAGAAGGAAACTGAGGCACAGAGTGAAAGGGACTTGCTCAAGGCCAATTGTCAAATTGGATTTGAACCCAGAGTTATAATTGAATTCACCTACTATATACCTACCTATTTAATGTGTGCCTGGCACATAGTAGGCACTTCATAAATGCCTGTTGATTGATGAAAATAGTAATAGCTAACATTGATATAGCACCTATGATATGCTAAGCACATTACACTTACCTCATTTGATCCACACAGCAACTCTGAGAGGTGGTTGCTCTTATTAAACCCATTTCACTGAGAAAAGCAGTAACTTTTCTACATATAACACTAAAGCTACCAGGGTCACTCATGGAGAGGTAAGGTGAGTTGTACAAGACCACACAGTCCAGATGTGTCAGAGACACAACTCGAGTCTGTGTCCTGTTGACTTTGACTGGCCTTCTGTCCTCCATGACATGTTACCTCTCTCCCTCTTTGCTGAAGGCTATGAAAGTTAAACTGGATGGTGTGGAGGAGAGGAGTGTCAGTCAGGCAACCAGTAAAGTCAATAAGCATTTATTAAGTGCTTACTGTGTACAGGCTAACTGCTTGGAATAGAAACACAAGCCAAAAAGAAAGACAGTGTGAACACAGACCAGGAGTGAAGCTTCCTTCTTTCCCTGGAGACGTTCTCTCTGTGTTTGATTTCTTTGGTTGTCAGCTGCAGGGAAGGAAGCTTCTCTTTGCTGCAAACATTGGGCACCTTGGCTCCTGTCTCTCAACCCTTCACCTCCTCCCCGTGATAGATTTACCTTCCTGCATTCTGCAGAGAGGTTGGGTTGGAACGATGGCCCTTGATGGCCCTTGGTGTTGGGTATTTCTGATGAAGGATGTGATCAGCATATTCCAGCCATTCCAGAAGAGCCAGAATTGCTCATGAGACGGTTCCTAGTTAGTCTAGGATGTGCACCAGAAGCCCTTAGAGAGACTGTTAAATGCTTCCCTGTGATCTCATTTGAGGCTAAGGGCAGCCCTGGGAAGCAGGCCAAAGATGAGCATTCCCATTATACAGATGAGGAAATTGCAGTTCATAGAGTGGCCTACTAATCAACAGGTCCAATGGCAAGGTTTTGTCCCTCTGCCCTTTATTAACTTCCTGTAGAATTTAACAGTGGTGACCCTCTGACTCCCCTCTGGTTTCAGCAATAGTCTGATGACATTTTTCCTCTTCTAGCTACTGTTCAATCTCTTCTGCTAGCTTCTCCTCACTTTCCTGATTTCCTAATGTCAGTTTCCCTTGAGCTTTTGCCTTGACCCCCTCTTTTTCACTCTCCTCTAACCTTTATTCCCATACCACTCCTAGGTGGATGCCTTCCAGAGCTCCATCTTTATTTAACCCAGCCATCTGATCTCCAGACCTGTTTCACCACCTCCCTATGGGACAGCTCCATTTAGAATTCCTCCCAGCTTACTATCTCCAAAAGAGCTGAGATTCCCCCCACCTGCTCCTCCTTCTGATTCACCATTTCTGTCCATGGCACCCCCTCACCCATCATCCATCATTAAGTCAATGACTGTGGCCCTGTCTCCTTCCTTTTTCCACACCTCTCATGGTCAATGGGTTCTCAAATCCTGGTGATACAGTGACTTTACCATTGCAAGCAAAAGCTTTGTAATCCCTTTAGGGGGATATAGCAGAATGTATTCTCATTCAGATGTGATTTGGATTGAATGGTTGCTAAGGACCCTTCCAACACGGAGAATCTATTAAGGAACTGGGAATTAAAGTGAAATTCAGTGATGCCTGCCTGGATGATTGAAATAGCACCCCAGCAGGGCTAGCCCATGCTACTCTTCCCCTTCACCCCTAACAAATTTTTATGTCACCAAAATACTGTTGCTCTCTATCCCACCCTCCAGTCAAACTGGCCTAATCAGCCAGACAACAATCATTTGCAAAACTCTTACCATGAGCTAGGCCTGTGGCTGATCTCAGGATACAAATACAAGCCAAAAGGAAGATAGTGCCTGCCCTCAAGGAGCTTCCATTCTAACAAGGGAAGATAACAAAAAGCTGAAAAGTGGAAGGTTCATGCGGGGAGAAGGGAGATTCTGTATGGGATATGGTGGCAACATCTAGACAATCAGAAGCTCAGGCAGGAAGGATTGAAGCCTAACCAGCCTAGACCCTTCTCCAAAATAGAGGCCTCAGAAGGAACCCAACCAATGGAATGGTGGAGGGATATTCTGAAGAGAGAAAGCCCCAAGATCTGAAAGAAATCCTAGGGTGAGAAGCCTTCCGAGTCATGTTGATGACAGCCCAGAAGGGCTCTGCTTTGTCCTCTAGACTAGAGGTGTCAAACTGGCCCACATGTGCCAGCAAAACTCATAAGAGGTGAACCAGATTAAAATGTCCTTGGGAAATTCCTAACAAAAAAAAATGGGATACAACATAGATGATGTTGTGGTTTTCTAAGTCATTCTCCTGCTGGGAAGGATCCCTTTCTCTTGGAGTTTGACACCCCTGCTCTAGACACTCCCGTCATGGCTTTGCTCAGGTTCCCACATTCCTGAAATGTTCCTTCTCTTCTTTTTCTGTCAGATTCCTCCATCTCATCTAGATCCTAACTCCACTGCCACTAATCCTTCTTCTTGGAAGCCTTCCCTGATCTCACTCACCATGTTCTCCAGTTGTTAATAGCCTCTGATCATCTAGACATCACACAGCCCTTTGTTTTCTTTCTAAGTCAGACAGATGTGGAGTCAGAGTGACCTTGATTGAAATCTTGATCCTGTTCCTCACTGCCCTCGTGGCCTTGACCGCTGCTCTCCAGCTGAATATTAAAAGTGAGAATTGTGGGGGCGGGCACAGAGAATTCTGGGGTCTTTGTTGGTCTTTGAGAGACTTCCCAGTTCTAATTCTGGGATCTTGGGATCCTGGGCCCTCATCTCCAAAATGATAAGGTCACAAAAAGTTCCCTTTAGTTCCATATTGTGCAATACTATAAATTACTGAGCCATCAACTCGGATTTTAAATTATTGAATATGCAGTTTAAAATTGACACCTTTTCTTCAGGGTCTTGGAGCCCAGTAGGAAGGTGAACGCTATTGGTTCCGCACACCTCAGGAGCAGAGAAGTCTGTCAGGGTATTGGCTGTTGTTGGCCTATATGTCATACTCTGAGATGCCTCAATCGATCAATTAATTAATGATTAGGCACTTACTATGTGCCAGGAATGACACTAAGGTCTGTGGATACAAAGAAAGGTAAAGTCAGTCACTGCCCTCAAGGGGCTCACAACCTAAGGGGGGAAACAACATTCAAATAGCTAGGTACAAAGAAAATATGTATGTGTGCTATTTAATATATATGTATATGTATACATATGTCTTTATAAACATATATACACATACACATATTTATGTACAGAGAGACAGAGAAACGGGAGAGAGAGGGAGGGAGAGAAGATAATGGGAAGGGAAGGTGTTAGTTGTTGAGAGGGGTGGAAAAGGTTCTATTCAGAAGGTGAGGTTCAAGCTGAGCCTTGAAAGAAGCCAGGGACACTCAGAGGCAGAGAGGCTTTTCTGTCACAGACAGTTAGCTCTGGCCCAAAGGGAAATCGGCTGCTTCAAGGTCTAGTGGACTCAGTCTCACTGATGGCCTTTAAGCCAAAGCTAGATGAAAGAAGATTCCCTCCAGGTATGGTCTCTATGGGGCGGTCTCATACATACCTTCCCATTTTCAATGACTGTGTGTATGTTATATCTGTCTAGTAGACTGGGAGCTCCTTACAGACGGGGACTGTTTCATTTCTGCCTCATTATGTTCAGCATTCAGCCCAGCACCTTACAGGCACTAAGGGCTCATTATATATTTTTGGACTTCAGCTAAGTTGAGCTGCATGTGGTTGGGCATAGGGAGCTCTCTTGGATTTCACCTTGTGTGTTATTTTAATTGTAACCCTATAAGTTTTGTCTCTAAAGTCATCAACCCTTCCTCCCCCCTTCCCTTTTGTATATAAAGTAGAAGAAATGCCAAGGTTCCAACCCTACACAAAAATTTGCCTCAGAACTGGTTTCAGGTTCAGGCAACTAGGAGTCCTACACTAAAAGACAAGTGCCATATTGTCATCCATTCTCATTGGTGGTCAGGGCTTGTTAATATCACATGTACATGTGACCTCCAGGGAAGTCACCTTTTCTAAAACAATGCTTTGTTTTCCACTCTACTTTTCAGAATTTCTACAAAGAGATCGAAAGAGAAGAAATGTACATAAGGTTTGTAAGCACCAGCTGTGCCTTTACCTTGCTTTCGATTGCTGGAGAGCTGATGTGTGGATGGTTCACCAAGAAAATTGCTTTTGAAGTGTCTTTTTGCATCAGGTCATTAAACCTGAGGCTTGATTCCTGAAGTTTTCTGAAATTCCTGCGCACCTGTCAATGTTAGTCCTGGCACATATGTGTCTGGCTGATTCACTTTTGGGCTATGTAGAAAAGGAGTAAATTTGAACATAAAGCTTCTGGCCCTTTGCATCTCTTGGCTATCTTGGAGGTAAAGAGTGGAAACAAAGAGTGGGGTCCAGTGAGCACTGGCCCTAGTGACCAGAAGCAAAGACAAATAAAAAAGCAGCTCTGTTAGTAAGAGTAACCAGCGTGGCACTATATGGTTGGCAAAGCACTATGTAGAATCAACATGGTGTCATGGAAGGGATGCTCAACTTGGCGTCAGGAAGACCAGGCTTCAGATCCCCCCTTAGACACTACTTAGTTGCATGATCATAAGTAATTCCTTTCATGATTCTTTGCCTTGTTTTTCTCTTCCATAAAAGGAGGAAATCTGGAATCTATGGCCCATAAGATCTCTTCAGATTCTAAACATGTCATTCTATAGTCTTCTGAACCCCACCACAAGCCTGTGTAGATGGTTATTATTTTTACATAACAGATAAGAAAACCAAGACAAAGGTCATGTGACTTACCCAGATTAAGCTAGTACTTGTCAAAGGTGAGATGTAAACCCAGGTCTTGCGAACATTAAATCCAGTCCTCATTAAAATTTGTCTAATGGATCTCATAATTCTTCAGAGCATTGATCCTTTTCAAGTGTGCTTTAAAAAAAAATCACAAAGAATGTTCCAAACTTCAGTTTTTCTGGACACATTTTGTTCTTTTTTTCCCCTTATTCCATATTTCTTTATATCCAGTCAAATTCGCTTGCTGGAGATGTGTTTTCCATATGAATTAAATCAATCAGGAGTGTCTGAAGGCGAGCTAAATGGGTCTCTTTCTGCAGAAACTTCAGCTCCTCCATCTAAAAGCCTCCCCCTCCCCTACCTCAGCCTTTGAGTCAGGCCCCATAGTCGTGGGAGAACCTAGCAGTACTACTACTGAAGATTTTTCATTTTCATTGATTTTCAACTCTGGAGTCAACAGAAAATTAAGAAATCACTTGAAAATGGAACTTGCATTGTGTCAGCCTGATTCAATTACATGAGGAAATTGTCTGGAAAAGGTGGGAATGAATGAGAAACCGATCATTTTTCAACAGGGTCTCTGGGGAACATTCTGCCGTCATGTCTTGGTTTCATTTATTTGTTGGCTTGACCTCATCATTCTCCTCCCCGCCAAAAAAAGAGAAAAAAAACACCACTACCCTGACATCATCAAGAGTCATCACAAGCAAGTGATGGAATGAATTTATGAGTGGCCAGAGCATTCTCCTGTGTCACTGGGGCTGGTTTTTCTTTGCCCCTTCTGTGACTAAGAGTTTTCTTGGCATTAAGACAGAGAGGCAAGTGCACTGTGTGATGGGGAAGGCGTAGCATACACTGGGATCACTATGCCAATTCAAGACTCCACTGCTTTCTTGTTTTCCAAGGTACTTGTACAAGCTCTGTGACCTGCACAAAGAATGTGATAACTACACGGAGGCAGCCTACACCCTGCTGCTGCATGCCAAGCTACTCAAGGTAGGACCTGGGAACCAGGGAGGGTCTTGCTGTGGGGCGGAGGCTGTGTCCTTGTTGGACTGATTTCCTTTGTCCCATCAGCCATTTCTAAAGGGCTGATGGGCATTGATGTATAGGATTGCCAAATTAGAACTGGAAAGATCCTCATAGCCCTTCTTTTACAGAGAAGGAGACTGAGAGAGGAAAAGAATTGCTCAGGATCACATAGGGAGGGAGGAAGTGGCAGAACTTAGCTTCAAACCCATGTCTTTGTACACTAAATCTAGGACTTTTTCTGCCTGGTAATGACCAGGTCCATTAAATGGGGAGTTGCTATTTTTATTTTTACATAATGGCCCCGAAAGGCTCCATTTTGCAAAAAATGTGTTGGGTTAAAGAAAACACTTTCCTTCCACCTCTTAGTTCAGTCATACAAGTGAAGAACGAGCTAGCTAAACATTTTGCCATTCACAGCTGTCCACACTGGGCTACTCTGCCATGATCCCACAGTCTCCTCATTCCATTACTCGTAGAGCTCATGGACAGTGGGGTAGATCATCACTAACTGTGACTCCCGTACGTAATACCTCACGTGACAAGGCAGTCAGGAACTTCCCGGGCTAAAAGCATCCCCTTCTAGGCAGCACCTTCTTGGTGCAAGGAGTGAGGACTCATTCTGGAGTCAGAGCACGTGGCTCCAACGCTCCCCATGATGCCCACCCATGGGACCTTGGGCAAGTCACTTGACTGTCTCAGTCCTCACTTTTGTCATTTATAAGATGAGAAGGTGACAAATCTTATCATTTTCACCTTCATAACATCTCCTGTGGTCTCACCATCACCCACTCAGGAGCCACAGTACTGGTGTGGCCAAGCCAAACCCACTTCCTGGGCTGACGCCTCCCTCACCCCTCTCTCTGATTTTCCTCCCTTGGTGCACTCTCACAGTTCCCTCGTAACTCTGGGATCAAATGTAAGGTCAGGACCTGGCCTCCTCCTACCTTTCTGGCCTTTCTTTGGCAGGTACTACAGTCTTCATTTCCTGCCAGCTATGTACCTTCCAACTTCTCCATCATGTCATGCCTTCCTTCCTTAGGAAACCTGTCATCAGGAAATCTCATGATGCCACAAGATTGAGTCAGCCTGGTTCTCACACCTCCTCAGGTTCCTCTGCCCCTGAAGTGGACCTTGTGCCTGCCCTTCAGCAAGGGCCATGAGTTCCAGGGCCTCTGTTGAAGAAAGGGCCTGAGCAGTCTTCAATATTTCCCACCAGCTATGTGGCTTTTGGGACCTCAGTGGGCGTCCCCACCATGCCTCACACAGGACACCTTCTCTCCCTCCTTCCACCCTCTTTCTTCAGCTATGTTTCTGAGTTGTCTCCTCCTGTTGGAAGAGAAGCCTCTTCAGGACAGGCACCTTCTTTCTTTTACTTTGCATTTGTCTCTTCAGCATTCAGTATAGTGCCTAGCATGTGGCAGGCATGTGGTAAATATTAGTCAACTATTGACTACCATCCATCTACCCTGGCACTCTTTATACTCCTCAGGCACAACATTCCATCTCTGTCTCCTTTGCCTTTGGGATGTCCTTTTTCCTCATGTCCTCTTTCCCTGGCTTCCTTCAAGACAGTTCAGCTCCAACCTTGTTCTGGAGGCCTTTATCTGCCCCCCTCCCTACAGCTGCCAGGGCCTTCCCTTCTTAAGATGATCTCCATTTACTCCACATGCACATCTCTCCCATCAGACATTGGGGATGGGACCTGGTTTTCCCTTTCTTTGTACTCTCAGCACTTAAGACAGTCTCTGGCTCATCAAAAATATTTATAAGTACTTGTTGACCAATTGACAAATTAAATATTTTACTAGAAACCTAACACTGAACTTTAGTTCAAATAACTGAGCTTGCTTATTAACCATCTACATGCCAATTTATTAATTTTTACCTTTTCATGCCCAATACAGAGTCTGTTACATAGCAAGTATCTAAGCAGTGCTTACTGGTTGACTGACTAAACATCTAGACGGTCTCTTCTTGTTCCGTATCCATGATTCTCACTGGTGTTTGCAAAGTTCTCCTGTTTATAGAGTCTAGTTAATCATAAAGTTGGTTATAATAACAAAATAATAACAGATATGCCAAAACTAACAAAATTAGAAACAAATCCCACCTTACCTTATCTTACCTTAAACGTATCTTGTTATAGACAAGGCTTTCATCCTGTCGGCTCCTAGTCACACCATAACAACCACAAATACCAGGTAGTCATAGAACATGACACTGTCCCTAAGCCTAAACTATAAGAAATGTGAGGATGGTATCAAGGAAGAATTAAATTATAAATAGAGAAAGAAAGACCCTGAGGTTACAGAAAACTTCCACAGTAGGCAAACTCCAGATATTATGCCTAATAGCAAAGCAGAGCACAAAAGCAACAACTCAGTTCAAATGATTTTGCAGAGGACATGGATGTATTTCAAAATGATTTTTGAACGTCTCTTTTGATTCCACCAGTTGGCCACTTAGACCAACGGAGCATTGGTCAAATGTTGGTGCCATGCTGATTTGATTGTGGAAATAGAAACATTAATGATGGAATTTTGGGACTGTCATTAGTGCTCAAAATTACAAAAGGATTATCCTTAATGATCCATGTAGATTATGAAAAGAAAGTGGCAAACATGCCACAATACATCACTTCAGGCTGCAGAAGTTTAACACCTGGTAACTAGCCAGCATGACATGCCCTGTGACCACATTCCTATATCAGAAGCTGTCTATCTTCCACGGACTGACAAATGACAAATTTGGCTTTAAATTATCTAAACTGCTCTGGTTCCCGTCCATTTTCACAGACAAAACTGTTGCCCACACTTGCCACAACAAAACATGAATTTGTAAAAACTTTGTAACAAAATTTTAAATAGATACCATTATCTCTCAACTCATCATCATCTCTAAGGTACGGAAAATAAACAAATAAAAAAGTCAAAGCAAGCAGCACAAAGGACAAGATAAATGCTTCAATGTCAATCAAAATGTTTATTGTAGAGGCTTGAGACGTAAGAAGAAAATGGAAAATTCTGGTCCTTCATATGGTCGCAAGAAGTCTAAAACAAGCAAGTTGTATGATATGAGAAACAGAAAACTTGCACCCTGTTAATACAATGAACAGCAGAGAGATCTCCAAGCCCTGTGCAGAAGCACAGGATCTGATTTGAAAGAATCATAGGGGTCATCTTGTCCAATCTACACATGAGTAAGATTATCTGTTTGGTGATCTAGAATGTGCTGAAAGACTTCAAAATGAGATGTACCCCCTACCTTCCACACACCTTATTCCACATCTGAACAGCTCATAGTGGTAGAATGTATTTCCTTAGATGATACCTCTCTGTCATTTCCACTTATTCCCCCTAGTTCTGTTGTCTGGAGCCAATCAGAACAAATCTTTGCCCTTTTCCACATGACCCCCCACAAGGATGGAGAAGCCAGCCATACAGTAATGTGAATAGTAAAGACAGTTCAGTGGGAATTCAGTTTCTACTGGCCCATTAGCTCTTTGAATGCAACTATCATCTGACTGCCCAAGTCTTCTTTTCTCCCAGCTAAGTGATCCCCAGTTTCTTCTCATCTGGCATATAAAGAAACCTGATCCTAGACTAAATTATCATCCCTAGACCCCCCCTGCTCCATGGGAGTGTTCTTCCTAAAATGGAATCACTAGGAATTGCCCCATTTTCCATATGTGGTTTAACTAAACCAGGATCCAGAAGAGATGTTGTCTGTTGAGCCAGGAAATATCAGTAGGTCCCACTACAATCACACCTTTTTGACTTGTGTCACTACTGCTGCATATTGAACTTGTGGTCTACTGAAACCTCCAGATCATTTTTCAAATAGTTTGTTATCTAGCCACTCTCCCCACCACAACCCCAACATTTTATACTTGTGAAATTAATTGGTTTTTTTGAAGATAAGTACAAGATGGATCATTGTTGTTATTCCATCTCATCTTAAATTGGATTCAGCTCAGCACTACTGAGCTGTCTTGGGATCTTGTCATCTCTGTGTAGGCTAAGAACTCCGACCTATGTGTCCTCTGCAGACTTAATAGGCTTTTTATCTTTCTCTTTAGTCCTTGATTCCTAAATGTTAAACAGAATAGAGCTAAGTTCAGATGCTTGGGACCTTCCTCTGGAGATTTTCCTATAAATGCATGTTGAGTTATTAACTGTTCCTTGGCCTTGGGCAGACTGTTAACTCTCCTGTATTTAGCACAGCGTCTAGCACATGATAGATGCCTATTAAATACTGACTGACTAGCTGTATCATGTATTATGAGACCAAATAGAGACCTCTTTGTTAGCATGATTTTGTTTCCAATATGTATATCTGTCTCCTTAATGACCAAGAAGAGATTTCCCTTTTTTCTTCCGTTTTCCTCTTTGGGAATACAGAGCACTGTAATGAGCATTCCTACCTCATCCCCAGATAACTTGAGACAAATCTAATGGCACCCTTTTAAGAGAGCACTTAGTGCCCTGATGGATCCTCTCTGTTTGCCTCATCATCAGCACCCAGTCCCTGATGCCAAACAGAACTCTTTGTGCTGCCAAAGGCTGCCATGTGTTTGGTATGCCACTGTCTGGCATGGCTCATGAGCAAGAGAGTGCGAGTGAGCAAGTGAGCCTTGGTGTGGAATGTTGCCTGTGACAGCTGCCAAGGCAGCCACTCTCCTCATTAAAACCTGTTCCCCCTCAGAGCTCACAGACTCATGATGAAGATGGGAAGGTAAATTGTTTAGAAGGAAAATAAATAAAATCATATTAGGAGAAGTCTTGCACCCTGCTGGCCATCTCAGGAGAAAAGTCTTGATGGGTTTAGATATCTTACGTGTAAGCTGAGACCAGAACAAAATTGACTTTAGGCACAAGCTAGACCCTGTGTGTGTGTGTGTGTGTGTGTGTGTGTGTGTGTGTGTGTGGGACAGAAGTGGGGCAATCTGAAGGGGAACTTTCCTATGTAACAGCTTGTGGCTGGCCATCATCATCATCATCGTTTTCGTATCCAAGAATTTGGACTGAACGGATCTCAGAGGGCATGTGATCTACTCCTTCATTTTACTTATGGGCAGAATGAGGCCCAGAAAGCCTAAGAGAGGGTCACCCAGGCAATTAATGGGAGAACCAGATTTCCCCCCACCCTCAGCACTCTGAATTTAAATCCAGTGGTCCTCTCTTCAAATCAGTGCCCTGCAAGGATAGAGAAGCCAGTCACACAATAATGCGGATAGTAGAGAGTTCAGTTGGAATCCAGTTTCCACCCACCCCTTCCTTTCCACAATAATGACATGGAAATGCAGAGTCCCACAAAGAAGCATAATTTATGAAAATAAAGATTTCAGGAGTTGGATCTGACATCGGTAGTCACCCTGGGAATACAGGTGGCCTTACCCGTCTTACCCATCTGAATTTCACTAGCAAGCTATTTTGGTGAACATGAATATCTCTCTGTTACACCAGGGAAATTAAAATGGAATTGACAGCCTACTTGGAAACTGTCTATGAGTCTGTGCGTGCGTGTGTGCGTGTGTGTGTGTGTGTGTGTGTGTGTGCGCGCGCGCGCATGTTAGGGGCCTGGGTGCTTGTCTCTGGCTCCACTGCAGGTACAGTGAGAGACTCTTGAGCTCATCATTGCTGGCCTGGTCATTGGTCACCCATAGATTCAGCCAAGTGTCCTGTGCTGTGAGGCCCTGTCTTTTCCAACTAGATGACCTCATATCACTCCATGTCTCTTACACCATTAGTCTTTGTAATTTGTCATCACTATGCCTAGCATATGGCTTCCAATGTGGATTTATAATGCTTAATCAACTGTCTTCAGAGCATGATTTTTATTCCGTTATGAAAAAAAGTTCCTCTGATGTGATTAGGCCATTCTCATTGATGACAGACACAATCTGAAAATAGTCACCTTTCCTGATGAGGTAATTTTGTGTGGATCCAAGAGAAACAGAAGCCTCCCATTGTTTCTTCAGAGTCAGCCTCATCTGGATGTATTCTCAGTGGTGTATGTGGGACAGTCAGCCTTGACCCCAGTGCTCATTTAAGCTAAAGACATCTCTTAATTTAGGCATTTCTCTTTTCTTATTTATTTCTTTCATTTGTCCCAGTCTGTGGAACATCAGAAGACACCACTCTGGGCTCTAGACCTCTGTTTTGCAAAGTGAAGGGGTCAGAGGCTCTGATCTCTAGGTTTCATCCAGTTCTCCCTCTGGGCTGACACTTTCCCCTCTGAGTCAGTTTCTTTATTTCTAAAATGAAAAATGATAAAGTAGCTACCACCTGGCTGGAATATTCAGTGGTGCCTAGAGTTTGTAAAACCTTCAGACCAAATGGGCTGCCCTGGGAGGTGGCTGAGCAGGTCTTGGGACACTCAGGTCCCTTTCTCCCAGCTCCAGGATGCTCTGATAATGTGATATAAACAGCAGCTATCTCCTTAGAAGTAGGCTTATCCAGCCTGGTGGCCCTCCAGGGGGTCTATGAAGAAGGCCCTTTAGAAATGGGGCATGTGCTTGGAATGACCCTCATCATCACCATTCCCATGATGGTCAGTCTTGCCTGGGACATCCACCCCAAAGGGGGCTATTTCAGCAGAAGAGACCCATGGCCTTGAATTAAAGGCAGGGCTGCCTTCCCTTCTGATGGAATCTCTTCCAGTGAGAATTTGGTTTGCAGGGAATGTCCCTGCTGGGGAGGTCAAAGCTATGAACCTCTCCTGACCTGGAGGAGCAGCAAAGTCCCCCTAACCCGACAGCCAGCGACCATTATGTTTGACTGCTGTGTTCCTTTTTCAACAATGAAATTCAGTAAGGCAGAGCAGGAAGAGACACATTTATATGCAGTTTTGCCTTCTCCTTTTGACCAAGACTATTCTCCTTTTCCCTTTTAACGCTCATTCTCCTGATTACCAAATGCCATAGTCAGGCATCTGCAGCTTTGTGTATCTTCTCCATTGACTGTTTCCTGTAGAATTCAGACAGAGAAGGGACCTTAGAGATGATCTCATTCAAATAATGGTGGCTTCATGCATTCAGCAAACTTTTATCAGGCCTCTGTTATCTGCCAGGCGCTGTGCTAGGCACTAGAGATGCCGAGACAGAAACAAAACCCCTGCCTCAGAGAGCTTATGTTCTGTTGGAGGACCTTTAAAGCTGGAATACACTGGGTCATCTCATCCAAACCCACTCCATTTGGTGAAAGAGAAAAGCAATTTTCACAAGACCATTCACTCTCCTCTGTCTGTCCATACTATGCAACCCTTGTTCTGACCCTCCTCTTGCCAGGACAGAGCTGCTTGGTATCCCTCCCTCCATCCTCTCTCATCCAATGAATCCTCCACTCACCTGCCAAGGCAATTCTTCTGAAGCCTAGGTCTAAGACTTTCTTCTCCCTCAGAAAGCTCCACTGGCTCCCTATTACCTCTGGGGTAATGTCAAGTCCTCCATTTGTCATTTAAAGCCCTCCCTACCTTTGCCACCTTCTCATGCCTTGCTCCCCTGGGTGTACTCTACACTAGGGTTTCTCTGACTCACTTGCATTTCCTTCAGTGCAGCATAACCTGCATTGACTGGCTGGCTTCCATCTTGGAAGGCTCTCCATTCCCCACTCTGCCTCCTGGCTTCCTTCAAGGCAACTTAGATCCCACCCTATTCACAAGACCTTTCTCACTCTCTGTTCCCACACTGTCAGTGCCTTCCCTCTGATCGTTTTATGTCTACTCTCTATATCTTGTGTACACCTGATGGTTTGCATGCTGTCTCTGTCATTAGAATGTGAAATCCTTGAGGGAATACCTTCCTTTGTTCCCCCAGGGCCTAGTACAGTGTCTGGTATATGTTAAGTGCTTAATAAATACATATTACCTTAGAAATAGAAATAGACTTCCCAATACATAGTTGGACCAACAAAGGCTGGTTGCTTCAGTGAGCAGATTCAGAGTTAGAGCTAGTTCAAAATACTAGCTCTTGTACTTAGAACTAACCTTTCTGTTTGTCCCCTTTCCATTATTACTAACAGTTTAAACTCTCTCTAGACGTCTTTGTGATGAATTATTCATTTCATATTTTCACTGATGGAAATACTCAGGATCCTCCTTCCTTCTCCTCCTTCCTTCCTCCTTTCTTTCCTTGCTTCCTTTTTTGTCATTACTATCACTACCTTCATCCCACTTGTAGCCCTCCCACCTCCAGTCAGGCAAAGCACATCTAGACCATGGGGCATGTCTGCAAATGCCCATCTCCTTCTGTTCCCCGAGCCAATATGATCAAGGTTTTAAAGGACATATTCCATTGGTAATAGTGATAGGAGGCTCATGCCATCTTGCACTTTATCTCTTGATTTCTGAACCTTTCACATATTTTTTTTTTCTAGTGGTCCGAGGAGGCATGTGCTGCCCATCTTACTCAGCGGGATGGGTACCAAGCAACTACCCAAGGTCAACTCAAAGACCAACTGTACCAAGAAATCATTCACTACTTTGATAAGGGCAAGGTAAACCCCCTGACTGTTTTTTCTCCCTCTTCTTCCTTCAAGCACACATGCCCAGAGAACTCAAATGAAGCCAAGATTTTTCTTTGTTTCTTTCTTAACAAAGCTTCTCAAAGGAGGTTGAAATCAGTTATCAAATGCAAGTGGGTTTGAACTATGTATAGTCTTTCTGTTCTGTGTATAAAATTTAAATGTAGAAATCCTCAAAAAAAAAATTAATGGTATATTTTAAATGTTTGGCTGAAAGCAATAATAAGCTATCAATTTTTTAAAATGTATTTTTGAGGAAAAACTTGAGCAGGAGGACTTTCCTTTAGGGGCATCCCTGGGTGCGTGTTATTAGAATCTTCTGGCTATTTATACATTCTCTATTGTTGAGACTAAACAAATCCTTTGGTAGGTGAGAGAGGATAGTTCACCTGGCAGCTGGCAGGTTTATTGGACCCTATACTATTGTACACCCTGTTGGTTTTCATGGCATGGAAACATGCCATGGTGTTCATCAGTTGCTAATGAATGTTATTTGTGGTCATTGTGAGACTCCAAAGACCCAATGATGTAGAGATAGGGGAATAACCATACTGGTCTTGGCCCTGGTCATTCCCTAAAGTGGCCAGGGGATATTGAGACTCAGCCAGCCCTATGGGTTTTGGAGTGTGCCATTTTGTTTTTCATCAGTTGAGCCAATGTAATATGATCCACTTGGACCCTGCTACCCCAGAGATTCTACTCAGTTTTGGGAGTCAAAATAAACCTGAGTCAAAGCAAACCTGTCCCTTGTAAGTGTGTGGAGAATCCAGAGACAACTTCATTGAGACTCAGTGCTGTCCAGAGTTCTTAAGTCACACATGACAGGTGGAAGAGGTCTGAGTCTCTTTTTATTGTTGTCAACATTTTTATTCTTATTTCTGCCATTGATGTTGATATCTAACATTTCAGTAAGACTTTAAGAATTGTAAAGCATAGAACAGCATTCTTTCATCTGAACTTCACAGCAAACCTAGGAGATAAGGACCATGGACAGCACAGTTTCACAGATGAGAAAGGAGATTCTCAGAGAGGTGATAAAAGTATAAACTGGGGAGAGACTTTTGAGATTGGCTCATCTCTTGCCCTTCATTTTGGACATGGGGAAACAGAAGACCAGAGAAAGTAAGTGGCTTGCCCATGATCACTCAGCTAATAGTGTCTAAGGCAAGATTTGAACCAGCTCTTCCAATTCTACCTAAGATCCAATGACTACCTCTAATTAGCAGATTACCCAAGGGCAGATAGACTGGATATATTCTGCATGGCCCCATAGGGCAAAAGTATGAAGATTAAGTAGAGAAAAAGCTGCAGAGAGATAAATGTAGACTTCATAGAAGAGCTTCCTGGGGTAGAAGAAGCTACTGCTTTCTGTAGAAGATGGTACATTGTCTTTCTTTGGAGATCTCCAAGCAGACTATGTATCCACCTGATGGAGTGGGAATTCCTATTCAAGTAAGGGTTGGCCTGGTTGCCTGCCAAGATCCTTTCCAACCCTGGATTTCTGTGATCCTGTCATCTTCTAGTTGAGTGTGTATATATCTATGTTGAGGGAGGGTTTTCTCCTCTTATTTTCCATGGCACATTAAACAACAAATCTGAAATTCTCATCTAGATATGCAACTTGTCAATGCTGTGCTTTGTGGAATGAAATATCTATTTCCAGTTAAAGCAGATTCCATTTTCCTCCCTCCTTGGCAAGAGGGGTTTCCTTTTTGTTCCCATCCCTAGGAGCAGTAGGGCCCTGCTTTCTGACACCTGCTCAACCCCAGCTGCTTTCAGGTTTATACTCAGAGCAGAGAGAAGGGATAATCTCAGCAAGAAGTCATGTGCCAGGCAGATGGAGGGCCTAAGGAAGTGCCCAGTGCCATGGGTAATTAGGTGCTTAATATATCCCTGTTAATGGTGATGACTGGGAAGGCTGAGAGAGTTGGGGCTAAGCCTAAGGAAGTGCTCAGAAGCTGGGGCTGAGTCAGATTTACAGGCAGACAAACTTCATTCCGTAAGCCTACCTGGTCAGGATCTGGCCACCAGATTATGTAGGCTCTAGCTGTGTAGGGAAAAACTTGTCCAAAGTCATAAGGGTTAAAGATAGACTAAAGACACAGGCCTTACCAAAGTGGAGCAGTGGAATGGAAGAAAAGAATAATTTAGTTTAAAGAAGAGGACTTTAGCCCCCTGACCAAGCAATCATGAAGATAAGCCTGTCAACCCCAAAGTCTAGATAGATTCAAAAACTTAATCATTAACAATGCTTGGGGCCCTAGGAAGAGATTAAGAGACATGTTCAGATTCCCAGACCCAGCCTCGACATCATATAACATCCCAAGATAAGTTATCCAGGGCACTCACTCTTAATGTCGATGGCTACAATTGTGCACTGAATACAGAGAGGGAGAAGGGCCAACTCACCTTCAGAAACCATTAAGTCCTTGTTCTGGTCCACTCCTTCTGCCCGTTAGCAGAGTCTGAGGTCCCTGTTAAACACTCAATAAACACTTTTTACTGTACTGAATGCTTGATAACCATTTCTTCCGTAGATTAGATAATCAGGAAAAGCCCTTCCTGGTAATGTTATTTTCTCTTGATAGCAAATATTGACCCTTCAGGGCAAAAAGCTAATCTAGTAAACAGGGAGTCGTCATCCTGGAGCTACAATGTACTTTAGAGTTCACCTAGTCCAATCTCTTCATTTTCTAGATGAGGAAACCAAAACCCAGAGGACAACCAACCCAAAATGGACAATAGTAATGAACATGGGCATGTATTTGGACACACCCTTTACTACCTGCGAAAATGGGAAGGGCTTTTGGGGTTTCTCCAAAATGTTCACAAAAGCAATTTATTCGCACAAGTTTCCTTTGACTTTATTTAAGGCTGGCTGGATTTCAGAACAAATAATCCTATTGATAAAAGGTGGGGGAGGAAGGTCAGAGGTTATTGCTGTCATTGAACCCAACACACACTTGCCATTGATAACTTGGAGCAGTGGTGCAAGGGGGCCCTAGATTTGGAGTCTGAGGAGTTTGAGGTTGGAATTCTAGCTCAGTGTGACCTTAGTCAAGTCCATTAGTCTGGGTCGGCCTTCTTCTAGCTCAATGTGACCTTGGTCAAATCCATTACCCCTCTGGGTCAGCCTTCTCCATCAGTCAGGATTGGGGAGAGAGATGACCACTTCCTAGGCTCATAAAGGGCCATAGCATCTTGTTCATATAACCTTCTTCCGTTTCTTCAAGGGCACCTCAATTCAGTTGAATTAAATTCAACAAGTACTTAGTAAGTACCTGCTATGTGTTAAGCACTAGGGATACAAAGAGAAAAATGAAACAACCCCTGTCCTCAAGGGGCTTACATCCTACTGGAGGAAATAAAATGTACTCTATCTATATATACACATACAAGCCAATGTCAACATGAACAAAATCAATCCTTCTTTTCTGTTCCACTGGATGTGTGGAAATGCCCGTTTCATTTGGTATTTATTAAGTTTGTAATTAAATAAATGAAATAGATATAAGGCAACCTCAGGACTCTGGGCAGTAATAGCTTGAAGGGGATGGGGGATGTTTAGTTAAGGCATAACGCACCTCGTGGCACCTCAGATGCACTTCCAGGGGATTTAGGGTCTCCAAGAGGCCGAAATGATGAAGGAGTGTACTTATGGGAGGGGAGATCCTCTGTGAAGAGCTAGGGGATGATGTATAGAAGGGAAAGTAAAGAGGCTATTTTAGCTGGAATTTAGAGTGAATGTAGATTAGGGTTATGAAATGTTTCGAAAATTAAATTGGACCCAGATTATGAATGGGTATAAGTATCTGAAAAATGAGTGTGTGTGTATGCATATATACACGCACATCCATATTTGTATATTTACACACACACACACACACACACACACACACACACACACATTTTCCTCCAAGAAGCCATAGAAAACCACTGTAACTCCTTCAGAATGGGAGTGAGGTGGTCAGAAGCATGCTTTAGGGACATTCATTCAGAAGGTAGGTGAAGGATTCACGGGAAAAGGGAGTAAGGGAAACCAATTAGGAGGTGAGCCTGCTTCAGGCTGGTGGTCTTAGGAATGGAGAGAAGGCAGAGAAGCAGCCAGAATCCAGGAAGCTGCAGTGCTAAGTCAGCCCCAGAATCTACTTCTTCTTTCTTTCAGGTTCTTGCTTATAGATGATGCTTTCTTAAATTTCTCTGTTCTTTCCACACCAAAGCATTCTTCTATTGCTGCTTTTCCACTATCTAAAAATGGATAGATTTGCTCTTAATCTGGCTGTTAGTTTTTTAATTATGTTCTTTGTAAACATGAAAGGTCATTTCCATCTGCTTTCCTTTTCATCCTTTTTCCATCTCTCCTCCTGCTTTACCAATAATTACTCTTCACTCCTTTTACATTCCATTTTTACTGTGATTTTCCACTTTCTTGCCAAAGCTTTCTGTTCCCTTTTCTCATGACAATCTAGCATGCTTTGCTAGAGCAGCTCAGGTTTGTACTTTTTGTGTTTGGCTGAGGCCTAGTACTTTTCAACAAAGCCCTTAATCCAAGGACTCCACTGAAAATCACTCACCTTCTATACAGCAGGATGTGAGCAGAAAATAGAATGCTGGCTATTAAAAAAAGAAAAGGTAATTTTATCATTGTGGGAAAGGAAGTATCAGTCAGTATTAACCCACCTTTAAAATCTGGAAGCAAGTGGGCTGCACACACAGAGAAAGTGAATAATTTATAGTCCAAGGAGTAGCTTAAGTCTAGCAACTGTTTTCCACTCAAGTGAAGCAGAGTTCCCCCTCCCCGCAAAATAGCCCTTCCTTTTACAAAGTTCACACATCATTGGCTTTCTCCAAAGAAACAAGAGGACAGAGACATTTTCCCATTATTTCAATAACTAAAAATAAAAGGTCAAGGAACTGCTCTACATAGTTGGTGCCATGATGGAACTTTTTAGAAGTAGAATTTTCAGGAATTCTGAGTTAATGGTTTTATGTTAGTGACCAACATTTGGAAAATGTATTCATAGTTGCATGGGTCTCATCATCCCCATCCAATCCATTAAACCTTTATTAATTGCCTGCTATATGTCAGAAGCTATTCTAAAAAAGCTGAGGATACATAGTCAAAAGGAATTTTAGTCTCTACACCCAGAGAGCTTATAGTCTATTGATATTTACCAAGGACCTACTTTTGTCTTTGTCTTGAATTTATGGTTAGTCCTGATGGCACATTTCATTGAATAACGTGGTTTTGCTATCAATGAATCAAGAAGCATGTATTAAGCACTTACTGTGGGCTAGGCATTATACTCAGTAATGGCAATACAGAGACGTATGATGTAAGATCCCCCCAAGGATCTTACTTTCTAAAGGGAGAGACAACATAGATTGATGTATGTATATCTATTGTACATTCAGAGCAGATCCAAGGAAACCTACATGGGGAAGGCACTAAAACTGGGAGACCCAGAAAAAAACAAAAGGGGAAATAAAAACCTTCCTATAGAATGTGGGACTTGTTCTGAGTGTTGAGGGCAACCAAGAATTCCAAGAAACAGAAAGGAGGAGGGAAAGTATTCCAGGGAGAGGGCACAGTTGGTGCAAAGGCCTGGAGTTGGGAGATAGAGCACCAGGTGTGAGAGGCAGTAAGAAAGGTCAGTCAGTCAGCTAGCACTTAATGCTAGGCATTGTACTAAGCTCTAGGGATACAAAGAAAAGGAGAAGACGGTCCTTGGCCTCATGGAGCTCAGTCTAGCAGGGGAAAATCACTATGTACAAATGTCAAAATACATGTGGGAAAGGTAATCTCATTAAGGAAGGCATTGTTCCCAACTGGGAAGCTCAGGAAAGGCCTCCTGTAGAAGGTGGGATTCTAGTAGTCTGGGCAAGAGTTGGGTGAATCAGTTTGTCAAGACCTTTGGAGATCCATTCACTTTATAGCTGCTCTGTCATTAAAGTCTACCTTCTTCAAAAGCCTCCTTTTAGATTTTGGCAAGATAACAGCATTAAATAATCTACCAGAGAAATTCAGCCCAGGTGAGTGGCTAGAATATTCCCATAAGGCATTGCTATTCATCTCATAGAAGCAGGCCCTGATATCTTCCTCTTCAACCATATTGTGGAAGGGACCAGACCCTGGGCTCTCCAGGGTCCACAGACTCTGAGCTGTGGCAGGTTCTTGAGCTGGGAAGACTGAGTCTGGGCCTGGTGGTGGCATGTGACGCTATTCCACCAAAACCAGGACCCCTCAGCTAATAGAGGAGAAACCTGTCCTTACCTAGGCTAAAGCCCTATGAACTTGGGTACCATTCAGAGACTAGTAGGCTCATGGGAAGGGGAGGGGGCTTGAGGCATGAATTAATGTAATCTCAAACCAGATCAAGCAAATGGACTCATTTTCTCTTAAGTGAAAAGTGACATTTAGTGATTTTTTTTTTTAGGTTTTCCGAGTCCTTTCATGATACACTGTCATTTTTCCCCCTCAATTACTCTGTGAGGCTAGGATTACAGGTGTCATTATTCCACTTTATGGATGGGAAAACTGAGGCTTACAAAGTTTAAAGTCAGTTGACCTTGGTAGCACAACTAGTAAGTGTTGGAGATGGCATTCAAACCCAAGTCTTTCTTGACTTCAGGCCTATCAGCAGTCCTCAGCTTCCTGACCTTCTGCTAATAATTGGCCAGGACACCTTCTGACCCCTCAAATAACCCTTTTAATAGAGGCATTTCAGCTTGTGTTAAGTGATTGTATACCATTTCCTGAATCAAGTGGGATCAGATCACTTGGGTCCAGTCCTCAAACCCTTTGACCTGTGGTTGCTAACCCAAGATGGTTTTCCTTCCCAGTGATTAACCAGGTTCTACACTGGCATCATTAATCCTCCATGTGAAACATTGGCCTGTGGGCATAACCCCAGGTTTCTCTCAGAGGCTATGACTTCATTTTACATGAACTTTTCAGATTAAATTATAGGCTTCTGCAAAAGGCACCTCATTTAATAATCAGAGGGAGTTTATCAGAAATTGATGTAATCAAAGCTTTCATTTCCCACACAGCTGGATGTGTGTGTGTGTGTGTGTGTGTGTGTGTGTGTATACATGTTGGATTTTTTTTTTAAATCCTTCCCATAAGGCCTGCATTTTAGTGCTTAAAGCTGTCAGATAGCCCTGGGGCACATCCAGGTTTGGACCGACAAGCTTTGGCTCTTACTCTCTCTATGACCTTAGGGAAATGATTTCCCTTCTTTGGCCTCTGTTTTGTTCCTCAGCAAAATGAGGGAAATGGACCAGAGGAACTCTATTATCTGACGATCCCCCAGTCATGGAACAAAGCCAGTCAGCCCAGAACTGAAGAGTAGAGTGAGTTGGCTGTGTTTGTGGTCTAGTAAGTGTTGGAGACAAGGTCTCCTGACTCCCAGGGCAGGGACTAGGGCAGCACCTGAAGGCTGATTATTTCTGATTCATCCTTTTTCTGTCTCGTTTGTACATGATAGTTTGCATGTTGTCTCCCAATTAGATCATAAGCTCCTGGAAGGCAGGGGCTGGCTTTTGCCTTTCTTCGCATACCTAGAACTTAGCCCAATACCTGGCACATAGCACACACTTAATAAAGCACTTGACTGACTGAGTCAGAAACTAGACCATCAGAGAAATCAGAGGAGTGTATTCCAGTTAGAAAACATATGCATGAACCAAGATGGACCCTAGGAGCCAGCATAAATGGTTTCAAGAAAAATGGGTCAGATAAGCCATATTTGCTATTTTCTGTTTTAAATAGGCTCATTGGTCACCTCTAGAATGGTCTTGAGAAAATTTAGCTAGATTTAAAAGAAGCATTTTACACAATTTCTTGTGTTGTTCTTCTGGAAAAACATGGAGCAATGTTGGTTAGGAACAGAGTCTAGTGAGGTCGATTTAGAGCTGACTGAAATTAGACCACATGAGCGATCACTAATGGTTTGAGATCAACTTGAAGAAAGTCTCCAGGGCAGTTTCCAAAGGATTTGTGCCTGGTCTCATTTGCTTTCATCTCATTATCCATCTGCCTCCATCGAGGCAGAGATGTTATACTGATACAACTTTGCAGAGGGCACAAATCTGGGCTAGAGAGCTGACACATTGTAGAACAAGCTAATATCTTATAATATTAGATGTCAAAATATCTTGACAGGAAGTCAGCCAACTAGCATTTGTTAAATGCCTACTGTTTGCCAGGCACTGTGAGAAACACTACGGGAAGAGTGGAACACCAGGCTGAATGTAAGGACATTTGACTGGGATTGATGCAAAATCTCAGCCTTATGTTCAAAGAATAAACTTCACAAGTACAGGACGGGGAAGACATGGCCAAGAAGGTTTTCTGAAAGACATTTTAGGTTTCAGTGAACAATCAACTGAATATGGGCCCATGTGAGATTTATGTTCATTTGTCCCAGAAGATGAATCTTGGATCAATGGGGAAAGATTCCTGACAGCACTATCTAGGAGTGGAGTGAGTGTTCCTTGGAGGTCTTTCCTCTTCACTAAAGTTCTTCAAGCAAAGGCATTTATTGTTATAGAGGGGAATCTGACTGAGATACAGTTAAAAATAGATAACCTCAGAGTTCCCTTACATCTCCAAAGTTCTAGGACTGTCAATGACCATGATATGACAATGATATCAACCTGATTAGCATGGAAGGTCATACTGGGAAGTTACAGAAAATACAGTTGAATAGGTAGGACTGGTCAAGAAGATGGAAACCCTGGAAAAAGCAAAGTAAATATTTGGAAGTCATTATAAATTCTTGAGCAGGAGAAACACAGTGTTTTCTGTGGGACAGGTTAAAAGGAGGAGGAAACAAGGACCACTTCTCTAGTCCCATATACTGTTTATCTCCCAATATCACCTAATACTAGCCAGAAAACATAGGCATAAAGTTTTGGGAGCCTGGACTTTGGTGCTGGAAGTGATAATTGCAAGGAAAGCAATGGAACTGGGAGATATTTCAGTCAGTCGGTCAATCAGCCAGCATTTATTAAATGGCTGCCTCAAGAGGATTTGGTGGGCCATGGATATGAAGAGCAAAAGAGGGACATGCGTCCAAGATGACTTCATGGCTCTGAGACAAGGCCAGCAGTTAACACAAAGAGAGAGTTGAAAAAGAAGCCAGGTTAGGATAGGAAGATGGCAAGATCCCTTTTAAACATTTTGAGTTTAAAATGAACTTGGCTTCCAAGTGGAAATGTTCTCTGGGACATTTGAAATCCAAGGATCCAAGATTTAGAACTGAAATGAAGTTTAGAAACCATCTAGTTCAACCCCCTGATTTTATGGATGAGGAAATTGAGGTCCAGAGATGAAGTGCTTTACCCAAGGAATCCCAATGATAAATGTCAAAGCTGGGATTTGAACCCATCTAGGCTGACTCCAGTCTAGTACTTTCTCACCATAGTATAGGATAGGTGCTGATTTTTTCTTTTTGAGATAGTGAGAATTGATAGAATCTTAGCATTGGAAGTGATCTCATAGGTCAGAAGGTCCTGCCTATACCTGTGAGAGATTCTTTGTCACCAAATGCCTGACAAGAGTAACTGCTTCCTCCTTGAGCTTCTCCTTACATGCTAGGACAACTAATAGTTAGGAAGTTTCTCCTGATATTAAGCCTAAACTCATGTCTTTGCCCAACTCCCCTAGTTTTGTGTCTGCTGTGACTCCCTACATCTTCTCGGTTCCAGGTTAGACATCCCCAGTTCCTTCAGCTGCTAGTTAAACTTCCTGACTATTGTGGCCCTGTCTTCTGTGCTCCAACTTAACCTTTGTGCTCCCCAAAATGTGCTGACAGGAACTGGATACAGTATTCCAGGTGTGGTATGACTAGGAAGGAACCTGCAAGGACCACCACCTCCCTAGTTCTGGGTGCTGCATATCCCCTAAGACCACAGTGTTAATTCATATTGAACTCAGTCCACAAAAATCACCAAATCACTTTTAGACAGGCTGTTGTGTGCCCAAGCCTATCCCATCCTTTCCTGGAAAGCTTGATTTTGGATGCTAGTCCAAAAGTCACATTGAATCCTCTTTGATTTCATCATATTTAGTACATCCCCAGTGCTAAACTGTCAAGAGATTCCTTGGATCCTGACTTTGTCATCCTGTTGCAATCTCTCCCTTCCAGCTTGTTGTCATCTGCAAATCTGAGAGGTTTTCCATGTCTGCCTTTTTCCTTTATTAAAAAGGATTAATCAAAATTATTAAAGAGCCAACAACATGGACATAATAGCTGAAATTTTGAGGGAACAAGGCTTGTCTGAGAGAGTAAACACAGTGAAAAGAGAATGGAGGGCTAAAGATTAAGCCTTGGGAGCCATAGTTAAGTGACAAAAAGGCAAGAAGATCCAACAGATGAAACAAAGAGCACTTGGAGTCATAGGGGAAGAACCAGATGAACTCAGGCTCATGGAAGCCAATCATGAAGAGCATCTCAGAGGACAGTTTTCAGTATTCAAGGTGGCCAGGAGGTTAAGAAAGGTTGTGGTTCAAAAAAATTCTTTGGATTTTGTAGTAAGGTCACTAGTGACCATCAAGAGCAGTTTCAGAAGCATGAAGTCAAAGAAAAATGGTGGCAGACCTCCCACATTCCACAGCAAAGGAGAGGAACAAGACACGAAGAGTACAGATGTGTGATTGATTGTTGGTCGTGGGTTGGATTTTTGTTTGCTTGTAAGGAAGGGATCAAGTTAGCTGAGAGAACAGTAAAGATTCATGAGAGAGGAGTAGATGGGAGCAGTGAGGAGGGATGGTTCTGAAAGCACAGGTTTGCATTGGAAAGAAGAGACCTGTCTTTCTGTAATCTAGCTATTCTCCAGCCTAGTATGCTTGTTAGCCTGTGAGGAAGGAGGACAGATGAATGGAAAAGTATATGTGCTGTGATGGAGATGGGAGATTGCATGGTATGGGGCCCAATATTTTCAGTAAAGCCAGAAGTAATATCTATCCAAAAGAAGGAGGAAGATGGTGTCTCCATGATGAGGAAAAGGATTTGAAATGGTTAGAATGATGAACAGCAGGCCTTTATGAACAACCTGCCATGTACCTGGCACTGTCCTAGAGGTTCTATGGACAGAAAGATAAAAATCCAAGTCTTTCCCCTCGAGGAGCCAATATTCTGTTGGGGGGAATAACACACCTATATATATATGTATATATACACATATACATATGTACATGCATGTGGGCATGAATCTATGCAAAATAAATGTCCTAACATATACACTCTAAAGTCTCAGAACTGGGAGGGATGTGACACTCTACCTGTTCTCACTTTGACCAGAATTAGAGCCCACTGTACATAGGACAAACACAAGTGACCATCCAACCTTTGCTTAGCCATTGAATGAGTAGAAAAGACCCAAAATAAACAGAAGGTGATTTGGTGGAGAGAAGCTGGGGCAGCTTCATGTAGGAAGGGGCATTTGAGCTGAAGTCTGAAGGAAACTTGGGTATCTGAAAGGCAGAGGTGAGGAAGGAGGGCATTCCAGGTATGGGCCATAGTCAGTACAAAGGCACCAAGATGGGAAATGGGAGCTTGTATGGGAGGAACCCTAAGAAGGTGAGATTGATTGTCAAGTGTGGGAAGGGGAAATAGGGGGAGCTGGGTCATGAAGGGCTTTAAATACCAAAGGAGTTTAAGTAAATGGAGAACATGTATAAAGGAATTGTTAGGCAGTGATGGGTAGACCAGTGGTCTGGGTGAATTTGTTTATTCAATCATTTATTCAGACAGCAGTGTCAACTAGTGAAAGATGCATTGGATTGGGCATGACCAAACCAAGCTGTGAATCTGAGCTATGACTCTTCATAGTTCTGTGAATGAGAGTAAGTGACTATGCCTCCATGGAATAAGAATAGTCACACATGGACCCATTTCCTCATAGGGTTATGGGGAAGGATGTCTGAATTATTGCTATTGCAGATTATTATTCAACAGCCTTATATATTGTATGCTTGCAGTGTGTTATGGTAGTGCACTAAATTCTGTAAGGATACCAAAATGACCAAGACAGGAGGGGATGAGTCATTTAGAGTCCAAAAGAACAGAGAGCAGGGACTGAACTATGAGAAGAAAGAAGGCTGCAGCCTCTAGAAAGACGATGTGTCACTGTGTTGGGGAGTTTGCGTGTGGATCACATATAGCTCTGGGATATGGCTCAGTGTTCAATGACAAGTTATTGGACTCTATCAGGGAATCAGTAAGTACTTATTGGTGCCAAATGTGTGCCAGGCACTGTGCTGAAAGACAAACAGAAGTGGAAAATAAAGGGTTGAAAGGCGAGAAATATTGTAGAGGTTGAATGGGCAGCTGAAAGGTGACTGTACAACAAAGTGTCAGCTTCATGAAAGAAGAAACTGCTTTGTTTTTGTCTTTATGACAACTTCAGCTACTAGTACATGGTAGGCATGCAAAAGTATTTGTTGATTGAATGAATAAATTAGAGTCGATGGACTGATGAGGTGAGTGTGGCAGCTGGCACCATTAAAACCAACGGAAATTGAGAAGTTACAGGCAATATTCCTTGCCCTTCAGAATCCAGCATTCTACTGAGTCAAAGAGGGATTGGATCCATAAAATGGAAATTTGTTCTGATTATAATCAGGTCACTCACACAGCTACCCATCCAGACCCAGGCCCTCATCCACCATCAGTGAGACTGTGGCACCGTAATCCTTCTGATCCTCCTCTGCCAATCTGTCCTCACCACAGCAGCCAAAGTCATCTCCCCCACTACCCAATTCTGACCATACTACTCCTGTGCTCAAAAAGTATTCAGTTCACCAAATATTAAACAAGAAAGTAGTATATATGAGCTCCGGTGATACCAAAGACAAAATTTCTCTAATGGCTCTTAACTGGTGAACAGATAAAATGTAAATTTCTTTATCTCCTATCACAGGTTTTGGCTTGCCCTTTGAACTCTATTTCAGTCCAGCTTGCCTGCTCATCATCATTCAATGTCTGCTTGTAATCTATGTTGTCTGCTTTAACACAGATGCCTCCTGTGACCAAGTGGCACTCCATCTATGTTTCTACCTGTTGAAATTCTTTTCTTTCAATGCCCAATTTAAATACCAGCTTCAATGCAAAGTTTCACAGTAGTTCATCTTTTCTTTCATCTTCATTCGTTCTCTGGATTTTTTTCTTTTCACTGAGCACATTCTAGCTTGCATTGTGTGTGTGTGCGTATTTATTTGTATGAGTGTTTGTGTGACTTAGCCCCCCTACTCCCTCATTAGTAGACTGAAAATCCAGACTTATTTTCCATCTTTATACCTCTAGCACCTAGCATGGTGCCTTGCATGTTACATGTAATCAATATCTAGTAAATTACTGTTGAATTTCATTGATTTGAATTGACCCAAGGAAGGCCTAAGAGGCAGCATGGAGTGGAGAGTAGTGGGATGGATTTGGAGTCAGAAAGGCCTGGGTTTACATAAGAACAGTAAAGTTGAACTGCAAGGAAAGATGATATTTGTAACTCCTGAGACCTTTCTCAGTATTAGGATAGTTGGAGGGAATATATATATACATGTACATATATATATATTTGCATGTGTATCTATATATGTACATATGTGTGCATGCATGTATATGTAAATATATGTATATGTATATGTGCATATGTAGAGAGAGAGACAGAGGGCATAGGGTGAGCTGAAAATGAAGGGATGATTTCTTTAAAATAAAATTAAGTGTTGAGAGGAATGTGCTGGGAGTAAGAGAAAAGGAGAGGTAGAATGTAGTAAATCATGTCACATATAAAAAGCAAGAAAGAGCTTTTACAATGGAGGGGAAGAGGTGGAAGGTGAGAGGGAATAAATAAGCCTTCCTTTCAGCAGATTTGGTTTCAGGAGGGAATAACATACACACTCAATTGGGTATGAAAGTTTATCTTACCCTACAGGAAAACAGAGGGGAAGGAGGTAAGAGAGGGGCGATAGTAGAAGGGGTGGCAGATGGGGGGAAGGGATAATTGGAAGCAAATACTTCTGTAGAGAGGCAGAGCAGAGGAGAGAATAGAACAAATGGAGGACGGGACATAGAGGGAAATAGTATTGGCCTTTCACAACATGACTGTTATGGAAGTGTTTTGCGTGACTACACATGTATAACCTATATCAAATTGCTTCCTTTGTCAATGAGGGTGGGTGGGAAAGGGCGAAGGGAGAGAATGTTGAATTCAAAACTTTAAAAATGAATGTTAAAAATTGTTTGTACATGAAACTAGGAAATAAGATATATAGACAATGGGGTATAGAAATCTATCTTACCCTAAAGGAAAATAAAAGGGAAGAGGATGGGGGAGGTGTTGATAGAAGGGAGGATAGATTGAAGGAAAGGGTAATTAGAATACATGCTGTCCTGAGGTGAGGAGAGGGGGAAGATGAGGAGAAAATTTGAAATTCAAAATTTTGTGGAAATGAATGTTGAAAACTGAAAATAAATAAAGTTAATTAGAAAAAATGCTTATACATGTCATTGGAAAAAATAAAATGTGGAAGGGAGGGAGGGAGGAAGGAAGGAAGGAAGGAAGAAAGACCATGGTTTAAATTCTGTCTCTAACATATACCAACTGTGTGACCATGGACCAGTCAATGAACCTCCCAGGTTCCAATCTCTACTTGGAACACTAGCTGTGACATTGGTGAAATCCCTTTACCACTTGGGACCTTAAGTTTTCTCATTTGTTAAGTGAAAGGACTGGATTCCATGACTTCTGATATTCCTTCAAACTATAGCATTCTGTGATCCCATGATCCTAAGTCATCAGTGTGCCTAATGTGCAACAAAAGTCTCCTCATCCCTACCAGATCACCCAGGGAGGTCCTTTTAGGAATGAAATCACAGAATTAGCCAAAATCCAAAATGTCAGGCCTATACTCTTCTCCCTTCCTTCATCATCTTTAGCTTTGAGTCCAGAAAAGTGAGAGTCCCCCTTTTGGCTTCCCCACTTTGATTCCTGAGACTGATTTTCCATAGGAAAAAAAAGAGTTACTAATATCTGATAAAACTCTAATATGCCCATTGTCCCTAGAAAACCATTCCTGGCTCTGAATGCTATTGGTCTTGCTTCCTTCCCAATCAGTGAGCCCATTGCCTTGGTCTTTGTCCTGGGTCAATAACCTGCAGCTGCTTAGGAGCCTCTCACTTTCCCTTGGGCTGTTCTCCCTCTGCTGAGGGATTATACCACCCTTTTCCTCTTGTGCTGTGGAAGCAGAAGAGCTTGGGCTCCTGAATCAACCCTTCACTGAATCATCTCCACTACAAACGCCTTGACCATTAAAAAATGGAACCTGCCCCTGTTCTATCATTTTTGAGTGATAGAAAAAAAGTCATCCTCTCCAAAGGTCTTAGCTAATATTAGTGCAGAGGATAGACTTCATGCTTTTCCTGAGCTCAGATTTTAAAATGCCATCAAAAGGATTAAGAAGAGCAAATCTGAACACACAGCTTTTTGTATGCCTTTGGTTTTGGGAATGTGGTGAACCACAGAGGCCTCATGTACTGAGTGGCAGGAAGCTAGGGCAGATCATACTGAGGCTAAGGCAACCCCAAGACTCCCTGAATCTGGAGCTGGTGGCTCCACTCCCTGCACTTTATAACACTTATAAAAGTACAAGAACTGTTCTATGTATGTTATTTTTAGCTCACATTTGTATAGTGCTTGAAGATAGTCCTGTTAGGTATGAGTTGTAGTTATCCCCATTTCACAGATACAGAAAGTGAGATTAAGAGTGTTTAAGGAACTTGCCCATCATCATCAAGTGTCAGAAATGGCATAGTATTTGCAAAGCACTTTCCGAACACGATTCCATCTGATCCTTACAACAAACCTGGGAGGAAGGATCTATAGTAGCCTCATTTCAAAGAGGAGTTAGCAAGTGTCTGAAGCAGGACTCGAACCCAGGTCTTCATGACCACAAGTCTGACAATCTAGTCACTATACCAAGTTATCCCTGAGGGTCCCAGTGTAACCTCAAGTACTTAATGACAGCACAAGCAGGGATACAGAGGACAGTTCAGAATATTACATTCAAGTTTATTATTGAACTTTATAGCATAAACACAATGGCAGTAAGTCATTCTCTGCTCGATTCTGGGACTTTAACAAAAAGGTCCCCAAGTGGCAAAATAGAGTCTCTCCTTCCTTTGAGGGGTGTGACTGGAGAGATGGCTGTTTTGTGCCAACCCAACTCATGCCTTCTCCAGCATCTCCTTTTTTAGTTAACTTCATTGCCAGTTTTCACACAGATCCAGATTTTGCTTCTACTTCTTGTCCAGGCCATTAGCTATGTATTCACCTTGGGAAAAGGCAATCCTGATAGCCTTCCTCTGTTTAAAAGCCTTAAAGCTGATCACAGAATCCCAGAGATAAGTGGAAGATACCTCTCTTGGTGACCCAAGCCTCCAACTCAGAGTTGGACAAATATTGCCTTTATAGCATCCCCAAGGGGTCACCCAACCTCTCCTTGAAGACCTCTAGTGATGAGGGACTCACTAGCTCCAGGGTCAGTCCATCTCACTTTGGAATGAATGTAATTGTCAAGAAGATTCTTGTTACTTCAGACTGAAATCTACATCTTGGCAAATTAATAGAATTCAGGATTTAGAGTTAAGTAGGAACTCAGACTTCATTTGGCCTAATCCCCTTCAGTTAACAGCTGATAAAACTGACGCCTATAGAGGTTACTTACTTGGTCAAGGTTGCACAGTAACTTGGTTCTGGCAAGATTTGATAGTTTTTCTTGAAATAAATATATTCTAAAGGAGACTTTGCTTACTAGAATTAAAAATATATATATTAAAGGAAACAGGAAATCCCACCTTACTGTTTTTGTCAGTCTTAACAATCAGCTATAACAATCCAAAATTCAAAATTGTGAAACCTTATCAGTGTTGTGGAAAGAGGGAAGGCGGATAGATGGAGAAGTGAACTATCTGGTCATATATCCCTCCATCCTCAGCTTCCTTCCTTTCCCTCCTGGGTTTCAGCTCTATTTCTGAAACCACCACTCCTTTTCCCCTCTGGTAGAGATCTTAGTTGCAGTATTATATTTTTCAGGATGTTTGTCTAATTCCTAGGCAAAGACTCTCTTCTGGAAAATAGCAGATAAGTTCAATTAATATAAGGATTGAACATTTTCCTTCCTGGGTTCTTTAATGAAACTGTTATTATTCATGTAAATTTTTGTAGAGGTGTAACATAGGTTTAATATCCCAATGAGAGAGGGTAGAGAGATAAAAAGAAACTTTGCTCTCTCCCACTGTCATTACTCCCTCTCTTTCTCCCTCCTATTCTGGCACCATATTTAAGCATTGGTTTCCTGGTTTGGGATCCCAAGTAGAGTTAGTGTTGCCATCTCTGAGGAATTATGGTGAGTCACCAGGGAATCTTCCAAGCTCTGAAATGCTAGAGTTGATAAGACTCATCTTGATTCTCAGTTTTCCATATTTCTCCCAAAAGAAATTTTTCATAATATTTATCTATAGTTGATTAAGATTTGGTGAAGGGTAGTAGCATGTAGAATGGATCATTCTTCCTCCTCAGTCATTCTGAATATAGGTCTGTGATTTAACATGGCAGTGTCCTGCCCATTGTCTCATTATCTGAATGTTCAGTTGACCATCAAAATGCATGAAATAGTGCAGTTTTAGAATCAAGAATAGTAGATTGGCTTAGGGGCTCTTTCAAACACAATTGTTCTCTGACCCTAAGCAGAGGCCAAGATATTCCTCACATGCGTGGATAGCCAGTTTAGTCATCTGGCATTTATTAAAAAGACAAATAAAAAGAGATTTGAGATAATGTTAATTTTTATTCTCTAATTTTGTGTGCCTTGTTTTTCCAATAAACAATGATATTTTGCCATGTTTTGATAAAAATGGTTTTAAGATTAGTTTTGAAGTTTGACTAATGAACATGATTCAGCATGGTTTTTTTTTCTGTTGTAATTTTGTGCTTTGTTTTCTTTTGTGTGTGTGTGTGTGTATGTGTGTATGTGTTTTTAAACAGATGTGGGAAGAGGCCATTGCCTTGGGCAAAGAACTCGCTGAACAGTATGAAAACGAGATGTTTGATTATGAACAGCTCAGTGAGCTGCTGGTGGGTCTTTGTGTCCTTCCATTTAAATGAATACAGACTTTCCTGGCCTCTTGCTATGCATTTTAGCGTTAGAATTTTTATCAGGATTGGGGCTACCCTGACTATTATAGCCTAGTTTCTCCAACCAGGTGACTTCCTTTACTTCTGAGCTACTCCTATCCTAGTAGTGCATACAGCTCAGTGCTGGGGGAGAATATCTTGTGAGTGAGCCCCCTGCCCTCTCTCCCTAATTGCCTGTGAGCAACTCTGATTTTCCAAATCTGCTGTTATGCCTTTATAGTGGATTGTGGACATTCTCAAGAGTAACCAGTTGTTAGTGCCAGCCTTGAGTGCTCTCTCTCTGCCCAGATTAGAATATTTGAGATTGTCTTTCAGATGGTGTCCCCCCACTCACTAGAATGGAAGCTCTTTGAAGGCAGGGATTGTTTTTCTGTTTTTTGCTCTTGTATCTATTTTTAGTACCAAGGACAGTGCCACACATTTAGGAATGAATTAATGAATAAATAAATTAACTTCCAGGCATGGTTGACTTTAACTCAATAAACAGTTATTATGCAACTGATATCTGCACTAGATGCTGGGGATACAAGGATAAACATAAAATCTTTCCCCAAGGGGCTTCCATTCTCCTGGAGAGACGCCACATGTCCACAGATGGAAAAATGCCATCATCTCTTCAGTGGGAGATGAGCAGAACTTCCCTGAACAGGTTTCTTGCCTTCATTTGTACAAAGTTGCCAGGATCCAAGAGTACTCAGCTCAGCACTGGACTGCTGAGCTCTCGATCAGTATTCAGTGTTGACTAACCAATTAAAGGACAAGAAGCTATTTTCAAATTAGAGCAGGAAAGACTGTTCTTTCGACTTTTATAGTCATCCTGAGCAGTTCCTCCTCCCCACCCAAACCAAAAATTTTCAGAAAAAGGAAGAACTGTTTCCTATAAAGTTTCTGGCTAGTTCTACTAATCCCATGTGGGTGGGGGCCAAGAGCATAAGTCACAGGAAGAACTGAAGCCTTCCTAATGGTTTGGTCCTAATTTGAAAATATTCTCCATTTTTCTTGCAGAAAAAACAGGCTCAGTTTTATGAAAGCATTGTCAAAGTGATCAGGCCCAAACCTGATTATTTTGCCGTCGGATACTACGGACAAGGATTTCCCACGTTCTTGAGGGTAAAGTGGAATACAACTTAATTGTAGTGAATAGAAATGCCCCTTGCTCCTAAAAAGAGATTCTAGCTCTCACTCTGTTCCATGTGAGGTGACCATCTTGTTGGTGCTGCAATAGCCACGTATTTCTGGAGTTGTTTCATTGGCCATCACAGACCCTTTTTTGCTCTTGATGTCACTTTGCCCCTACTTTCACAAAAAATAACTGTTTCATAGACACAGGTCAGTTTCATCTGTTGCAAAATCAAAAATGATTTCCTCAACCATGTTAGTGGATTTCTCAATGGCTTTTCTTCCCACCTCCTTTCTGCCCTTCTCTCTCTCTCTCTCATTCTCTTTCCTTTTCTTTCTCTTTCCTTTACTTCTCTCTTGTTCTCTCTTTGTCCTTTTCTTCCTCTTTCTCTCCTGCTTCTCCTCTTCTTTCACTCTTCCTCCTTTTCTTTCTTTTTTGATTTCACCCTCTCCCTTTCTTTTTGTCTACCTCTCCCTTGTTCTTTCCCTCCTTCCTTCCCTTTTTCTACGCTCCCTTCTTTCTTCTTTCCCTCCTTTTTTCTTCTTTTCCTCCCTCTATCTCTCCTTTCCTTTCTTCTTTCCTCCCTTTTTTCTCTTCTTTTTCTTTCCTCCCTCCCTCTCTCCATTCCCTCTGTCTGTTCTTTCTTTCCTCCTTTCTTTCTTTCCTTTTCTTCCTTCCTTCTTTCCTTCCTTCCTTTCTTCCTTCCTTCCTTCCTTCCTTCCTTCCTTCCTTCCTTCCTATAATCTGTTTATGCTTTCTTCACATTTCTTAGATGCTTACTCTTACAGCCATTGCTTTTCAGATACAAGATTTTCTTCTTTCATCATGGAGGTCAATCAAATAGTACTCATGGTTATGAAAAGAGTTGTATTGCAATTGTACCAACATTGTATCTGATTGTTCAAGCCCTCAGGTTCAGTAATTTTGTAATTCAGTGGGACTGTGGGCTTGGTCTCTTAAGAATTTCTATTAGAACTCAACACTAGTGGGACAGATAGTCTTCTATCCAAGAACAAATGGTTTACTTCTCAGAATTCTCACAAATTATGAGGTCATTTTGTAAAGGGTGCACTTCTGGCCTGGACCAGCAAGCAGGAGAAGGGTTCATGCAATCCTCATTTCCTGAGCTGGGCAACTACTTATTCTGTCCCCTGCTTTAATGAAATCCCTCTCAGTGAGGCATCTTCTCTACTCCCTGTGAGTCTCTTCTGCTGCTGCAGAAATACTGTCTAAAGGGAGTCGTTGATCAGAAAGCCTGAATCTGAACAGGTTTGCCCCAAAGTAATTCAGTAAAAAATGGCAGGAAATTTCGAAGGGACAGCCTCTAAATTGGATATGCGTTTGAGATGAATACTAATCCTCTAAAATTGGCAAAGAAGATAAATGCCCGGCTCAGGGTGGAAGTCATCAATAACTTCCCTGAGAAGTCTCAGGCTGCGATTGACTGTAAATCTTGCCCCTTACGCACTTGGTTCTAATGAAGAGCCCCCTGCCCTCTATGGACAGTTATCTGACCATGATTTAAAGCCAGTGAGTTCAGCCCTGTGGAAAATGATTGTCCTGGCATTATGAGAGAGATGGCAACAGGTCCTGAATATTTGAAGGAACTGATCGTGGGCAGGAAAGCCACCTTCAGCAAGTGAGCCAGTGACATATTTACAAACCAGCTCTGGGCTGAGCATGCACAGTGAGGGGTCCCTGCGGGAGCCCAAGACTCCAAAGAAGGAAAGCGAATTTCACCACATGCTTAATATTGAACGACCTTCTCCTTCGCTAAATTATTTGGTGTTGCCACAGATATGTGTGTATAATTCTTCACAAATCACAGCTCACACACACAGGTCAGGGGTCAGTTTATCAACATTAGCTATTTAAGCAAACCACACACTAATATTTAGTCATTCATTCACTGCTGAGAAAAAATGGGTCCTGGGGGAAAACAAGCAAAACAACAACAAAAAAGCTTTTCATGCATCTGGGCTGTCCTTCCCCCCCCAAAGAATTGTTGTTTTCCCATATCTTTCCTTATCCTTGTGTTCTTCACAAAAGAGAAAAGTGTAATCTCTTTTTTTCATTGCCTTTGGAGGGAGGGAGACTTCCAAAACAAAATGTAATCAACACTTGGAGAAAATGCTTTTGGTGCCTTTCATGTTAATAATGATGCTACTGGGCCTTTCTTTCTTTTGGCAAGAAGCCTAATGAATGCAGAGCATTTTCATATTTTCACCTTATAATATCCTTGTATTAGTAAACCTTCACAGAGATTTCCTGATATGGCCAGATCAGCACATAGCCCCTCCTCATCCCCAACCACACACACACACACACACACACACACACACACACACATTCACTCCTATACATTAGTCAAACTGTGAAATTGATGTCAATATCAACCTTATCAAAGAACCTCTATGTGTACAGTTATAGACAGGGAGGGCTCGTGGCCAGTTGGACTTTGGAGTAAGGAAGACTTACATTCAGATCCTGCCCCAGATTCCTGGGAAAGTTATTTAGCAGCTGAGTACTGATATCACTCTCTTGCATTGTCAGTTCCAGGTGAATTACTGATACTTGTGGGAAAACCATTGCCAATAAAATCACTTTGATTTCAAAGTTTGTAGAAAGTTGCCTCAGGCATTGAGTGATCTGCCCTGGGTCATGGAGCCCATGGATCTCAAAGGCAGAATTTGAACTCATAAGTTTTGGTTTTTCTCCTGACTCTCAGGAATCAATCAGTAAACATTTATCAAGTGCCTGCTTCATTATGCTAATTGTGCTGTGGATACAAAAAGTGAACACAGACAGTCCCTGCCTTCAAGGAGCTTACGTTGAATGGATTGCAGCAGCTCATGCTAGCACTCCTCTCTTTCCTCCATTCTCCCTTTCCCTCTTCCTTTTTCTTTTCTCTTCCTTTCCTTCTCCTTTTTTCTTCATTTGTCCTCTCTTCTCTTCTATCTCTACTTTCCTTCTCTCTCGCTTGAAATCTTGCTTTTTCTTCCATTAACTTTATTTGAAATGGTAATTTAAAAGTGAGGTGAGAAAGGAGACCGAATCACTGCATGGTACAGTGTGGAAAGAGTTCTGGATTTGGAGTCTAAGGCCCTGGATTTGTATCCAAGTTCTTCCGATGGGCACGCCCTTGGACAAGGCACTGCCTCTCTGAGCCTCAGTTTACTTCTGTGGTTGGGCCAATGATCTCCAAGGCCTTTTCCCTGGTTTTTGTTCTGGGATCATTACTGAGCCTTTCTGATCAAGTCCTCTCCCCACATAGCCCTTGGTCCCTGTATACCTCCCCCCTCTCACAGTGGGGAAGGGCATCATGAGAAGAACCAGCGACGTCCGTCATCTTAACTTGGGTGCTTTAGTTAGCCGACCTTTGAAAGCAGCCAACAAGTTGGACTCTGGGCAGGCTGACACTTTGGGTGAATGTCTTCCCAGCTTCTCCTGTGTGCTGATATTTGATGAAGGTCGCTCTTTCTAGGGCAAAGTGTTCATTTACCGGGGAAAAGAATATGAACGTCGTGAAGACTTTGAAGCAAGGTTATTGACCCAGTTTCCAAATGCTGAGAAGATGAAGACGACGTCTGCCCCCGGGGATGACATTAAAAATTCTCCTGGCCAGTGTATCCTCCTGTGGTTTGGGGTTCAGGGTTGCTTAGTCGTTCCATGGCCTGGCTCTATCCCCTGGGGACTAAGTTGCCCACTGACGGGAATACTCTTTGCCTTCTTGCGTTCATTCACCCTTAACTGTTCCCTTCAGACATTCAATGCTTCACCGTGAAGCCCAAACTTGACTTGCCACCAAAATTCCACAGACCTGTTTCTGAGCAAATCGTAAGGTAAGAAATTCCCCACCTAACTATCCTCTTGTTGATGAACTTCAAAGGTTTTTTCCTTGCTTATTTTTATGAATGGAAGCTTCCAATCCTTCTTTCCCCCTACCCCATCCCACCACCATGCAAGCATCCCCATCTGCTTTGGAGAAGAAAAAAGTGGGTCACCATTTATAAGTGTCAGTCAAGTAGAAGAAAAGACTGTAGTCAGAGTGCAGACAGGCTGTGAGTTTCTGACCCCAGATACCCAGTGCAGAAACAAAGGGAACAAATCTGCAATGTATAGTGCTTCTCTCTTGTCCCAGAAAGACAAAGAGCATTCAGGGATCCAAATGTTCCAAGTCAGAGTTGTCTTTTAATCTTCCCAACTGGCTCATATTTCTGTTAGTGATACTGGTGAAAGGCAAGCAACTTTTAACAAGCATTTAGTAAGCACTTGCTGTATATTGTTGTACTGACTTTCCATTCATTTTCAAAAATGAAAAGTTGCAGTGAAACATTTGCTGAATTTCTGTCTTCAAATGCTGATTTTACCCCGTGACCATGGGAAGTCACCTGACCTGTCTAGCCACCACTCATCTGTAAGATAAAATGAAGTTCATTCGAACTCCATCAGTAGTCCCTGCTTTCAAGAATCCTGCTGGGGCTGTGTAACATATAAAGATATAAATTACACACATGTTTCATTCAGGAGCAAGGAGAGGGTACTTGGGGTATCAAAAAGGACCCACTTTAGGAGGTGCCTAGCACCAGAGCTGAGCTTGAGAAGAAGTCAGGAAAGGTGCCCTTGGCAGGAATTGCATGTTGATCATACAGATATTCTGTCCCATGTGGTACCCCTCTTTGCCCATGTTAGCCTGTGGCCAGACTTTGCTTGAGAACAGATTCTTCATCATCCTGACACTTGGGAATCACTGTTTTGCCCATAAAATTCAATATTCTTTCTTTTATCTGTTGTTAAAAGCATTAATAGAAGTAAAATTGGGCATCACATTTATTTATACATGGTTGTTTTTATAAATCATAAAATTTAAGTTTCCCACAATTTACTCCGAGGGAAGCATTAAGCAAATAGAGAACCACACAGTATACTAAAATATTTATCATTGACTCAGGGAGCACCACTGCTGCTCGGGACGTTTGTTCATAAATTCTGTTCCCTACCTTAGGCACGTGTGCGGAGCTGTGTTTAAAACGTGTGCTTTGTGTAGGAGAAAAACAGCAGAGTGATTTTTCTCACTTAAGGACTATTTTGCTATTTGTTAATCATATTATGTTCTTTCTCATTTCTCATTTATTTTAAGTCATTTAAAAAATAAAAATACAATTATTTTGGAGTCAAGGTCCTCTCCCTCCTCCTTCATCGGTCCTTCTTAGTTTCACTGCTCATTAATACCTCTCCTGACTGCATGCCCAAGACTGAGCTGGAGTAGGAGGGGAGTTTGAAATGCTTAGTAGGTCAGACTTTTATCTGGTTTGCCAGAAGGAACATAGATTCTATCTGGAAACAGAGGTTTCTGAGAAATGGGGCCTGGATGGACCATACTGTTCTGTTCCAGCCACAGAGTCATTTGAATGTCCAGTGACTGCCCATCCCATGGGCTCTTTCTTCTCAGTTAACATATCTGTCCTGTGTTTCATCAGTTTCTATCGGGTCAATGAAGTGCAGAGGTTTGAGTATTCAAGACCTATCAGAAAAGGAGAGAAAAACCCTGACAACGAATTTGCGGTAAGAAAAAAAAACCAGCTTTCTGGTTGTGAAGCCTGGTGTGCTTCAGTTCATCGTTATGGCTGCCCTCTGCCTCTGTGTGTATAAGAGGAAAAGGTCCCAAATGGCCTCCAGAGAGCCAGGGCAGTTTTCTTCTCCTAAGTATGGAACACCAGAAAGACCCCCAGGTCCGAAGTCAGAGGAACTAGATTAGATTCTGCCTTTCCTCCCTGCCCAAGCTCCTCTGCCTCTCTGGGCCCCAGATTCCTCAGCAGTAAAATAAGGGGATTGAATTGACAGGCCTCGAGGCCTCTTCTCAGCTCAAAATCTAGGATCTCGTGATTCTGTATAATGTGATATTAACACTGTCCAATTGAATGGTACTTTAAAAAAAACAACTCTGTGAAGAATTTCATAGTATTTAGAGCTGGAAGGAGCCACGGAGATGTTCTCATCCAACATCCCCATTTATATAGAGAGAAAATGAGAGGCCAGAGAAAAGCTAGAGAAAGGTCACACCCTTCGCAAAGTTGGACTTTGAATCTGGGGCCTCTTCCCACTTCCCCACTGCCTTGCTGACTTCCATTGGTTGTCCTGAGGCCATGATCCTCAAAAGATCCAAGGTCAAGAAATCAAAGGTATTTCCAACCCACCATGCCACCTTGGCCATCACAAAATAAGACCTTAGTACTGTTGCCCAGTAGTCACTTGTAGAAGAACCAGGAAATCTCTGGCATTCTAAGCAAGCTCTTTTCTGGAGGGATAAAAGCCTTCAGAATGGTCAAGGGACAGCAGGGTGAACCACGCCCATCTCTATCATCAGGGTGCGTATCTTGGGCTCCATGTGCATTTTTCCATGGCCTTTTGGCATAGACCCCACAACTGGCTCTTCAGGAGGAAGGTTAGGGAGGGCCTTGGGGCTGCTTAGCCTGGAGAAGGCTGAGTAGGTGTGATATTTGTACAGGAGCTATCCTATGAAAGAGGAGCTAGATCCTCCAAACAGTTTCATTGTTTAAAAAAAAAATAATCAGAAGGGACAGTGTGCTGTAATGGTTAGGGACTTAGACTCTCACTTAGGAGATCTTTAGCTGGATGAACCTAGAACCTTTCTCATCCTCAGTTTCTTCATCTGTAAAATGGGAATGACAATGGGAATGGGGATGCTAACGGCCCCTCCCTCTACCTCTCCAACTTGTGAGAATCAAATGAGTTGATGTATGTGAAGTGCTTGGCAGACTTTAAAGTGCTAGCTCTGTAAATAACAGCCATCATCATCATCATCATCATTAGCACTGCTGTGGTTGCTCTTGGTGTCTCTCTCAAAGTCACCAGGGTCAGAGGCGGGCCAGAAACCTGGGGTCCAGGTTCAAGGTGTCTTTCCTCAGCTACACTGCCCCTCCTTTATTTCTGCCCTGCAAAAAGCATTTGGATTCCCCTGGCTTTCTCAGCACACACAAAAAGTTTGATTTACGAATAGAAGAAAATTGTCTCAGTCTCAAACATATTTTGTTTATTTATTCTTAAAAATTCCCCAGTTTGGCAGAATCCTTAGCAGGCACCTATGCCCACGGGGCCCAAACCTCTCGAGGCCTTTTCTGGAATCAGCTTTTCTGTTAAATATAATCAGGATACATCTGGTCATTCAGAGATTAATTTGCAGCTGGACATGATGACTTTGCAGGTGCCCAGAGGCTGCGCCCTTCCCTCTGAGCTCTCTCAGGTTAAAGACCAGTCAGCGCAGCTTGGGTTTTCTGGTTGCAGAACTCAGATGCACTCCCTCCTGGCCTAGGAACAGGTCTGTTCATGCTTTTAAGGACAGTCTAGAGGGAATCACAGACAGAGATCAGGCTGAATTGCCATGGAGAATTTGCATTGAACCTTAAATGATTTCAGGCCCCTTAGGCCAGAAAGACCAGCCTTCTAACTCATCCTCCCATCAATTCACCCCAATTGCCAGTCACAGGGCACCGTGGTCTCTAAAAGTCAGTAGTGAGGCCTAGGCAGTGGAGAGATCTGGAATAGGCATAAGGATGCAGGCTGCTTGAGGGAAGTGACAGTTTTGTTTTTGTCTTCATGTATCTTCACCACCTGAGCATTGGCCTGATATAGTTAACAGATCCAGTCAGAGAGCTCAGGATACCTGGTTCAAATCTTGCCTGGGCTCGTCATATAACCCCTCACTGCTTTAGGTAACTCTGAGGCTGTGATTTCCAAAAGACAGGGAGTGTGGCTCCCCATCAGTCCTCCGAATTCCCAGTGGGTCAGTACACTGCTCAGAATGCTATTGTGCAGAGTTGTGATTGTAAATTACTGTCTTGGTTCTCTTGTACCTGACCATGCATCAGGCCATACAAGGTATCTCCTGTTCTTATGAATTCTTTGTATGTTGTAGTATTGTGTGTATTGTATGTATGTATGTGTCTTGTATATATTCTTTTTTAGGTGCAATACTATTTTGCTAAAGAAATAAGAAAGTTAAGAGCTCTGAATTGAGGAGGAGTTGAGTTCTGTTTTGAAAGATGCCTGCAGGATATCCAGTTGTGATGTCCCACAGGCCTGCATGAAACCCTTTTATCCGGCAATACTGCTACTAGGCATGTGTACCAAGAAAGTCAAAGGCCGAGGGAAGGGTTCCATATGGAAGAGGAGGGGACTGGACCTGAGCTCTCATTGCTTTCCCTTCCCTTCTAACTTTGGGCCCATGATCTTAACAAAACCCAACCCACCCTTCATGATGGCTATCCTAATTCACCTTCATGACTTGGCAGCTGGACTTTATTTGCCAGCAACAATGAAGGGAATGGTTGGGCAGATGATGCTGGGTAATGTTCTCTTTGTTATTTTGGGAGGAGTCCATGTGTTTGCACCATGCCCAAGCAACCCCTCCATGCTTCCCTTGCCCAGCATACCCAGGCCTTCATGTTGCTCCCTTTTCTGGTCACACTGGCTAGGAGCTAGAGGAAGGGAGGACATCTCCAGATACCTGCATTTCTGATCCAGGAGGATAGGCATACATTCCCCTGGAAGACCTGACATTTTTAGATCCTGGCAATATAATTCTGAAGAGCTAAATGCCTCCCTCTTTAAAACCTCAACCAAGTTTAAAGATTTAATGGGTCCAATTTAAGAATTTTCAGTGCAATTGAGAGAAAGTATCATATCTAATGCTGAGGAAAAGTGGCTGGAGTTGAGAGCCCTGGGTTATTCTGGGCTGTGCCACTGATTGCCTCTGTCGCCTGCAGCGATTTGCTTAACCTTGGCATGTCTGTAGTCTCATTGTACAACAGGAATAAAAATATTTGCAGCTGCCTAGTGGGAAGGAGGAAGTAGGAACAGAAGCCCCATCAATCACACACTTAAGAGATGAGACCTAAATACTAGCACCAAGGCCAAAATGACCGGAGCAAATATCTTGCATCTGTGGTTTGTAGTGTCTGCATCAAGTGCCCACTGGGAGGAGTAGAACATCTGTCCATCCACGAGGTGGAAGATAGGGGCTTGGAAGGAACACTGACCTAGGAGTCAGGAGATCTGGGCTGTATCCTGGCGGAGGGCAGAATACCTGGATTCAAATCCCCTCTCAGCTTGAACAACTCCACCCACCCACACACACACACACACACACACACACATATGGAGTATATACAGAGTGCTTTAAGATGACAAAAGGCTTTATAGAAGTTTACTGCATTTGATCCTTACACAACTCAGTGAGGTAAGAGCTGTTATTACCAACATTTTATAAATGAGATAGCTGGGGCTGTTAATGATCTGTCATTTCTTTTTTTCCTTTGTATTTCTGGTGTTGACATGATAAATACAGCAGCATCATCCATCGACTGATGTGCTTTTCTTAATAATGTTTTCTCTTCTTCTTTTCATGATACGCTCACAGAACATGTGGATAGAGAGGACCATTTATACAACAGCCTATAAGTTACCTGGGATCTTACGATGGTTTGAGGTCAAGTCCGTTTTCATGGTAAGGACCCTGACCCCCACCCCTGACTCATGTGTTGAGCCCTTGGTTAACCTCACACAACAGGTCTTCTGCAAACTGAGAATACCAGGATTTGTCCCTTATTGGCCTGCTCAAGCTAAGCCTACTGAAGGTGCTTAATAAGTGCTCACTGGGTTGAATGGATCAAATCAGTGGGGTCACAGGCTCTCTGGCAAGCCATAAGTTAGCAGGATGTTAGTGTTGTTTTTCCATAAGATACTTGGAAAAGATCAACTTGGCCACACATGTCTGTATCTTAGGAGAAAAAACTTTGCTTTTCACAAGTCACTAACCTAGTTTTCCATCACTGGTTCTTTCCTCTAAGTCCTTTGCATATTGTTTCATTATCTCTCTGCTTAAACATTAAAACAAATTCAGACTTTTCTTTAAAGCCATTTTAGTTCTTTCTTCCTGGACATCAGCATGCCCATCCACAAAAATGGCATCCAGTATTTTATTTCACAAAAGTACAGCCAAGCAGTGTTTTACTTCCAATTTTCTTCTCCAAAAAGAAAGGATAGTTTGCTTTGTGATTCATGATAATCTTTTTCATTGCTAGTTTGAGGACTTGGGGCTCAGTTTTTGTTTGTTTTTTAGGCAGACGGGCAAAAGTTGTTGAGTGGATGATGGTGAAGTAACTGGACATGGATGGGGTTGGCCAATACTTGATAGCAGAATGGGATGTTTTGAATGGTTTCATGAATTCCACATTAATATTAATCCAAACACGTTTAGCAGAGACAGACTGATGAGGCAAAAATAACATTACAAGAGAAATCTGATTTAAAATCCCAGTTGTGAGATTTATGAGCTGAATGACCTAGGGGAAAACAGCTGGCCTCACTGAAGCTTAGTTCCATCTGACCCTGCAGCTCCCTGCCTTCCAGGGCACTTGGTAAGCCTTAAAGTTGTTCATTCCCAGGGGTCCTGTCATGGCTCAGGAAAGCCCTTTTTGTCCTGGATGGACTGAACTGGGGATTTGTATAGTGACCCCAGAAGAAGAGACCCTTTATATAAACACGCACAAATCCTCCTAATGGCCCTCTGCCTGTAAAACCCTGTGTAATCGGGGATTATATTAGTCAGACTGCTGAGTGGAGAAGCTTAATAATGCCAGAAGAGAGAGAAAGGAGGATAAGGCACGCGAGTGAGCGAGGTGGCATTCCTCTGCAGGCTGGATTTGCCAGGGATGGAAATCTTCCTGTGGAAGGTATACTGTCAGGTAGAAAGACAGGCTGGAACCCTCCGTTTCTGGCTTCCAGGAAATAGGACCCTTCCTTGATTTGTGCATTTGTCAGTTTTTTGGTGTGGTGGGTGGAGGAATGGATTTGGGACTGGGAATGGCTGGACAGCCCCCGTAATCTCTTCATCTCTCTGTGCCACAAGGAATGCTCTAAATCTCTAAATTGGGGGAAATTGCATTGGCAAATAGTCTCCGTTTGTGAATCCCCTATACCAGGGAAATCACAGGCATGTTACCTATCCTGAAGTTTTTGCTTTGTTTATTTTGTCAGGCCTCTGGAGAGGAAGAGTCCAGAACCTCGCTCTGCCTCTTACCTCTTGTATGACAGTGGACCAACCACTCACCCCCTGAAGGCCCTCGTTTCCTTATCTGTAAAATGAGGGGGATGAGCTGGATGTCCTCATAAGTCCCTGTGGGCTTTCAACCTGGGATCCTACAATTCAGACACACACACACACACACACACATACACACACACTTATTTATACACATACTCAGACACTACCAAGTAGGCATCCAGGAAAACTTTAGGTCTCTGCCCTCTCCAGCTGTTCCTCAGTTTGAGAGGCCTCCCTTAACTGGCCCAGACCCCTCCAGGCCTCTCAGAGACATTCTAAGTATCAGCTTCCTGGATCTCCAAGATAGAGGAAAATGGATGGAAAAAAAGGATACCCCCAAATGCGTCTTTCATTCCATAAGGAAGCCCTGAGTTTTGGGATCTCAGACAAGCCTGACACAGTCCCGCATCTGACCACCTAATCGTGGCCCAGAATCATTTGAATTGAAAATAAGCCCACAGCAGATGCTGCTAAATGATAATTAAAACAAAGAGAATAATGTAATCAGTCTGCAGGTTTGAGGCTGACATTCGAAAAGGTTTGATTATAAGTGGCATGTGTGTATAAGTGGCTTGTGCCATGCAGAGAGGCAGCCTCTCACTGCTAATGAGACGTTGATGGAGATGGAGGGCAGGCAATGAGCTCCTAACTCCTGGGGCTCACTCAGACAGTGACCAGGCTCCCTTGCCTCCTCTGCCCTCCCCTCCTGAGGCCACCTTATTTCAACTAAATAATTTTAGCTAAAGATGCTTCTGTCTCACTCCCCATCCATTTACCTCCCAATCATGTAGCCAGCTGTCCATTTAGGGGAGGGTTTTCTAATGTCTTCAGTGTCTTCTTTGGTTCAGAAATGGAGCAAAGTATGATTCTTAAAAGGTTTGCCTCCTAAACAGTTTGTTAATGATAACCACCACTCAGAGGGCCAGAGCATGAGCTTGTACAGGTTGGAGGGTGTTCAGGACCCAGATCCATGATTTCACTGGCATAGCACACTCCCAAGGTGAAAACTGCATCTCTCCACACCAGGAAGTGATCAGTCAGTTAGTACTGAAGTGCCTGCCCTGTGCCAACCTTTACCACTCTTTGCTTCCTACTCTGAGAGAGTTGCCTACACCTCCCGGTGGCTTAGGGAGCCAGGCATATAGTCAGGAAGGCCTGGCTTCCAGACCTGACAAGGTGACCCTACGCCACTCACGTTTCCAGGAAATTATAAGTAAGGTGCTGCTAGCCCCATCCTACAGATGAAGGCACAGAGGCTCTGGAAATTATCACAGGTAGTAAGTGTGAGAGCCCGGATTCAAACAAAGAAAAGTCTCTCCCACCTCCAAGCCCATCTCGCCATCCATTCTACTAAAGAGCAAGAGATGGCCAAAGGGGCCAGTGTATTCTGGGTCTTTACATGTGAGATGGAATTCCTACTACTCCCATGTTTGTTTCAGCTCTCTTTCCTGGGATGACACCAACCTTGGAGCAGAGAAGCTTTCCCATTCTCCCTTTGAATTTTGAACAATCCCCATTGAAAGGTCATTTAAAAAGAAGATTGGAATAGCCCAAGTCTTGATGGCATGAACTAAGAAAGATTGCTTCCAAACTAGCTCAGAGTGGGAGGGGCAGGAGCAAAGCCAAGCCTCAGGTACAGGAGAGATCACTGGTTAGTGCAGGATTCAGCCAACACTGACCCAGAACCAAGTCCCAGAGCTGGGGGATTCCAAACAGTCCCCCAAACACCCCCTGCTAAAACTTTAAATCAAGGTTTATCAGTGCCAGTTATTGTTAGAAATGCTGTTACTGAAACCCCAGTCATAATATCATCAGGATACAGGACTGTGAGTGACATCTAGGAGGTTCTTAATGACCCTCCTGGACATTGAACAGAAGACAGGTGAGGGATGTAGTAGACAGAATGCTAGGCTTGGAATCAGGAAGATTTGGATTCAAATCTTACCACTTGCACTGGCATTCCCTAGCTCTGTATCTTTGTGTGAGGCTTACCCACTGAGGAAACCTCAGTTTCCTTCTCTGAAAAAAGTGGTATCATGATTTCTACCTCAGAGGATGCTGATGACTGCCCAGTCAGTGTTTGGCACACAGTAGGTGCTTCCCAAGTGTTTGATGAAAGGACGGATGAATGAATCCATCCATGAATAGATGGAGCTGTTGCAAGACCCAAGTTAGCTGAAGTGTGTAAAGTGCTTTGCAAACCTCCCTCCCGGACAGCAGGAGAAACCCCTCTGGCAGCTCTTCCTGTGTTGCCCAGGGTGCAGAGACTCACCAGCCATCAGCTCCCTAAAATGATTCTGCATCACGAGTGAAAACTCCTTCCTTCTTCCTTTCTTTCAGGTGGAAATCAGTCCTCTGGAAAACGCCATTGAGACCATGCACTTGACCAATGACAAGATCAACAGCTTGGTTCAGCAGCACTCCAGCGACCCCAGTCTCCCGATTAACCCCCTCTCCATGCTCCTCAACGGCATCGTGGATCCAGCTGTTATGGGCGGCTTTACAAATTACGAGAAGGTAGGTGAAGATGGAGCTGTCCCCAGCCCTCCCGCAAGAGGATGACTCCAGAAACAAGCTCCTGCCTTCTTAAAATTCTGTCTGGGGCCGCCAGATCATTTTCCATGGCTAATTGTGCGTTATTCACGGTAGTAAGACAAAATTTACAACTGATGCCAGGAAAGAAAGCCATTTGAAATGGAGTTCTTTGGAGAAAAATATAATGAGATGGCATTAGAGACTTGTCCCCTTCTTGACCCCTTTTTATCATACTGCCACCATCACTGAGACAGTAAGGCAATCTTTCTCAGGGTTCCCAGGGTCGCCTCACCCCCTGACAAGATCTCTCCCTTGCATTCCTGAAACAGAGATCTGCGCTCCCCCCAGCCTGTGCTGCCCAACCTCCATGAAAATATACCTACTAAAAAAATCTCTACTGGCCCCCAGTTACCCTCAGGGTAATATTAAATCCTCAGCCTGCTGTTCAAAGCTCTGGACAACATGATTTCCACTGTATTTCCAATCTTCATGTAATTTCCCCCTCATCTCCCACCTCTTTGCACAGTTTTCCCTATCACCTGGAGTGCCCTCCCTTCTCACCTTAGCCCCCAACCCATCCCCTTTACCTTCATCAAAGTACAGCAGAGGTACATGTGTCTTCCCTGACTTTCTTATTGATTAGCACTCTCTCTCTTAAAATTAATTTGAGTTACTTTGTATCTGCTTGGAATCTTGGGATGTTTCTTGGGCTGCCTCTCCTAGCAAGAAGGTGGCCTCATTAGAGGTCATCTAGTCCTGTTCCCTTGCTTTATGTGGAGGAACCAGAGGTCACAGATCCAGGGACCGACCCAAGGTCACCCAGAGGCAGGACTTGGGTCTGCCTCCTCTGACTCCCATTTTGTGGGACAGGGACTGTTCTCTTGTTGTCCTGGTGGGAGGGCATATAGTGATAGGAAGATCTGTAACTTCAGAAGGTCTGGCTTCATAACCTCTAACCATCACTCCCCACTCTTGTGGCCATGGGCCAGTCTCTACACCAGTCTGGGCCTCAGGCTCCACCTGTCTAAAAGGCAGGGGTCAGGTAACACCCCAGGTCCCTTCCAGCCTTAGGTTGGTGGTGCCAGCCATGGGCTGTCCTGCAGCTTGTTGTAAAGGTGCCCAGGATGCCTCTCTCCCTCCCTGTGGGCTGATATCAATGGGGCAATGTGTTCATCACCAGCCATCAAGGTCTGGGGGCTGGGAAAAGGAGGTTCTTTAGTTGCTGGCCATCATCTTCCTCAGAGACACCTTGATTTCTGAAGTAACCAGTATTTTCCCATCTTTGTCAGGCCTTCTTTACAGAGAGATACATGCAGGAGCACCCAGAAGACCATGAGAAAATTGAAAAACTCAAGGACCTCATCGCCTGGCAGGTAAAGGCGGAAGGGACTGGCTGGGTCAAGGGCAAGGTCAAGGGCATCATTCCCTGGCACGTCTACCAACAGTGACACGTAGGCATCCAGCCACCCCCACCCCCACCCCAGCCCTGTGTGGGCTGCACTCAGGACAGCAGCCAGTGTCTGACATTTTTGTCCCTCTGAATCATCCCACCAGTGACTCAGTTATTAACACCACTCTTTGGCTCAGCAGAACAGTGGTGGACGGAGATGCACATCCCCCATTACATGCTGCTAACCAGTGCATGTCTACCTTCTCAGTGCATGATATGCACACCCCAGGAACCCCCCAAAGCTGATGGAGCCAGAACACACTGTCCTTAGCAATCAAGGCAGTGACTGACCTGGGGATCTAGGGTTTATGTGCAGAATCTGCCTGACTCCTCCAGAGGGAAAAAGTTTCATAGAATCCTAGACCAAAAGCCAGAGGACACTGCCTTCAGTTTCTGTGTTTTACAGGTGAAGAAACTGAGGCCCAGGATGGGCCTGTGTCTGTGTGCATGAATGTGTGTATCTATGTGTATATCCTCATGTATACATCTGTGTGTGCATGCATGTACATCTATATGTATGTTAATGTGTGTGCATCTGTAAGTCCATGTATGTCTGTTTCTGTGGGGGAGGGTAGGAGTGGTCAGAGCTCATTTCTCAGGACAGTGACCCACCATCTCCAGAATTCAGAGGAGGAGGAATAGACTATTGACCTGTCTGGATGATTCTCTGTTTGTCATGGTCTCCAGCCAAAGTGTAGCCTCCGAAGCTACCCAGGCCCCTGCAGGCCTCAGCCAGGCTACAGCAGTCGTGTTGAGTCACTGTTTCCCTGTGAGCTTTTACAATAAATTGGATTTTATGAGTTGCAAGTCTTACAGAGGAAACTAATTTGTTCCCAGTAGAGCATCTTGGTGTCAGTGCCATGGCCTTGCCCCCAATCACTAGATTAGAAATATATTTTAAAGCAACTCATGTGTTTAAAAAAAAAATAACTGCACTAACTTTCTAAGCTACTCTTTTAAATGAAAAATTAATGAAAATATTTTTACAAAACATTTAATTTATTTTTGCTTTATAATTTACACATGTTTTTAAAGTTAACTTATGAGCCAGCAATACAGATAGAGAACCTTCCTTGGAGCCAAGAAAACTTGTATTCAGATCTCACCTCTGATACATTTGAGTTGTGTGACCTTAGATAAGTCATTTGTCCTTTCGTTGCATCAGTTAAATGTCTAAGACTCTAAGTTGTCTATGAGAAGGTGCCAGTTGGCTTTGGGATTGGGAGTTTCCTCCCTTGAGATATCTTTGCACCAGTGAGATCCCATGCCTGGTGGCACCTATCCCTCACAGAGCCAGTTTATGGGGATGTCTTCTGGAGGCCCTAGCTCCACAGGGGGTCTTTGGGGCTCCACATGGGCAAGGCAGATACTGTCCTCCCCAGCCATGCTTTGAGGGAAGTGCAGAGACCTATCCACACCAGTGGCAACAGGGATCCCATTGTCTCTAGGTGTGTGGAGGGGGCTGCCTGTGTGTGTGTGTGTACATGCGTGTGTATAGGTGCATGTGTATACGTGCAGCTGAACCTGAAGTCACATGGTCTAGGTTCTGATCCTGTCTCTCCCTCTTCCCTGTCTGAGACCATGGGCAACACATTGACCCTCTCTTTGCCTCAGTTTCTCCATCTGCTAAACAAACATCTGTAAATGTATTAGGCACCAGGCACCTTACCCAGCAGGGGGCCAAAGTGCAGCAGCCCTGCCCTGCAGGAACATGAGAGACCACATAGACACTGACTGATTTGGGCCCCAGGTGCCTCCAACTCTCCCCAAGAGCAACCAAAGCTGCCACCGCTCCACTGTTTACTCAGTGCTTTGCTTACTTTGTCCCACTGGGACTTCATAGACACCTTCTTAGGGAAGGGCCACAGGCCTCCATTTTACAGATTAAGAAACCAGGGTTCTTAGAGATTTCCTTTCTAAGGTCACAGAGGCATGAGTTTCAGAGGCAGGAGGATCTGAACCCAAGTCAGCCCAAGTCCCAAGCCCAGCAGCCCTCTGCCCCTCTGGACACTCTAGGGCAGATGCCCCCCACCCCGGAGAAGCTATATTTTATTAAGACTGCCCTTTTTAAGAAACACGCTTATGATGTTCTATGAGGAGGCATCATGTATGCAAGCCATCACAATGTCTATACAAAAATAAGTCAAGAAGATAAAATGTGTGACTGTGTGTGTGTATGTTTGAGGGTGGCTGTGTTTATAATTGCATGAGTGTGTGTCAGTGTGAAGGTATGTGAGGGAGTATATGAGTGTGTGTGTGTGTGAGTATGTGTATGAGATTATATTGAGTATGAGTGTGGGTGTGTATGAGTGTGACTGACTGTGTGATGTGTAAATGAGTGAGTGAGGGGGTGTGTGTATGAGAGTGTGTGAATATGTGTGTATGTGTGTAGGAGTGTGTGTGAATGTACATGAGAGGGAGAGTGTGTGGGGGGTGCCTGTCATCTGTTTCCCACCATCCAGGCAAGAGCCCAGTCAGTTACTGATAATGGTGCCCCACTGTCCATGCTTCCGGTTTCCTAGGCACCCAGGATGTACCAGCTGGGGGCTATAAATGGCACCAAAACACATTTTCTTCATTATCTCCCTCCCAATTGTCTCTCCCAGAATTCATTCATACGACATTCCACTGTGGGCCTGTTTCCCCCCAAGCTGATAAATCTGCCCATTTGGATTGCTGTTCTGTCATGTTGGAAAAATCTGTTTTTAATCGGTATTAGAGCTTAATTATGAAATATGGAGAGGAGGCCTCTTAGCTTGATGACTAACTCAGAGCCATGGGTAAGTCCAAGCTGCTAAGCAGGCATCGATCTCAGAGACCCTGGTCCAACTGTCTCATTGGACAAGTGGGGAAGCAAAGGGCCAGAGAAAATGGATGCCATGCTCAGGGTCGCATCAATGATAAGCAGGAGCTTCAGAGTAAAGGAGACCTCAGGGGTCATCTTTCATGGGGAAACTAAGGCCCAGGGAGCTCATGATTTGCCCCAGGTCCAGAGGTAGTCAGTGACTGAGCCAGGATTTGAACCAAGGTTCCTGGACTTGCAAACCAGAGCTCCTTCTCATTGTGTCTCTGAGAGAGAGGAGTCCCAGCTTGTATGGAAAGGTCGTGGCAAAGACAGTCACCTGTGACACCCTTTTAAAGGTTAACCCCCTGTCTACACTCTACACCACCAATGACAGCAGCCTTGGCTAGAGAAGGCCAATTCCCCTTCAAAGTAAGAACCTCAGAGAGTTCAGGACAACAGATCTCAGTGAATGAGAGAAGCTCAGTTTTGAAACACTGTCAGCTTGGCCTTTACAACCTGTGCCCTCTGACTTGACCTTCCAATAACAGAACAGGCCAAAGGGAGCCTGGAGAGCTGCTCATCTCAGACACTTCTGTCCTGGGACTGATCAGCCAGCCATCGTCAGCCCAGATCAGGCTGCAGTCTGCCAGGATGCATCCATAGCAGCCACTTGCAGATCCTGTGTAGGCAGGGTGGCTGGCATTGGGGAGGTTAGCGCTGGCACTTAGGAGGACCCAGAGAGTTTCACTGGCAAAATTGGGTTCAATTCCTCAAACATAATTTAAGCACCTGCTGTATACAGGATGCTTTGCGGCAGGGGGTGGGGGGTTGGGGGGATGGCTAACAAAGGCAAGAGTGAAATACCTTCTACCCTCAAGGCACTTACATTTTTGTTGGGGAAAAACAACTGGGCACTGCTCCCTAAGTCCAAGACGGAAACAAAATAAATACCTAGGAATGGAGGATGGGGCACTGGCAACTGTAAGAATCAGGAAAAATGATGGATTCTGGGCCAGATGAGGGAGGAGTGAGACTTTTAAACTAGATAATGGAAAGTCATTACTCAGTAGTAAAATAAATAGTCATTAAAATAAATTATGAATGTTTTTGAAGCACCTGCTACGTGCCAGGCACCGCACTAAGTGGGTACAAAAAGAGACAAAAGATATGCCCTGAAGACACTTCCATGCTCCTCAGAGATAACATAGAAGAAAATAAGAGATAGCCTTGATATAGTACTTTAAGATTAGCAAAACACTATCTTACAAGTATTTTATTTGTTATCTCCTTCGATTCTCACAACAACTCTGGAGTGTGTGGGGGGTGGGGGAATGCACCCCCAGGCCCCAGTGGGGGAGGGGAAGCAGAAGGATGCACCCCAAAGATCCTTCCAGCTCCCATGACTCTTGAGTTCTGGCTGATTTAGCCCAGCTCTTGATGGGCTTCATGAAGCACTGACTACATGTAGCCAAGTAGTCTCGTTTATTTACCAACCAGTTTTTCTATATCTGACCTTCTATTTTCACTTTGCTTTTCTTTTTCAACCATCATTGTTTGTAAGTTTCTGGTGCACGCAGTCAATCACGGGAAAATCCACTATCATGCTCTCTTTGTTTTTCAGATTCCGTTTTTGGCAGAAGGGATAAGAATTCATGGAGAAAAAGTCACTGAAGCGTTGAGGCCATTTCATGAGCGGATGGAAGCCTGCTTCAAGCAGCTGAAAGAGAAAGTTGAGAAGCAATATGGGGTTCGGACCATGGTGAGTGGCTCATACTGGACCGTGTCTTCGGGGTGAGGGGGCTGGGCAGCACAGTGTTCTCTCTGGTGGAGCTCAGAAGAAGGAAATAGGCAAGGGCAGTGAGGCCCACTCTCTGTTTGGAGAGGGAGGCACTTTGGACCTTGTCTGAGAAAAGAGAGCTGTGCTGACAGAAGGTCTTTAGTCATGAACGATGATCAAGCCCCTGTTACTGTGACCAAGGTAGAATGCACAGGCTTGAGGGAGCCATCTTCAGAGACTTTGGAGGTCACCTGATCCAGCATAGACCTGAACAAGGTCTCCAACTTCTGCAGCTCATCTGGCAGAGGGAGCCATTTCGTTTTGTGAGAGCTCTTACTGTGAGAAAGACATTCTTTTTTTTTTTGATAGTATTTTATTTTGCCTAGTTACACGTAAAGACAATTTTCAGCAGTCATTTTTTATAAAATTTCGAGTTCCTAATTTTTCTCCCTTCATCCCTTCTTCAAATGGCAAGCAATCCGTTGTAGGCTGTCCATGGGCAATCACCTAAAGCACATTGAGGAAGCCTCTCCCTAAATCTAGTCTGGACCCTCCCCTGTTGCTTGGACCTATCATTCTCGGTTCTGGGGTCATGTACGGAGGAGCCGAAACATCTTCCGTAGAACAGATGGCCATTGTGCTCCCCCTCGTAGCTTCCTTCTCCAGTCTGAGCAACAGCTGATTAATCGTTCAGTCAGTTAATTAGTCTGTCCATCAGCAAGCATTTGTGAAGCCTCTGCTTGTACTAGGAACTCTGCTACATACCTGAGATATCAAGACAGAAGCTTATATTCTCATGGGGAGAAAATGTACCGGCTGCCCCTCTGCAGAGGTGAAAATGCTTCCTTCTCTCCTCCCACTCTTGGAATTCATGGCTTCATTTAAGACTTGGATCAAGCACCACCTGAGGGAGACAGCTAGTGAACCCGTGTGTACGTGTGTGTGTGTGTGTGTGTGTGTGCGTGTGTGCACGTGCGCATGTGTGTGTGTACGTGCGCATGTGTGTGTGTGCATGTGTGTGCACGCGCTCTGCCTGACTCTAGGGATGAGGGACCCAGAATACAGGGGAAACCAAGGAAATCTTTCTCTTTTTCCTGCTCCCATTTGAATGTACCTCCATTCACCTGTGCAATGGAGCACCCTTGGAGTACTTTTTCCATCCCAGCCTCTTCCCTCCCCTTCTCCTTTCTCAAGCCTTCCCCCAGCAGCTGCTCACCGGGCAGCATCCCTTTGCCTTGAGCGTGAATGGGAGGCCCTGTCCACGTGTTTATCCAATGTTTACCTTTACACACTTGAACACATTTTTTTTTCCATTAGAAGTAGATTTTACCCAGCAGAGCAATTTGTAGGTTTCCAGGTAGATCACCTGAGCGGTGGTGGAGGCGTAGGGCTTACTAAGACCCTTCCAGGGGATCACAGGGTCTCAGGAATTTGGAGGGACCTTAAAGGCATACGTGAACCACAATCCTTAATTCTGGCAGCAAACTCAAATAGAAACAGATGTCTGCGTCATTGACTTAGAAAACCACAAGTTAACATTGTCTATGTTGTATTGTATCTGTATTTTGTTGGCATTCCCAGTTACACTGTAATCTGTTCATTTTGCCACATGGTCTATGTGACCATGGCCAAGCCATTTAATCTCTCCGGGCCTCGGTTTGTTCATCTGTCAAGCACAGATGCTGATACCTCTGATGCCTATCTTACAAAATGGTTGGGAAGTTCAGCTGAGGTCATGCGCGCTGAGGGTCTGATAGACTTCATCACATTTTGTAAGTCAGCTGTTTTTGTTACTCTTTTTGCTTCAGTCATCCTTGAGATCACATTCATTATGGGATCCCAGTGACTCAGAGGTCATCTTGTCCGCCCTCCTTGTCCTACAGGATGGGGAAGCTGGACGCTGGGGGTGATGAAGTCATTCGGCCCTGGTCAGAGAGAGAGTGAATGGTGGCTGCCTCTTCTCATGTCCATGGTGGCCTTTATTATTCTCTTTCTCCAAGGTACCACAGGAATAAAAGTGCTTCAGTGCCTTGGGATGTCATTTCCTTCATTCACATGTTTAAGAAAAATGTCTTGAGTCCTGTGCCCTACAGGGCACTGTGCTCAGGGCTGGGAGAGAGTCAGAGTTTAGATAAGACAAGTTTGCTGTCCCCACTGTAGTGAGGAGTGGGAGGAATCACTGAGCCAGATCATTATCACACAAGATCTCTTGATCGTGTATAAAAGGGGGTCTGAATAAGTGTCTGTTAAGGTCTAAGGAGGAAAGTGATGCAGGGAATTCAAGTGGAGTTTTTCTGAGAAGATGTCAGGTCACCAAAGGACCTTGGGGAGCCAGTGTGCACTGAGCTTTGGGCCTGGGCTAGACCAGCCTACCTAGCCTTAGAAAGTCGGACCCCAGAGACCCTGCTTCCAGCATCTGTTTGGCAAGCTGATGAGCCAAGCTCCTTGGCACTGGGAGCCCAGCCTGAAACCCTGCTGCTGAAGAGACTTTTAGATATCAGGGTTTTTTCTTGCCATGGGTCTGGTTGGAGGGTTCTTCACCAAAGTTAGACTCTCTGAATAGTGCTTGATGATTCCATGTTTGCCTCTCGTTAGAATCAGCATCAAGTGCCAAGAAGATTTGAGAGCCAATGTCACATGCACCCAAAGTTTGGACTGAATTCATTTTGAGAAATCTCCAGGTGTTCAAGAGAGCAGTTTTCTTTGTATGTGAAAGGCGCTATCAGCATTTAGTCAAGTTCATCTCATAGACCCAGAGTTGAGCCCCCTGCAGGGTCACTGAGTGTGTGTGTGTGTGCGTGTGTGTGTGTGTGTGTGTGTGTGTGTGTGGCAGAGGATGGGGTGGGGTAGGGTGGGGTTGGAGAGCTGGGGGTGGCAGGGGTTGGGATTGGAAGGAAGCCAAGGCCATTAAAGATTTTTTTTTTAAATATAAATTTATTTATTTAACTTTTTACATTCATTTTCACAAGATTTTGGGTTCCAAAATTTTCTCCCCATTTGTCCCCTCCCCCATCCCCTATACACTGAGCATTTTAATAACCCATATCACCAATCTGCCCTCTCTCCTTTCATTCCTCCCTTCCCTTACCCCATCTTCTCTTTTGTCCTGTAGGGCCAGATAACTTTCTATTCCCCTTTACCTGTATGCCATTAAAGATTAAGGAACTCACATTCTAAGCAGCACAAGATTTTGGGCTGATGAACCTTCCTCTGGACCTGAGGCCAGAGCCCACACCGCCCAGCTCTAACCTGGGGATTGCTGTTCACAGCAACTCCCAGCCCTGTGAGTTGCCAAATAAAAGCTTCCTTGCAAGGCTGACAGGGACCTTAAGGATTAAAAATGCAGAAATATGTATAATTATGATAGAAATGCTGACAGCTTCAGATACGATTCCCACTTCTTTTAAGAAGTGGTCATTTTCCTTAACTTTGTGTCATCTGAAGGAAAAAAGACCAGATTTTTACGTGACTCATCAATAATAACTTCATCAAAAGGAAACATGTCCCAGGATTGAAAAATGGCCTTTCACATGGTTACAGATATGGGACTGAACTGGATTCTTCCAGGGGGCTCCCTTAGCAAAGTTGTTTCTGTCTTCCCCAACACTTCATAGGTCTTCTGCCTACAGTGAGTGCTTTTTGGTTAATGGTGTGGAATTGAAACCAACAGGTCATTAATATTAACTACATCCAATGACATGAAGGTCTCAGTAACATAAAACCATGTCAAAGAAACAATGGAGAATTTCTCTTCAGGGACTGGATCCCCAGATACTGGATTTCCAATTTGCCAGGGAGTCTTGCCAGGCTCTGTAGAGCTTTATCATCTGGTGGAAAGATTTGTTCATTCAAGAAACATTTATTAATCCCCTTGTGTATGAAGAGCACTGCCTGAGAAGCATGATGGGAAGCCTGAATAAGAATAAGACCTGGCCTCTGCCCTAAAGAAACTGTGTTGTAATACAAAATATCTGCCTCTTTCTTGGGCTCCCTGGGTTCAGATCCCCCTCTACCTCTTCCCAGACACCAATTTCAGACCAGCATTGGCACCTTGATGTCCTCATCTGTAAAGTGGAGGTTCTCATGCCTATTCTGGCTAACCCCATGGGGTTGTGAACTACAGTGTATTGCAGAGAAAACTACTTTGAATGAGGAAAGCTGAACCACCTCGGTTGGTGAAGCTCCCTGGACACACACCAATGGCTGCAGTTTGGAAAAAGGCTGAACATGCTAGTTCTGACAAATGACTAATTCCATATGGAGAATTATTTAGTGGGGAAAAAGGAAAGTTAATCAGAAGAGTTTTGGGTTTCTCCAAACCAAGTGTCAAAAACTGTTTTGTATGTTGTTTCCTGATATAAGGTTTTCAACTCTGAGGACTATATAATCCATGATGTTTATGGGAATGTGGACAGGTCACATTCAGAGGAAAATTGAATTCTGTCCTGTAAAGAATTTCGACCAGTGATCATGGGGCCAGATCTGAGAGTTCGTTTGATTCCTCCAGACTAGCCTCCCTCTATTACTTGCTGTCTTAGGGGGTTCTCTAGAGCACTGAGAAGTAAAATTAGTTTCCCAGGGTCACACAGCCAGTAAGTATTGAAGGTGTATTTTGAACCAGACTCACTGGTTTGACATCCCAGGACTTTAATCCCTGCACCACTTCTGATCCCACACATAATTCTGAAATCTCTCCAGTTAGCAGTGCTCACAGCTGGGTAAATCTTGGTCCTCTCATTTGCAGCCCTCAGGGATGGATGACAGACGAGGTAGTCGGCCGCGGTCCATGGTGCGCTCCTTCACCATGCCTTCCTCCTCCAGACCCCTGTCAGTTGCTTCAGTCTCTTCAATGTCCTCAGATAGCACCCCTTCCAGACCTGGCTCTGATGGGTAAGTAAGAAGGCAATAATGCAGAATAAGGGAAGGGAGTACTGAAAAAAAGTTGAAAGAATTGGAAATGTTTCACCTCTAGGACACAAGACTAAGGATCATACTGTGTCTTCAAGTATTGGAAGAGTGGTCTTGTAGCAGAGGGTGTCAGTCGGCTCTGCCTGGCCTCAGAGAGCTGCCCAGTGTTAGGGGCCAGGATAGGCTAGACATAAGCACACTTGCTCATCATTAGACCTGACTTCAAGTACATTGGCTATTCCAGGCACTGGGCACCCAAAGGTCTCTGAGTACCCTTTCTGGGAATGCCAGAGGAGACGTTCTTGTTGCATTAGAGCCCAGACCAGATGGCAGCTGATGGCCCTTTGGTGCTGGGAGGGCTTGCGCCACCCTGGTTGCATTGTTGAAACCTTTGAGCAAGTCCTTAATCTTGGTGGGTCTCAATTCAAGCCTCTGTAGTAGGAGCAGATTGAACTAAATGACCCCCAAGGTCCCTTCCCCCTCAGCCCTAGTGCTAGGATCTTATTTTCAGCTCTATTCTCTGGGAGTGGAGAAGAGCAGTTATGACAGCAGAGAAGATCTCCCAGGAGAGAACTTTGCACATGCAATAACCCAAACACAGAAGCCTGGAACCATTTGTGCCAGGGAAGACCTCCCTCCCCGACAAACACACACATACCATCATAGACACTGGGAGCCCCACTAGGGCATGACCCAGGGGGAAACTGAGGTACATACTGACCCCGAGTCATCCACAAAGGTCAGATGATCTCCCAGAGGCTCTGGTGAAGAAAGTGAGGCAGTTCAAGCTTCCATCTTAGGAATATTTTTATCCAAAATGCTGCCCTGCATCTATCAGCTGAACCTCCAAAGTCCTGCCTATGGGTTCAGGGGCGCTGAGCTGGTGAAATCCCACTCCGGGGCCAGCCTGCAGCCATCCCACCGATCATCCCAACTCAGCACACTCCCAGCTTTGGGTGGTCATCTATTTAAGTATTTGGGACTCCTAGCTTTGACTTTGATCAAATCTATCCTTCCCTATGTCCCACAAAGAGTAAAAAAGAACAAAACAGAGTTCTGCCAACCTTGGCAGCAGGCAGACTGCCCCGTGTGCCATGCTCTTTATCCCCCAGATTAGGAAGGGAGACACAGCCATTTCCTTGTCTCTTATCCAAGGCTTTGCGTTATCCAACAGCATTTCATTTATTTTCTTCTTTTCATTTCCATAATGACTGTCATCATGTATATTTTTTCCTGATTCTCTTCTGTTCTCATCATTCTCTGCCTAGTTCCATCATCACTTCTTACATTTGTTACAGTCTTGGGGAAGTCTTCTAGGCCGATGAAAGATGATGAGGTTGCCATGCCATTCTCATCCTTCAGCCAAGAGAAGCATCTCTCAGGCCTTTTGGCCCATCATCCAGAAATACCCAACATGCTCCCTTTTTATTTCTCTTTCTCAGTATTAAAAGAGAGGCAGGTATACATGACTGATGTTTTGGAGTATTCCAGAAAGGTGTCATAAGGAAAGGCCCTTGCACTCTAAAACCCGAAGGGACATGAAACTCAAAAGAAAATGAGACTTGGAAGACCTAGGGTTAGTGTGAATTCACTTGCTACTTGTGTGACCTTGGATCAATCATATCCCTTCTCTAGGACTTGGGGATTGGGCTCAGTGACTTCTAAAGACAAAAGTCTTTACCAGCAATCCTATGGCAACACTGACCCAGGTTAAATATTGTTTGTTTAAAACCTCCCAAAGTCTGATGGTAAGATCCTTATACATTGGTGATTGTAACTCCAGAGGGTTTAAAATCTATCTTTTTTTAAAAGCAGGGTTCCTTGCCCCAGACCAAAATGTGCAGACATCCCCAATTCCCTTTAGCCCCCAAGATACCTGCGCTTCTAACCCCTCTCATTTTACTCCTGATGGGCTAACTTCCTTGAAAATGGCTGTAACTTTCTTTTCCCCATCAGCTTAATACATGCTTTTCCTTCAAAGACAACCCCCATGTGGAAGCTTTCAATTTAGCCATATTTAAACCCTGTACACTTATCATTCCAGGCCAGTTTGTAAAGGAATTTAATTTCAGTTTCCCCCTAGACCATCCCAAGGAGAGCTTGGCTAAGTTTTTGTTGGGTGAAAGAACCTAGAAATACAATACTGTGATTGAGAGCAGCCCCTGGGTGTTGTGCAAAAGAAAATGTCTTTGCAATGTGGAGACATTTTCAGGAGACGGAGCCCAGCTCCCACCCTCGCAGCCTCCAAGGTCCCTTCTCCCAGGGATGTTTTCGTGTAACCTTTCATGGAAACCCAGCTTGATTCACAGACTGCCTTTTGTTCCCCCTCAGAGCTGTCACCTCTAGCCGCTCTTCCTGCTGCCACCAAGTGGGATCCACAATGCCAGAGGTCAGGGGTAAAGGAAAGGTCTTCCTGTTGGCAGGTGCTTCTCATAATGTGAAAAGTTCAGACCATGACCCACTCTCTCACGTCACTTCCCAAGTCGGTCGACATTTCATGGGGTTTGTTGTCTCCACAGGCTCTGACTTGTCACCAGAATCAATTCTTAACCTGACTGATTGATTTTGAGTTTTTTAAATCTAGAAGTTAAAAAAAAAATAAAGAGTGCTCTCTAAAGTAGCCCAAGATATAAAAAATGATTCTTATTTAGACATACAAGATTCCAATTAGATGAGTAGATATCTCCACTGATCATCATTGCTATCACAAGGCTTTAAATTCATTCAACCAGATGTTTGTTTACTGCCTGTGTGGCCTTAGGCAAATACATCTAATTACCAGGGCCTCAGTTTCCTCTTATGTCAAATGAGAGGATTGAACTTGGTGGCATCTGAGGTCCTTTGCAGCTGTTGATTTTTCAAACATCTTCTATGTGCCAGCACCACACTGCCCTGGATGCTACCCTCAAAGTCCCTGCCCTCAGAGAGCTCCCATTCTGCTGAGGAATGTAGTTTGTAATGATGTATTCATTTGATGAATGTCAACTTTCTGGAGGGATCAGGACTGTCTTTGGCAGTTTGCTCTGTCATCCACACTGAAATATGGGCAAAAGGAGAGGTCACATCCTCTGTGACCAGCTCAGTCAAGGTAAAGTCTTTGAAGGGAAAAGTCCCTTTTGCCATATTCTGAGACTCGATAAGGCTCATGTTCCACTTATAAAGAAAAACAAACTTGGGAATTCATAGAGACCTTTGATTTAGAGCCAGATGGAATCTCAGGAACTGTCTAGACAACCCCCTACCCATTTTACAGAGAAGGAAAACTGAGTTTCAGAGAGGTGATATGACCTACACAAAGACATGAGAGTTTAAACCCAGGTCATACAGTCAGATCATAGATTTAGGACAGTAAGAGATGTTAGTGGCGAGATGGGCCCACCCCCCTCATTTTGCAGATAAACAAACTGAATCTCAAAAGAAGTCACCTAACTCATCTAAGGCAGGAGACAGAAGGATGACTTGACCCTGAGGCCTCTAAATCCATATCCAGCCTGTGGTCTTCACTCTATCTTACTGCTCAGGGCTTCCCGGATTTTCCTCCCCAAAATCCACCCTCCAGCCTTCTTCACAGTCCCATACCTTTGATCTGAATGATTGCAATGGAATGGCCACTGAATTTGGAATCCAGATTCCGGCCCATGTGACCACGCCCTCTGGGTCTCAATGACCACATCTGTAAAATGGAGGGCTCAGACTCAATGATATTGCCTTCCAGTTCCACTCTCCTCCTGTGCTTTTCTCCTTTCTCTCTAACCCAGTTGTGACAAAGAAGTCAGAGCCAGGGATGGGTTGGGGAAAAAAAAAGACAAAATTCCCGTGCTTCAAGGCAAAGACAAAAATGGCCTAGAACTGTCTCTAACCAGCTTGGTAGAGTGGAGAAGGTGCTGGACCTACCCAGCCAGCTGTGCAATACCAGATGCCTCAATTCCTGTCACTGTAAAATCAAGATCTAAATGCTTGTCCTCCCAACTCATGAGGGCATTGGGAGAAAAACAAGCTTTAAAACAAGGACATAAATATGAACTATGGTTGTCTCAATAAATGTGAAATCCTGGAAGACTGAGAAGGCTGAGACCATGTAGCCATGTAACTATCAGCCACACAGACTCACAGGTGGGAGGTTAACAAAATAAAGAAAAACTTTTATTTTGAATTTAGGCGAATTTTTCTTTCATCTAATAAACAAGCTATGAAGTTGCATTGGTGTGTTTAAAAAGAAAATGCCTTTACGTTAGATGAAAGGAGCTCGAAAATTCAAAAGAAATTAAACTTCTTTTCAGTCATCATAGCCTTTAGTTGTGCCATGTTTCTTAGCAACCAATCAGGGCTGTTTAGTGTCCCCTGACTCAGTGCCCAATCTGAGGTGAACAGCTTGTCACCAGTGCCTCTGTCTCCAACAGATTTTTCCATTGCCCTTCTAGATGTGTGCCTTAGTTTCTCCCAATGTTTAGTTCATCTGAAATGCTCCCCAAATTGGGGTACTGGCTGGCTGACTGCATCTCAAGAGGTTGCAGATATTAGTAATAAGTATGCACAAAAGTAGTTTGTTTTTTAGGTCACTAACATGCTAAGATGCCTCTTTCTAAAAGCTCACTCACAAGAGGAAAGTTGATTTCTCAGCAATGCTGAGGGGTGTTATTCGTATGAATCTCTTGCATGTCTATGGCAAGAGGGGCCCTTAGACCAATGACCAGAAAGAGGGGTGAGCAGGTGTTTTTGTGTCAATGCACTTAACTGCTGCTGCATAGCTCATTTCTTTTGAAGTTCTAGCTTCCATGTATAAAAATAGAGAGAGAAGAATTACTGTTGTAGACAGAACCTAAATGACAAATTTATCATTATAGTGAGAGATGGGGAGTCACAGTTGATTGTTTTTTTTTAATTAATTCATTGATTTTTTCCCCCGCTCCATACCTACATTTAAGCCAGTACGTCAGGAGAGCAGGCAACAATCATGTACTAAGCCTTTACCATACACCAGAGAGTGTACTGAGCTTTGGGGTATGAAGATGAGAAAAAAAACTAGTCCCTGTTTTCAATGTGTTTATAGTCCAACTGAGGAAGACAGCACACATAAAGGAGCTGAAAAAGTGTCTGGAGACAAAGGGTAGGGAGTGGAAGATGCAGGAATTCTATTCTCTATATCTTTGAGAAATGAGACCTTTATCAGAGATAATTTTTCCCCTAGTTTCCTGTTTCCCTTCAACTCTTGGCTGCATTGGTTTTGTTTGTGCAAAAACTTGTAAATTTTATATACCCAAAATGATCAATTTCCATTCCATAATGCTCTCTATCTCTTGGTAAGTCATGCATTCCTCCTTTATCCATAAATATGACAGGTACATTATTCCATGCTGTCCTAGTTTCCTTTAGATATCACGCTTTATGTCTAAATCATGTACCCATTTTGACTATATACCTGTATACAGTGTGAGGTATCGGTCTATGCCTAGTTTCTACCAAACTGCTTCCCAGTTTTCCCAGCAATTTTTGTCAAATAGCAATTTCTTGTCCCAAAATCTTGAATCTTTGGGTTTGTCAAGCACTAGATTATGATGGTCATTTACTACTGTGTATTGTGTACCTATTTGATTCCACTGATGGTGGCTTGCAATCTTAACCATAAGAGGTGACTATTTACATGGTAAGCCAAAGTTTACAGAGTATCTTACATATATTATCTCACTTGAATCTCCTAGAAAACCTGTGAAATAAGCACTACAGGTATTGAATTCATAGATTTAAAACAAGAAAAAACCTTGGAAATTATCAAGATAACCCCTCATGTTAACAGATGAGGGAACTGAGGCCCAGAGAGGATGAATGATTGGTCCACAGTCATAGTCAGTCAACAAGTATTGTCTTCTATATGCCAAGCACTTGCCAGGTGCTAGACATACAGGTCCAGAGAATGAAATCATTCCTACTCTGAGGGAGTTTACATTCCATTGGAAAGACCACAAATATATGTAAAAATATATTCGGCACAAATATGAAGTAAATCTGTGCAAAGCTGTTTAACAGAGGATAGTTCAGGAGTGTGAGAGGATTAAGAAAGACACAGAGAGGGTGTTGAAGGTGGGATCTGAAACCAGATCTGTTGACCCTCAACCCCCATCTTATATTGCTCTAACTATATCCTGAGATTCTCTGTTTCTAACTTGTCATCCCTAGGATGCAAAATCATATTTCTTTTCATCAAAATTATCACATCCTATTAATCATTTCTGGCTCAGTCAAATTCTACTGTTCCCGTTAAGTCTTTCAACTGAATTTTGAGTGATTTTTGCAGTCTGTCGTCATTTGCTGCATAGTAAATCTTTTAATTGATCGGAGTTGACCCTGTAGGTTTGTTCTGGAGCCTCTCCTGCCAAAGAAGATGCATTCGAGGTCCCAAGACAAATTGGATAAGGATGACCTTGACAAGGAGAAGAAGGACAAGAAAAAAGAGAAGAGGAATAGCAAACACCAAGAAATATTTGATAAAGAATTTAAGCCCTCCGACCTTTCTCTGCAGCCCTCGGAGGCGGTGATCCTCTCTGAAACGGTAATATCAGAGGGAAAATGCTGTTTCTTTGGGTTTTACTGGCTAGAATTTGGGTGATGTTTGCTTCAAACTCATTTGGAATTGAAAGAGACACTCAGGTAAATGAAGGTAAAAGAGTCACAGCTCCTGCCAAGCTAGCACCATGGCCTTCTGGGTCTGGGTTACTAGTCTGGCACCAGTAGATGGGGTGGGTCAGTCTCTAGATTTTAGTCAAGTGTTCGATCAAAGTGAAGTGCTATTTTGGGGGAGAGAGGGAGAGCTGTGAGCCAGACAGTAACTCAGGCAGAGAGATGCTGGATGAGCAAAACAGTGTTTGCTGTCAATTTTAGGGAGTGCCGAGGGTTGGAGCACCATAGATCTTGGCTTTGTTTTATGTGTTGTCGAATTGTTCAAAGGCTGTTTATCAATATTGTGGATAACACCAAGCTGAGAAGGCGAGCTAGCACCTTGGATGGCAGTCAGGATACAAAAAAGATCTTGACAGGTTAGAATGACATTCTTATAAGACAAAATGGAATAAAATTGGCTGTCAAATGTGAAGTTTTATATTTGGGTTACAGCAAGGTTAAAAAATCAACTTCCCAAGTACAAGATGGTGAGCACAACTAGACGGCAGATCATGAAAGTAATCTGGGGGTGTTAGTGGACCCCACATGCAATACAAATCAGCAATGGCTTGTGATGTGGAAACGAAGGAAGCAGCCATGACCTGAAGCTATGTTAAGAACTGTTGTTTCTGGGACGTGGGAGGTGACATTCCCTCTGTGCTCTGCACTACACAGACCCTATCAGGAGTAACAGCTCATTTTAGGAAGATCTCTATAAGCTGAAAAAGACCCAGAGGTGAACAGCAAGGTAGAGGATAGAAAGACTACTTCAGATTCAGAATGACCTGGGTTGCTATCTTCCCCGTGACACATAAGTGGCAATGTGACACAAGTCACTTGGTGATTAGGGACCATAAGTCATATGATAGATGCTGATTTGTGTTGGGATTAGGAGTTTCCTTAATGGGAGCTCCTCATACCAAGGAAATCATAGGAATGGACCAAAACTGAAGAACTAGAGAAATGACTTTCCAAGACAATGTCTGTCCTTGGGATATTCCAGCAAAAGATTGGGGATGTTTTCAGTCTCCCCTGCTCCCATATATATTGGAAGGGCTACCCCTGGAAAGAGACTTCTTTGTTTGATGAAGGAGAAAACTTCCTAAAAATCAGGGCTGCCCAGAGTGGACTGGGAATCCTTGGGTGATGAGCTTCTTGTCCTTGGAGGTATTCAAATAGTACCTGGACAACTATTCATCAGGGCTGCTACATCAGGGATGCTTGTTCAGGTGGATGTGGTTTGAACAAGGTGGCACTAAGGCACCTAATAAATCTGACATTTAGAGACTCCCTCAGTCCGTGACCCCTTCCCTCCCCAGAACTTAGTAAATAAGATGCTGAAGAATCCATTAGATTATAAGCTCTTTGAGGGCAGGGACTGTCTTTTGCCTCTTTTTATCTCCCTAGGGCTTAGCATGAGAGATGCCTAGCACAGGTGGTGCTTAATAAAGATTGCTCAATTTTTGAGAACACCCCCTCCTATCAGCCTCTGGGGTCTGTTTTTAGAGGTCGCCATGTTTGGACTTTGAAGGGCTCTGTGCCCTTGGTAAACTTCCTGCTTGAGGAAGCCAGAATCCTACAAAAACCTCCAAGAATAAATCCCTTATTGCATTTTGTACCAGGAGACACATTGTTTCTGCGGCAGAAGGTTTGGGCTTTCTTCTGGCGGGGCCCAGGATGCCACCTGAGGGGTTTGTGCATATGCGTGAGCTCCCAGAGTACCCAGTGCCAGTCTGGCTGACACCCTCACTCTATCCTGTGATTTAACCTGGAAGTCACCATCCTCCAGAGCCCTCTTCATTAATATTCGTCCCTGGAGAGCTGTGCTTAGGGGTCAGCTGTCAGTCTCTAACTGATACTTCACCTTTTCACTATCAGCTTGGTGCGGTGGAAGGGATGCTGAATCTAGACTCAAATGGCCCTATTCTTGCCCATTTTTCATGCCCTGACTTCAGAGAGTTTACTCCTTTCTTCTGGCCCTCAGTTTCTGTGTCTGTCAAATGGATGAGATGGCTATGGGAGCAGTGGAAAGAGCCATGGAGTCCCAGGTCCTAAGTTCAGACCAACTTTGCCACTTGTTTGCCATGTGACCTTAGGCAAGTCATATAACTTCACTAGTCCTGTTTCCCATTTGTAAAATGAAGGAGTTGAACCAGGTGACCCTAGAGGAGGACCCTTCCATATCCACATCTGGGATCCTGTGTGAGCACTGGCTTCCTAAGGCAATGTTTGGGGTTTTGTTTCTTTCATTCTGACTTTAACAAACACTAAGTAAAATGAGCATTTCCATATCCTTAGCAAAACAGACATGGAGGTACCTGAACCCAAAGATCTCTCTGATCATAAATTCAGCTTATAGCTTTCAGAGCTGTCCTGCCTGTCTGGTCTCCTTCTGGTCACCCTTCTGTTCCGTTTGCTGAATTGTGAAAACCGATCCCTCAGAGATCCTCTTTTATGAGCCCAATCCTCACCCCCTTCATTCCTTCCTCTTTGCCTTAGGCAAAAAGAAAAGGAAAACCAAACCCTTTTAGGCCAAGCAAACCACATTCCCACATTGGCTATTCTGTTCACTTGTTGAGATTAAAAACGGACACTGGTAACTTTTCTGTTACCATTGTTGAGAAAAGGAGATTGGTCCAGTACTTTCTCCCTTCAGTGACTGAAGAAGGGCTGGTTTTGAATATCCTGTCTCCCTGAGAGCCCAGCACGGTGTCCTGTACACAGCAGGCACTCCATCAGTGTGAAATTAACTGGAGAAAGCAGCTCCCTAGAAACACACAGCAATGTTTATGGCTTCATCGGGTACTATAGACCTGCATTTCTGCAATGGACTTGTTTCCAAGAAGTCTATTTCTAGGCAGATGCTAGGATTCCAGAGTTGGATCAGGCTTCTGAGGCATTGGAGCATCCCCTTCCCCTCTAGGAAGTCTAAGGAAGGAGAGAAAACAGGATCGTACGAGAGAGAGAGAGAGGGGGGGGGGAAGGACCTGAGAAGGGGTCACTGTGAGGAACTCCCAGCATGGGACCTGGGAGAAGAATGTATCACTACCTCTCTCTGACTCCATACACCAATCTCAAACTGCTGCCTGAGTCTCAGGGAATTCAGTGACTTACCCAGGGTCACAGAACTAGTAAATGTCAGAGGGGAATTTGAATCCCAGGTCTATGTTCCTGACAGCCCCATGGCAGCCTAGAAGGTCATCTAGTATTGGAGATGGCCAGATGTGGGACTGCAGCTTATCTTCATGGATGGTGACAGCTGAACCAGTGGAAGCCCATGAAATCACCAAAGGAGAGAGGAAGAGGAAGGGGCCGGGGATGTGGGAGCCAAAGAGGGAAATGCCTTTTCTTTGTCATGCCTTTTGGGCACTTTTGGTCAGGCACAATCCTTCTTCCCATCTAGTCTGTCAGTGAATATAAAAGAGTGTTGTGTGCCAGAGAAAGAACCTGCGCAGTGCTAGAACTGGGTGGGGGGGTCTGGCCAGGACTGCAGCAGCCTCTGGAGGCAGGGATGAGAGGGAAAGGAGAGTGAAAGGAGCAGGTTGAAGGAGCAAACCAGGACCTATTGAGAAGTGGAAAAAGCACGTGTGCTGTCTCTACCTGCACACCCTCCAGAAAATGGACCACATCCAATACCTAATAAAGCAGAGTCGTGCTGATCCTGCATTGGAGGTTATGTCTCCTCATTCATCAGAGGCTATGTTTAAGAATTTTGTTAATTGCTTTAATTACTTTGTATTTTTTAATTGCTAGAGTTCCCCCAGGCCTCTCAGTGTGAGGCCAAGATGTAAGAAATGCAGAAATAAAGCTAGCTGGTTTTATAAATCTGGGGAAATGACTGGGGTAGGGAAGAGGTCAAGGAGATCCAGAGAAGAGGAAAGAGTACAGCAAATAATAAGAAGAAAGTTTTCCTTTCCCAGAATGAGTGCAGGACAGAAAAGCAAGGAATGAACAGGGGGTTGGGTTGGGTATTGGAGGAGTTCCTAGACAGCATATACAAGGTGAAAATAGCCAAGAAATTTAGTGTCTCAGGGCTGAGCAATGACAGATGAACAGGCCCTACTTAGGCTGTCTGTCCCATTCCCAAACCACCCCATTTGTGTTGTTTGCATTGTCCATTTGGAGAGGCCCCAGTTCTGATGCTTCCTGCCCATGTGGCCTTGGGCTAGTCCCCTAACTCCTGGCCATGACTCTGGGCTGGATTAGATGGCCTTCATGGGCCCTTCCAGCAGTAAATCTATGCCCTTATGGTCCAGCATTCTATGCCAGTGCCAACGTCATTGTCATGAAACAGAGAGTGAGTCTGCACTGAGCATGTGAAAAGGCATCAATTATGATGGTTAGGACAATGAGGATCTTTTCTCTCTTTTCCCGTGCAGATCAGTCCCCTGAGGCCTCAGAGGCCAAAGAGCCAAGTTATTCTTGTTGGAAATGAACGACGTTTCTCAGTGTCCCCGTCACCCCCATCCTGTCAGCAGACGCCTCCTCCCATCACTCCCAGGTCCAAGCTGACTTTCAGCCTGCAGTCAAGTAAGTGGGGGTTCTTTGGGGGATTGGGGAAGATGTGCCCGAATCTATTGCTGAATTTTTCCCAGTGCATGGTAGGACCACTTTCTTCTGCTGCAGGAGATTCTTGGGGTCTCAGATGAATGTGTGATTCCACTGGAAGACATGAGGCATCAGGCTGAAGCTTAGGACCTTCCCTTGTTTCAAGGACAAGCACCAGATTCCTTCTAGGAGCAGAGTTGTGTGCAAAGGATTAATTCGAAACCTCATGTGTTTCAAACTCCCAAATGGATATCTACTTAATGCTTAAGAAAACACCTATTTATTGCAAAGAATGTAATGTGAACTATTGAATAACTCATAGAATAAATATGTCAGGAGTTCAGCATTCAGAGACCCAGGATGTTCAGTGGGGAAGGGGCTGAATTTGGAGTCCCGGGACCCAAGTTCTAATCTCACCTATATGACCTTAGGTCAATTCTCCAGGAATCAGTTTCTTCTTCTATGAAGTGAAAGCTTGGACCACATGTTTCCAGGTTACCTTCTGGCTCATCAGTCCCGTGACTCCTTTTGCCCCAGGATTGGTATCTCTTCCCTTGATTTCCTCCCATGACCCTTTCACTCCTTACCTACCCCCTAAAAAGATAGTAACTCTCTAGGGTGGTGTGAACAGATAATGACGTTGTGTTAACCTTTCTAAGTGCTTATGAGATCTAAGAATGATGAAGAAAGCAGCCTGTGTTCTTCAGTCGTGTCCGACTCCTCATGACCCATTTGGGGTTTTCTTGGCAGAGACACTGGAGTTTGCCATTTCCTTCTCCAACTCATTTTACAGATGAGAAAACTGAGGCAAAATTAAATAGCTTGCCCAGCTAGTAGGTGTCTGAGGTCAGATTTGAACTCAGGAAGATGAGTCTTCCTAATTCTAGCACTTTGTGCTAGATCAGCACTTTGTGCATTGCAGTGCCATTTACATGCCCCAGAAAGAGAAAGCAAGCAGGAGCCATTGTCTGCACTATGCCCCCCACCCCATCCCTATTTCCCATTTTTTGAAGTTTCATTGCCATGTAAGTGTGACTCAGGAGTATGTGCACCAAAGCTTCTTCTAATCCTCACCAGGATGAGGGGGCTTTGGGAAATGTAGTTGTAACTGCCTCCCCTGAAGGGGCTGATCAAAGGGCCCTTTGGAGAAAACAGAAAAGGGCATCCCTAGACTTTAGTATTCATCTTTTTGTACTTAGGAGTAAAGATATTCTCATCTCAGCCTCCAGTATAAAGAAGACAAAGAAAATGTCTATCCAGAGGATCTGTATCCCCTATGTATAAAACTGTCATTTTCCCCATGAATTCTGGTCTCTTTTTTACTTCTGGTTTTTTTAAAACCTCATCAAGTCAAAGTAATGGCCTCTTTCCACATAATAATGGAGCTTTCAATTTTGAAAAAGATTGTAAAGGAAAGTAACTGGTGACCTTTTACATGAGTATTTCTAATTTAGGGCTTTTTCTCAGAGCTATCAATGGGGCAGTAACTGTAGACACACTTTCCTATGTCCCAGGTCAGAAATGTGACATAGAAAGTTCCCCTTGCTTTGATGGGCCCAGGATCTTGTTGGTGTGGCCACAGCACTAGATACAGCCCTCATGTGGTTCTTCCATGTCTTTCCAAGAACTCTCCATGGGACATGTCCAAATAGAACTTTGGACACTAGTGGAGGCCTTAAGCTCTACACCTATTTCCCCTCACTGTGGTTAAATTGCCTGACCCATCTCTCTTTTGGAAAACCCTCATCTCTGATTCTCTCTTTATGAAATTGGGCAAATCCCTTAATTTCCCTAAGGCTTGATTTGCTTACCTCTAAATAAATGGGTCAGACTCGATGGCCCCTAGTCTGGCCTCTGAGCTCATTATATTGGACACCATTTTTTATGCCAGTGTAGTATGCAGCATCCTTCCTACACCTATTGATTGTGTTCATATCCTCTGGCTCCCCAGCAAAATGGAACATTTCTAGTGGGGCATCCACTGGTTTGCACCCGTACAGCATCCCTGGCAGAATGTTGGTGTTAGAAAGGGCTTTACATTGGGAAACAGTGTGGGATTAATAAGACCTCTGCACAGTTTCCCTAACAGTAATCATAACACTATTGCCACAAATTCTCAAGAAGGAGTGATGGTCAATTGCTGTATCATTCTCCACATCATCCCCATAACTACCCAGGCCCACAATTCCTTCCTTGGCCTCCACTACCTCATATCAGTGGGCTTTCCTTAGTAGAACATATTAGCGCAAGAGCTACCTTCTTTTTGTATGTAAATCTCCAAAAACAAGAACATTGTAGGCTAGAGACAGGGATAGGGCTTGGACTAGGGCTTTCAGTGGTATGGGTAATTCCCAGTAGGAGACTCCCTCCATCAACACAGGATGGCTGTAGCTCTGTAGCTTATCATCATAGTGATTTGCCTGAAGCCTTGAGAGAGGAAGTGACTTACCTGGTGTTACACAGTGGTAGGACTTGAACTTGGGTCTTCTGAGGCCAACTCTTTATCACCTATGTCATTCTGTATCTCCCCTGGCACACAGTAGGTGCTTAATAAATGCTTTTTTTCATTCTTCCATTCAAATGCAACCCAACTCTGTCTCAGAACAAACTCTGGGATCTCAGTGGTAGCTGACTGCTGAAATGCAGATACCATCAGCACATCTCCATGTGGAGAAGTGTGTCTATCTCTATGGTTCCCTAGGCCAGGCCTGGGATGGCAGACCTAACATCCACAGTCAAGCCCATCAGCAGTGCTTTTCCATCTGGGGCTTGAGAAGTCTTCAGTTCTCCATGAAGCACCACAGGCTGGCAATGACAGTAGGTCTGCATTCTAAAACCCTGGAGGTTACTTCCATCCCTTTTGTCTTCCAACCTCCTCTCCTTTCTCTCCTCCGTGTAAAGGGAGCTCTCTACTATAAGGTGCTGTATGAGTTGGTATTTTTCTTTTCCTAAATCATACCCAGGAGCTCACAGAATAAACCTCCAGCAGCTGAGTGTACACCAGCCTCAATCAGAACACTGATTGGATTTAATGGATCCTCATTTTCCAGGTTTGGAGCTGAATGGGATGCCGAGCTTAGAAATGGCTGATGTTCCCCCGCCTTTACCTTTGAAAGGCAGCATGGCAGATTACGGGAACCTAATGGAAAATCAAGATATGATGAGCCCGACAACCCCTCCACCCCCGCCCCCACATCATCGAGTAAGTTTGCTATCGGCAGTGTGTGTTTACAGAAACTTTTCCCATTCTGAAAAACAGAACCTCCTCCCTCTGATTATGAAAGCTTTCATCTACACCAGGGTTGATGACTTAGCATGGGAGGAAATGCTGGGGATTTGGCTTGCTAGGAAAAGTTGGAGATCAATTAAGAAATTGATTTTTGAAAGCTTCTGGAGTTCAGTGCATTACTGGTATCTAATCAAAGATACCTCCAGTTCCAATTAAGCCCAGTGCAAAAGAAAAAAAAAATAAGTCAGATCCATCTTGCATGGTGGACAGCATCCATCATGGCTGACTGGCCATGCTACCTGTGACAAGCATCTTACCATGAATTCTGAATCACAGCAGCCCTGGGAGGTCAGTGCTATATCATCCCCCTTTTCCAGAAGAGAAAGCCAATACCCAGAGAGATTAAGGGACTTGTCAAGGCTCATGTGACTAGTCTAAGCATCAGATGTTAGTCTCATCTTCCTTACATCCTGGACCTCTGAGTAACAAGCTTTTCCCTAGAGTCCATTGGCTTCTCCTACAAAAAGCTAGGGAGCATCTCTTGTGTACTTTGCATGGGGAGAGAGGACAAAATAGTGAAGGCATGACCCCTGCCCTCAGAAAGATTACAATCTCATGGAGGCAGGAATAGGATGAGTCCATAGAAGGTGTATATGTAGTGAAGTGGGAAAGACTTCAGATTTAGAATCAAGGGGTCTTGGGTTTAAAGCCCAGCCCTGATGTTTACTAGATAGATGGCCTTGGGCAGGTACTTTCCCTATTCTTGAACCTCAGTTTCCTTTTCTATAAAATGGGCATAATAATGCCAACAGCCCTTTTTCAACTTTTCTTGTTTGCTGCTATAGATAGTCTGGGTTTATAAAGCATGCTGCAGCCAATGACACTTAGGTAATACATGTGTGTTACAGCATGGCCATCTCACAACAGCCCATAGTTGGTCCTCCCATGTGACTAACCAACAGTCAGAGGCCCGGGTGGGATTAGAACCCACATCTTCACTGACTCCAGGACCAGCCCTCAGAACCCCCTTCAGCTGAAGAATGAATGGCACAGAGTCTGCAATGTGGGGAGGGATGCCCAGGCTCCACCATTCTGACTTTATTCTCCCAAGGGAAAATGAGAATCCCAGAGGTTTCTTTGTGCCAGGCCCTTCATCTACCGTGGTGTCTTAGCCCCCCAGGGGCAGCGCTTCCCAGAGAACAGTCTTTATTTAATGCTCCGCAGAGCCCCTGCGGGTCAGGGGGAGCAGAGGGACCTCCCCTCAGGACCTGGAGGTCCACAGCAGCTGTGTTTTCACGTGTGTTGCTAAGAGGAATATAAGAAGTGATGACTTTGTTCCTTCTGGCTCCTATGCTTTAAAGGAACCAGACACAGGCGTGATGTCTCTCAGATGGGTCCCTGAAGGATCGCTGGAGGCATACTCTCTCATGTCCCAGGAAGAGGAATAGGACCAGATCTCTGGGCCTCAGTTTCCTCTTCTGTATAATGAAGAGCAGTGAATGCTCGTTCAGCTCTGTTCTGGCTCTGAATCTCTGAGTTTCTAAATCAATTAATTCAGAAAGGGAGGGAAGATGATATTTGGGACCTTGGTAAGCTCAGCCTTACATGTAGGCTAAGTAGGCAGCCAGCCATGTGACATGATTTAAGGATCATGGGTTTGTACTGTGATCGAGTCCAACTGTATCAATTGACATATGGGGAAACTGAGGCCCAAAGAAGGGAAATGAATCGATAAAGGTCACATAACCAGCACAGGAGAGAGTTCCAAGTCCAACACTCTTTACCTATTGCCTTCCCTCATCTGGGAAGTAGCATGGGGTAATGAATAGAGAGTTGGCCCCAAAGGCAGGAGGCTCTAGGTTCAATTCCTGCCTCTGACTTATTCTGGCTCTTTAACCTTGAGCAAGTCACTCTAAGATAATATGTGTGATACAGAAAAGGTGTCAGTCTGCTTCCTCACCTGGGAGTTCCCAATACCAGTGTAATCACAGATAGTTCTCTGTGATATTATTCCTACCCCTGCTCACTGAGGCTAGGACTGAAAATATGTATGGTTCCTTCATTTGTGACAAAGCATTAAGAGTGAACCTTCCTCAGAGAAGGTGATGTGAAGTCAGATCTATAAGGCTGTATTGGATGAGGAACCCCAGGAGGCAAAGAGGGTGTGTCTAGTGATCCACCACGGGGATCTGGGATTGCAACCTTGACTAGCTACCTGGTTATGCAGGGAAGTGTGTGTGTGTGTGTGTGTGTGTGTGTGTGTGTGTGTGTGTGAGATAGAGAAAGAGAGAGAGAATGAGTGTGTGAATGTGAGTGTGTATGTGAGTATATATGTGAGGGGGTGAATATGTGTGTACATATATATGTATAAGCATGAGTATATATGTGAGAATGTGTGAACATGTAAGTGTGTATGTGTAAATATGAGTATCGTGCATGTGTGTGAAAATGTCTGTGTATTATGTGCATACGTGTATGTACAAACATGAGTGTGTGTGCGTGTGTGGATGTGTGCATGCACTCTATGGACCAAGGATGATTTGTAACTGGCAGAATTCCCGTTCCCAGAGCCCTTTTCAATCCCCTCTTCACGTCCTCTACTGGAAGTAAATTCTCACCTCCCTATGTGCAAGTATTACTCCATACAGGCGAAACCAAGTGACTGTTAAGGGAAAGGCCCTTTTCAGGGTTCGGGCTCTGGGGCTCACCCTTCTCCTTGCCCCTCCTGGGTGACACATTGTGCCCAGGGCCCAGGTCAGCAGGGCTGGGAAGGAGACACTGATGTTGATTGGTAGACACAAGAGAAACAAGGCACTGGGGCTGTACAGCTCCCCTGCTTTCTCTTCCCCCTTCTTTGTGATCTCATTAAATTACATCAGTCCACTCCAGACCTTAAAATATTCCTCTCCACCTTCCCCCCCCACCCCCGCTTGCTGTATTTCTTGCTATTCAGTCTCAATAAAATACATAGTAACGATTTTTGGCAAGGCCTAGAGATGGCAAAGGCTTCGCTAGGGGCGGAGGGTTTTCACCAGGCTGGGAGGAGAAGGGGAGAGTTTCTCTTTTCTTTAAAAACAGTATAAATTTGATGGGCAGTTTTCACTTTTTTTTTAAGAGGATTTTTTTCCTTCCCTGTGATGAGGCATTTTCCTATTGGGCTTCCCCCTTATTACAGAGTACGGAAGAGATATTTTTTCCTTGCCAGCTTTTTTGTATGGAAAGACAAAGCCAAGTATACAATTTAATCCAATCAAACAAATGTTTATTTAGCCCCTGCTATGAAATTGTATTTGTCTCTGAAATGCAAAGACAAAAATGAAGCATTTCCTGCCCTGAGGAAGCTGCCAGTCTGTAAGCTCAGTGCCCTGCTATTGGCTGTACATCTCCTAACGGATGTGCAAGGGAGAGGGGATGCTGCCCATCACACCTTGCCACTCCAAGGGAAAGCCATGGCCCCACAGAGCTTAATGATTCCCAGGCTCCTCCCCTGCCGGAGACGAGTTCCCATTTACCCAACATCTCTATTGTTTAGAGACAGTAAGTATTAGAGTATTGTTGTCCCACTCATTGGAAGGGATGCTTCTCAGTGGGAGGGGCTGGATTTACATTTGCCTCGTGTCCCTGGTGATTCACACAGTGCCTGGCACAGAATAGGCTCTTAAAGTGCTTGCTGATTGAGTAAGAAGGCTCAGGAAGAGGTAGAGAAATCTAATGATCTCTGAACTGCAGAGGCATCCAAGGGCAGCTGAACAGGAATCCCCTATCCCCAATGCCCAGCAAGAGGCCACCTTCCCTTACGGGAAACCCACCCTCTGAGGAGGTAGCTGGTTCCTCGGTGGGACAATTTGGGGATTTGGAAACTTTTCCTTTCAAGACGTTTTCCTCTTTGTACCTTCCTTTCATTACCCCTAGTCCCACCCTCTGAGGCCAAGCAGAAAAACTCCAATCCCTGTGTCCTTGGAAACCTTTCAGATAGCACTGATCACACCTTGGAACACAAGCCTCCCTCAAAGACATCTCAATCCTGTGTTCAAGCAAAAAGCCTTACAGTGAACATGTTAAGTCTCATCATGAATCAGATTGGTCTGCATATCAGAAATAAAGACTGCCCCAGGAGATTAAGTCATACTATTCATAACACAATGCAGAAAGTCATAGAAACCTCAGGCCTGGGTGATGCTGTAGCTGAGGATGACATCCAGGGATATCGTTGTTCCTGGTCAAACCAACCCTTGCTGTGTGACTGACTTCTCAGAAGTAGCACCAAAGATCTCATCCTGTTCCTCATGTGGCCCCTAGTTGGTTCTCCCAGTGAATAACGTGCTAAATTTAGACTGCCTGATAATGGAATTGTAAATCCAATTATATTAATTACCCAGCTCTCTCTGTTGTTTCTTTCTTGCCTAATTTACTTGCAGAATGTGAGCTCTTCCAGGTAATGGACTTGCTGTTTAGGTCTAATTTATGAAGCCAGAACCAATGGCAGCTCCAGATTCCTCGTTCCTCTACCAACCCCACAGAGATGTTGGGCATGACGTGATCTTTGGATTGTGATGGGTGCGAACATCTACTTGTCAGATCTGGGGAGACTTTGTTATCTAGTAAATTTCCAAGTGTGGCCACATCTCCCCATCATTCCCTGGGAAACCTTTCACTTTTGTAATCCAAGAAGCTATTTTGCTTAATGGTCCTGACATCGAAACTTTGACTTGAGAAAACTGACAAAAAAAATCCAGAGAATTTTGTTCATATTGAAGCTTAGCTTTTTGTGAGAATTCATTATTTCCCAATATGTTGATTTAGGCTTTAGTAGATAAAGCATAATGTTGTATACCATTAGTATAAACAATGAGCTTTGAGCCTTCTTGTCTATAACCTAAAAAGGTTCAAAATATACATGTGAATGTATCTTTGTTAAAATGCCAAACATTTTTGTTGCATTCCATTCTGGTTTTTTGTAATCTATAAATACGATTCTGACAAGTCACTGGTGTTCAGTCAAGTCAGTTACAAATAATCAATCGATAAACATTTTTTAAGTTCCTACTTTGTGCAAGTACTATGCTCAGTCCTAAGAACATAGAGACAAAATCATGGTCCCTGACCTCAGGGAGCTCTTATAAGCTATGTAGAGGCTATGCAGGAGAATAAAGTATGTGTCTGACAGGTAGGATGGGGGCCAGTGAGGAAGGGCTTTAAGAGCCACCAGAGGACTTTCTTTTTGATCTGCAGGAAATAGGGAGTCACTGGCTTGTACTGAGTAGGGGGTGGATGGGGTCATACCTGTGTTTGCCAGCTGAGTAGAGAATGAATCTGAGTGGTGAGATTTGAGGCAAAAACCTTCTCCAACTTATCAACGTCCTACTTTAGATGAGAGCACACGATTATAGGTGCTGTCTGATCAGCCCAGCTTCGAGGCGGACCACCATGTCCTTTTTCCTGGAAGTTTAATCGCTCTGAATATAGGTCAAGATGTGAACACCGACCCTAAGGTCAGAGACATCCCACCCCAGACACTTACTGATAAATGCCCCCAATTCTCAAGTTCTCAGCTTTCTTACCTATATAATGAGGGGGTGGGCTCTAAGGTCGAGGATCTTGGATCAGGTGAGCTGCAAGTTGGAAAGAGGGGAAAGAACAGAGAGAAAGAAGTAAAAAAAGGTTGTCCAGATGGGGTCCTCATGGGGAGAGGGAGGGAGAGAAAGACTGAAAAGCCAGGCTTAGTTTTGTCATTCCTGTCAGAATCAAGAAATTACAGAAAGTAACAACCAAAAAACTCAACACAACAAAAATCCGATCAGTGTAATTATTCCTCATCCAAGTCAAGCTGACCTCTCACTGTCCCTTCTTCACAACTCTGTCTCCCATCTCCAGGCCTTTTCCCAGGCTGTCCCCCATGCCTGGAATGCCCTCCCTCCTTACCCCCACCTTACAGAATCCCCTTCCTCCATGCCAGTTCAGGTCCAAATGTCACCTCCTACAGGAGGCTTTTAGGATACCCCCAATAGTTAGTGGTGCCCCAGCAGAATTATAAATATATAAATTTATAAATATACCAAGTAACTATAGTTACTTGATATATATTTTATACTTAATTATGTATGTCCTTTAGGACAAGGATCACTGTAGTGCTTGGCACAGAGTGGATGCTCAATAAATGTGGAATGAATGAATGAAGAAAATCAGTATCCCAGGTTTAAGAGGAGGAGGAGGGAACTCCCATAGCTTTTCACTAAGTCCAGGAGCAGCTGGCACTGCCTGTGGATTTTCCCAATAGCCAGACTTTATTACCTTCCCAGTGTGCCCTTGCTTCATGGAAATACAACGTTTTACTTCAAACAAAGCCCAGAGCAGCACTGGGAATCTGTTCTTACTCCTCCTCCTGGACCACAGAAGCAAGGTGGCTACATTAGCTTGTGGCAGGCTTCTCCAGGATCTGGAGGCATGATTTATGACAAGAGAATTGTTCTCTTTTGAATTATCCTGCACAGTTATGACTTTCCCTATGGTATGTCTAGCAGAGGAAGACTTTTTGGAGGTGACTGCCATAGACCCTCCCTAATGCATACTAATGGAGGGAGTGCCATTTTAGTGAGAGATGAAGCCATCCATTGCCATGAAGTATGTGGTGTGCCTTAAAGTAGAACTACAACGGGGTTACCTGACAAAGGTTCCAGGGGACCTGCTTAAGTGATGAGGACTGTGAAATACAATGAGTTGAACTGAGTAGATTAATTGAATTCCCATCAACAGTTGCCTTTCAAGTGGTTGGAATTCCTTTTCTTGTGAATTATTTGACCGTACTTTCAGTGATCTTTTTTTACATCTTTTAAACTATAGTTGCAATCAAATTTGAATCTAGTTTAGCTGGACTGAGGTCAGTGCCAATGGACAAAAACCCAAATTTAAACTGTGTGGAGAAGTTAAATTCTACAAACACCTGCAGAAAACCTTCAAGGTATAAGACACTAGGAAGGCAAAGAAAGATCCTTGTCCTCAAGAAGCCTACAGCCTGTCCATGGCCACAGAGCGGTCATTCTACCCCTCATAGCCCTCTCATCATGACCACTGGATCCAAGAATTCCAGGCTCAAGAAAATGGGTGAATTACCTAACAAACACCCATCCTTTAGTGTCATTTTGGCACATAACAGACATTTATCAACTTAGAACAATTGGGGGAGAGGGTTTTCTAAGCAAAAGCTGGATTCAGTCTAGACCCTAAATCTTTACACAACCCAAAAAATGTCCAAAATGTGTGTGTGGTTAACCAGGACCACTATTTCTTTAGTTTGCCTATTTCGAGATTTCAGGTTCCTTCCCAGAGGCTCATCCCATCAGTTGTTCAGTTATGTTCAGCTCTTCATGACCCCATTTGTGGTTTTCTTGGCAAAGATACTGAAGTGATTTGCCGTTTCCTTCTGCAGCTCACTGGACTTGAACTCAGGTCTCTCTCTGACTTCAGGCCACATAGCTGCTTCCTGGCACAAATGCTAGTGGATTGAGTTGGTGTCTATTATGTTTTAAATTATTTGTACACATGTAGTTTACTCCAAGTACAATGTAAATGCATTGGGGATGGAGGTGGTTTTGTTTTTAGTTTTCTCTCCCTAGCATTTGCAGTTATGTTGAATTGATTTGAATTGACTTGAACTGAATTGAGGCCTTTCCTCCTTTTCTTACTCCCTTTCTAGAGTCTGCCTCCTCCTTTGCCAAGTAAAACTCCGCCACCTCCTCCTCCCAAGACGACTCGAAAGCAAACTTCCGTTGACTCCGGGATCGTGCAGTGAGAGTGAGCGGACTTTCTCCAAAGATCAAGCTGTCCTATTTCCTCTCCCTGAGTAGGTCTGAAGTCTGCTGTTTACCTCATTTGGGCCTGCCGTGTCTAACGTTTAGTACAGATGTTCTAATGGAAAAGAATTCCTGGCTAACAACAGAGCAGGCTTCTTAGTCAAAACCAAACAAAAATGGCACTCATGTAAAGCTGGCCCAGGCCCAAGGCCCAGGAACCTGTGGGTTCCTGAAAGGTGGTGGCTAGCTGGAGCCTGAGCCTGGTCAGTGATGGAGGACTTCCATGTGACCATGGAGCTCCTCCTCCAGAGTTTCCTTTCTCCATACCAAATGATTCACTTAGCAGACAGGCCCATTAAGCAGGAAGGACACATGGCCATCCATAGCTCTGCAGGGACTGACCTGTGCAGGAACCACATAGCTCCCAAAGTGAAGAATGCTCATTGATGTGATCATAGGACTTTGAGCCAGAGGCCTCCTTAGAGATCATCTCATTGGCTGAGGCTCATAGAGGAGGTGACTTCTCTGAAGTTGTACCGTGGGCTTAAGGCCCAAATTCCTGTAGGATGAGTGCCAATTAAAAAAAAAACAACCTTTTTTTCTTTTTTTGCTACAAGTGAAATGGTTTCTTATCAACTGACTTTATTTTAATTCATCAACATATCAAGCTCCTCCCCTTTCACAGCAGGTCCCCCATTCAGTCTGATGTAATTTAAAATAGGATGTATTTCAGCTACTGAACAAATACTAATTTATAAGGGGGGAAGGGAACATCATTAGAACTTACTGGATCATTTTGGAAAAATCAATATGGACAAGAGGAAGATGAAGTTTTTCTTTTTTTAAAAGAAAAAAACATAATAACACACATAGGTGGTTTTGATTAGCAGAAATCTTTTTGTCCTGTCTTCATTCTGTACAGAAATGTGTATATATGATGGATCTTAGAATGTTTTTAATGTGTACGGTGCCTGCTTCTATTATAAGAGGTATCTCCAAGTGATTCCCAGTGTGTGTTCGTAATTTTTTAACTGCTAAAAATGTATAAATAACCTCTTTTTTAGAATTTGGAAATTCTGAAAATATTGGATGATGGTTAAAAAAATATGGAGACTAACTTTTTATTCCCTAATTTTTTATTCTGCCAACTATATTTTTTTTACTCGCTACAGTCATTATGCTCTTGATGTAGATGTCATAAATGTGTCACTGACTCCCAAGAATAAAACATTATTTAAAAAAAAAAAAAGCCTTGGTATCTGACCTTGTTAATGTCACCTGGTGCTATCATCCTTTCCAGTTAAATACAGTCCTTGTTATTTCTCCAGTGCTTTTCCATATGATTTAGTTATATACACATGCATGGCTCCTCAGCAAGAACACTTGATCATCTATCCGTGACTGAGTCCTGTTTTTCTAATATTAGACAGGAAGTAAAAATACAAGATAATAATTTATGTCCTGGGCTCACTCAGGCACGCTAGCTGATTTCCATCATTCTCCAAGTTCCACTTCTCACTACGCTCTTCCTGAAACCTGGGCTTTCACTTTTCTCATGCAGAAATGACTAAGGTTTTTGAGCTGTGCTGTGCAAATATGAGAAGGCACTCTTATGATTTCTCCTCATATGATGGAGCATCATGACCAAGACACAGCACATACTCCATCACCCCAGCTAGGGGTGTGAACCAGCTTCTTCTTTCCTTTTTTTTCACCCCCACAAATCAAGGTTCCTCCTCAAGGCAAGTCCAGTCCTTTTGGGATCCACATATAGACTCATCCACAAACTTTCACATGAGCTCACATTATTTCCTCTCCAATTCAGTCATGTCACACTCTTTTTATAGTCCCAGATCTCTCCTACTATTTTTCACCCTCCCAGAATCCTGTTCCTATTCTGTGTTGGTTCAACAGCAACTAACACCCTGTCACAGATGCTGAGTGGCCAGTTTCATAACTTTACCACTCATCATTTTCCAGTGATTCCCAACATCATTAAAAGGTCCAGACTGCTCCATCACGTCCTAGATGGTAATATAATTCAGTACCTACAATCAGCTACAAGCTCTCATCAATGGATGGAAATATCCCTATTTCTGTGTCAGAGTCTTGTCAGTCAATATACATTAAGCACCTACCTATTATGTGCCAGGCACTGTGAAGAACTAGCAATGGTTAGAGAATATTATATAGAGAAGACAAACATTTTAACCATCTTTTTTCCCAGATATTTGAAAGTCTAATAGTCTAATGAAAGTCAAAATAGTCTAATCAAAGACAGAATGGTGACTTCCAGTAGAAAGTCTAAATAAATGGTAGAATGTAAGATCTTATGGATTTATCCATGGTCTTCCAGTCCTTGTTAATGCAATGTCTGTCATCAAATAAGAGATGGTATAGGTGACCCTTCTCTTCTATGAAGCTATAGTATCTAAGTCTTTTTCAAAGATGTTAAAACTCACCCTGACCTACAGCAGTCTGCTCTTTCTGCCTTCTGCCAACGTTGGACTATCTCGTCATGTGGCTGAACCAAAAGACCTTAATATAGAAGCTGCTTTTTGGCCAAGTTTGCCTACTACGTGATCAACTTCAAACATGCATTTTAATTACCATCCATCTAATATATTTCTCAAATAAATTCTGTTGACTTCTCGGTCTGAAAATGTCTCCCCTGTCGTGAAAAACAAATACTTTTCCTAAACCTTGGTACCCTCTTAAAAGATTACCCCATATTTTCCCTCCCTATCACTGCCAGACTCCTTGGAAGATGGTCTGAGTTCCACACTTCTCATTTCTCATCAATACCTCCTCAGCCCCATGCAAACTGGATAACAAGTCTCAGTATTACACTAAAATTCTTCTTATCAAGTTCACTAATAAACTTGCTACCAAATCTCCAAGCTCTTGTTCCATCCTCATCCTTCCTGACCTCCTTCAACAACATTCAACACTGTTGACTATCTCCTCTGCCTCTGTACCTTCCCCTTTCCCTTCTAACCTGGATCAGACTACTGGAGAGAGGGGGGTCATTCTCACCTGAGAGCTACCTAAGAAATCTCCATGCAATCTAGCTTTGTATTTGAATTCTTGGCTACCAGGTCCCACTCTTGACCTTGGCTGACTTTGGACGTCTTGGTCACCATCTGTGACTGTTCTGAACAATGAGCGAGAGCTTGTGCAGGGTACCCAGAGCACCCTCTGTTTGACCTCCAGCCAATCCTTCCCTTCTTTGTGCTTTCATTTCCTCTTATGTACAACAAGGTGGGATTCCATGACCCATAAGACCCTGCAAGCTCTAAATCCTCTGAAATTCTGCACAGGAGACTTAAGATAGTAAATTATATTTCTTAACCTTGATATGAAGAAGGTCCATTAAGCATGGGACTGAATGGAAGGAAGAGAGTGGCTTTGGGTCTGACTGGGGCTTCACGCCACAGTTGCCCTGGTCACCAGTAATGGAAGAGTTGGACTCTCTCTGCAGAAAGGGAAAGGTCCTGGGATCTGGCAGCATAGGCTTCTGGGAGCCAATTTAGCCATGGATTTAAAACAGGAGTATTATCTATCCTGAGGTCCAGGCCTAGGGCAAAACCCTTAGGTTTCTCTTTCAACCTGAGATTTGTCTCTGGTCAGGCTCCTTCTGAAACACCAGTTCCTAAAAACCTTCCACACATAGAAGTCCAAAGACCCCCCACCAGTCCAAGTAGAGACCAGCTTGTGTTATCCACTCATTTGCAGAAAAGAAAACTGAAGTCCAGAAAAAAAGCAATCCAGGGTCACCCAGCAAGTCAGTGGTGACCCAGGATTCAGACCCAGAACTCCTGGCTTCTAAATTCAGAATTCCTTCCTTCTGCTCTCAGTTACCCAGCTGCCATCACCAAGAATCTGGGTTTCTTTAATTATTTTAGAGGTTGGTTTTCTTCTTACTTGCACCTGACCTTCGGAGTATTTTCAGATCTCATCACTTGACCACTTTTCAGATTGTTCCTCAGTGGGAAGATTTTATCTTTTTAATTTGTCTTAGGAGTTGGGTCATCTGGTGCCCTTAGTTCTTTGATATCAGGATTTTACTGGTTCAATTCCAGCCCAATTTTCTGTTGCTTAGGGTTTTCTTTGCTTTGTGTGCTTTTCTATTTAAATGCCTTTTTAATTGGATTGCATTGTATCAGTTTACTTTTAACTAGACTTTAGAATTTTAGTACTTTAAAAAGAGTCAAACTCAGAGCATTAGTAAGTAGCCAGGAATAGGCACAGCCAGAAATAGGCATGACCAGGAATGATCTTGCCAGACTAATCCTTGCCCCCTGATCCCAGCAAGCCTAATGCCCAAGCTTTAGCTCTGATTCTCCCTAAAAAGAAATGTGTCCTAGGATTCTGAGGCAGGAATATGCTGGAGCTAATTTCCCAGGGCTCTAGGCTGATTGTAAAATTTTTAATGTGAGCATTTATACCAAACTTTACAAATCAGGGCTTGATTTGTTGTTTGTTGATTGTCTAAATTTAAGAAAGTGATGCAGAAAATGATAGTAATGCAAATTAAGTGTAAACATGTACATAAAAAATTTTTCCCCCAGAGAGCTCGTTGTTAAACATTTGTCAGCACACTCCTGAAGGGGAGGAAGGCAAGAAACCCTTTTAGAGGCACCTTTAAAACTCTTCCTAATCTGCCTCCAGCCTATCTTTCCAAACTAATACACATTATTTCCTTCATTCACTCCCTGCTACAAGGAACAACCAGCCCACTTGCAGCCCCAAACCTGGCATCCATGACCTTGGTGGCCAAGGCAGCTGGTGGCATAGTAGAGTGCTGAAACTGGAGTTAAAAACAGATGAATTCAAACCTAACCTCAGACACATTCACTATCAGCGTGGCTCCGGACAAGTCACTTAGCTGCTGTTTGCCTCAGTTTCCTCCGCTGTAAGATGGGGGTATTGATAATTTTCCCTGCAGAGTTATTGGGAGGTTCAAATAAGACATTTTCAAAGTGCTTAGCACAATGCCTGGCATATGGAATAAACTCCCCCCTTCCTCACATGGTGAGCCTGGGCCTTGGATGACAAAAACGAAAGCCACCATGGAGCCCACACTCAGTGCACTGAACTGTGCACTCCATAGCCTGAGCTCTCCAGGATTCAAGGTCACCTTGACATCATCCTGAGTCACTGGGGGAGGACTTAGGCCAATGTAACATAAACATCCAAGCTCTTCTTCTCATTGACTCCCCTGATCCTTTATCTCCAATAATCTTCTCTTCTACTTGGACTCTTCATGTTGTTTACCAATTACCTTCACCTCAAGTTCATAGTTAAACAGTCTAATTAGATTAATAAAAGCATAGCAAAAATAAAATCCAAATATACATCAGCTCTCATCACTTGTGTGAACCCTTACAAAACAGTTCTCCTCCCCCATACTCCATCTGCTCCCTCTCACCTCAAAGACAAAAGGTCTTCTTTTCTCCCCATGTACCATGCTAGTTTTGTGCTGTTGAGAGGGTGGAGCAGAGGGGAGCAAGGCTAACACTTCTCTCTTCCACTGCAGAGAGAGATATCCCTTGGTCACTCATGGCAGTTAGCTCATGACATCTATTGGGGAAGCAGAGGACCAGTTATGCAGAAAAGGATCCCTCCTGCTCCAGGAGTTGGTAAGCACTGATCAGAGTGCTAGGCCTTTTAAGTAATTCAGACAACTGAAGGGATGGGGGCCACTGCACACAATGATTCTGATTGCTCTGGTGAGTAGAAGAGGAGCTTCCTTTCCCCCAGCTAAATCATCTAACTTACTTGAGAGACAAAAAGGATGAATGCCCATCATGTACCTAAGACTAGGAAAGAGCAGCTTACACATGAATATGGATATATTACATTACCTCTCCCTGTTGTTACTGCATCTCTCTGTCCTTTTCTCTTTTAAATATTCACTCAAACCAATCTAGGTCATGCTCACACTGAAGGCAAATTCCTGGTATAAGTGAAATACTTTATCCCAATAGACACATTCCTTACGTCTCTATAAACATTATTATTGTGACAACCTTTGATCAAATGGATGTGGGCACTTGCTCCAGTGGGGGTAGATTTAATACATCTAAACATAGTTGGCCTATGGGTGTCCTGTCTGTGTCTTTCCATTAATTCTCCATAGAAGACCTACCCAATGTCCTGGAGATTTTCCTCTGGGTCTTTTAATACTTTTTGGGAATCAAAGCTGTACATTCACTATCTCTTGCTCTTTGTGTGACCAGCTTATCCCTTTTTCCAGTTCTCGATGATAACTTTCATAGCATTTCTTGTCCAAAGACATCATTGATAGTGGGCTGTGGTTCCTTTATGACCACCAGGTATCTCTCATTTCCTTTTGGGTCACTTACAATTTTGATTCATTGGAGAGTCTGATGTTTCTATAATTTACCAACATAGGCGTCATTGGAAGTAAGTCAGTCAGAGGTGTGTCTGCAGGACTTATTGGATGTACCCAGACTCATGTCTGGAAAAAAGGAAAATCCAATACCCCAGCATTTTGTGGTACAGTGGATTGAGGTTGGCCTTTGAGCAGCATTCTCCTACTTCTGCCAATTATGTCAGGCCATTCCTTAAGGCTGTAAAAGATTCCCCCCATATGTTCCTATTGAATTTCTCTCTTCAAGGCCTTCTGCTTGTGTGCCACCTCTTCCATGGAGCCTTCCTCAGTGTCCTACACATGAAAGCAATTATTTCTTTCTTAAAATTTTCTAGAACACATTGGATCTTTCTTTAATATTATTTGACCAGCAGAACACATCCTTATGTGCGTGACCTTCTCCCATAAGCTCTTTAGGGATTATCAGTTCAGATCTGAATGTCTTTTTCTTTCTATCTTTGCTCTATCTTTGCCTTCCTGGTGCTTAGCATAGGCACTTGAACCTAAGTAATTTAAATGTTTGTTGCACTGACTTGACTATAACTGTTTCCTTTTGTGCTTTTCCACCTATCCCTTTAATTTATGTTGATGCTTTTAATTAACATCTATTTTCAGAGATGCAGTGCTCTAAATTTGTTTCTGTTTTCTTTGAACATTTTCACCTTTTCTACTTTTTTTTTTTTTTAGTTTAGGGGATATTTATAATTGGACTTCAGAGACTTTCTTCTATTAAAGATAAAATACAAATTCTTCTTCCTCACTGTGTACATCACTGCCCACTTTGGAAAACTTTATAATTGGAGGTTAATTCTTCCCACCCTGGGCTCCTTCCTTTCCTGTCAAGCTGGATATCCTCTCTTTGATCCTGCTAGTTCATTTTCATGTACAATCAGTCACTAAAGATTTCCTTGTTGAGTAATGCTAGACTTTAGGGTTGTATACCAATTCTTCCTGCCCACCAGGATGTCAAGGAATTTTCTCACAGTTCAGTTTTCTCAGAGACATTGCTACTAGGCCCCCAATTCCTCAGGATCCTGTGCCATAGATCCAAGCATATTTGGTTTAACCCCAAGGATATAGAAAAGCAAAAATGAAAAGAAAGCCCTCCGAATTTCAGATGAGACACCTAGAGCTGACCTTCCCTTAACTAGAACCATCTCCCCAACATCTTAGCAAGAGGTCATTCAGCCTTCCCTAAAATACTCCAATGTGGAGAAGTCCAGCACCCTCCATTGTTGAATGGGGCTAATAGTTAGGAGGTTTTTCCTGGATTCAAGCCTCAATATACCTTTCTCATTCCTGAGTAGTCTTCCTAGCTCAGTCTTTTGGGACAAACTGGGAGAAATCCAGTCTTTCTTCCCAAAGATAAGCCAGTACCTGAGCACAGATGTTGTGCTAGTCCCCTTACCCTCATTTTCCTTGCCTATAAAATAGAATGGTTGGATAATCTGAGATCCTTGGGGCTGTACAACTGTGATCCGATTCTAGGGCCCTGTGGCCTCAAACCGGAAGTCTCTCAGTTGGAGTGCTTGTCTGTTTCACCATACTACTCCTGCACTGCTCTAAGGACTCAAGATGACACAGTGGATAGAAGGATGAACTTGGATTCAGGAATACCTGAGTTAAATCCTGGCTCAGGCACTTACTTAGCTATGTGACCCTGGGCAAGTAGTCATTCAAACTCTGAATTTCACTCTCATCTATTAAATGGAGGCAATCATCGTTCCTCCTTCCCAAGGCTGTTGTGAGGATCAAATTAGATAATATCATCAAACACTTTGCAAATCTTAAAGTGATATGTCAATGCTAATTATTTTTATTATTCCATTTTGAAGACAGAGAAACTGAGATTCAGCCAAAGGAAGTGACCTGCCCATGGTCACCTAGTTCAACTGACTTAGAATATCAGGTAAATAGTTCTGGACTAAGTGTAATGATGTGGATTTGAATTTCTACTCTTCCTCCAAACTAAGTATGTGAACTTGAGGCAGTCACTAGTCTCCTTTGGTCAACAAGCGTTTATTAAATGCACACTGTGCTGAACGCTGGGGTTTAGCCTCAGTCTCTTGCTTTGTTAAATAAGGGGATTGGACTAGATTACCTCCCTTAAAGCCTTCTCTCTCATGGAATCCTATATATGGAAGGAACTTCAGCAGCCATCTAATACAACAGGACCCAGACAAGAATCTCTAGCTGACAACTTCAACAAATCTCAGAGCCCTCCAGAAGGGAGACTCCTAGTTCTTGAGAAAGATCAAGCCTACTGGAGATAGCTAATTAATCGAGAGAGCTAAGTATTCCAATCCAGACCTTCCAGCTTGAAGCCCAGAAGGGTTTTCTCTGCCTCTCTAGCCTCAGTCTTAATGGCCACATTGGAGATAACTTTAGTAGCCATCCATCTAGTCCAACCCATAACTGAGAACGCCATATTGTATCCCATTCTTGGCAAGTGGGCATCTCTCCTTTGGTTAAAGACGTCCAAAGAGAAGAAGAGTCCACCGCCTCAAAGGATAGCTCATTTCACTTTCTGGGAGCTCTTGTGTTTAGAAAATTGTTTTCCCTTACACATTCAGCCTAAATCTGCTTCTTTGCAGCTCCAATCCATTCTCCCTGTTTTGCCAAACAGAACAAGCCTAAACTCTCTGCTTCTCAGCGCAAAAGCTTGTTAACCCATTTGCTGCTCATTGAGATAAAGGGTTTTACATCATTCCTTTAGAAAGGTCAGTAGCCATAAGGGGTTTGAGATCCCTGACCCAGTATGTGCCTACCTTTGGGCAAGCTCACAGCTCAGTCTCCCCAAAGAGCAGAGCATTTATCAGATTTGAGAAGACCTTCCGGCAAATGGCTTAGGAACTGTCCCTGGTACCTGGAGGTATGCTCCAGCATGGCTCTTGCTTGGCATTTTTTCATGCAGATAAAATTTTAAGAGAGATGGAAGAGTAAGCTTTCTAGACTATAAATAGTCCAGTCAGTGGAAATAATGCTGCCGCGGGTCAGCCAGGCTCTGGGGAGGCCCTAGTGGGGGGAGAATTCTAGATCTTGGAAAAGTTGCTGAGAGGTTTGTTGTCATCCTGCATGTGTCTCAACATGCTTCAAGCTGAGGGGCTCATGCTGGCATTGCAGGCAGAGACCCAGGGGACCTGGCTTCAATTCCCAGCTCTTTCTTATAATAGCAACAGGACCTTGGACCCTCCCTGGGCCTCAGTTTCCTCATCCATAAATAGGAGAATTGTCCTAGATTTATCTCTAAGAAACCTTCCAATTTTAACATTCTTGGATCCCGCTGTTTGCCCAGCACTGTACTGGGCACTGTGGGAAGACACAAGAGAATGAGAAGAGAGTCCTAGCCACCTGAAGGGAATAGAGTGAAGATAATAGCAATCATTTATTATATAATAATTCTTATTTCTACAACACCCTGAGGTTCAGGCTTTCCTTACAGCAAAGCTGTGAAGTCATTGGGGCA
>CM053769.1:465920436-465930436 GCA_028658325.1 Potorous gilbertii | reverse complement strand
GGATCACTTCTCCAACAATGGTCTTATTAAGAACTTGAGCACTGCCATAGCAGATGACTGTATTTGTTCATGCTACAGCACATCACAAAATTATATCTGCCTTAATTACTGGAGCTTCTTTCCCTGCCAGTGCTGTTAGTAATCACACTTTTCCACAGGGTTTGATGGGGTAGCATTGTTTCACGACAGAAAATGAAGGGAAGAAATGTTATAGGTGCATAGATCAGACATTCGTTTTGTCTTAAAATGCCATCCTGGGACATTTTATAAAAGCATTAGTAACTTTCCAAAGGGAGGGTTTTCAAGTGAGGAATTCAATTATTGCTCTTGGCTGACAGAGAATAAATCTATTTGAGGTCAGAGGGAGGGGGATCCCCACTCCACAGAAGCTGGAAGTCATAGCTTATGTCAAACCACGGACTTACGCATATTTAAGCTGAGTTGAGATTTCTTTATTTATTTCTCTGACTCTCCCTCCTGAATATTCTGCTCCATTCAAACCATGGCCTGGAAACCCTTCAGTCATGGATTAAAATTGGAAAGGACCTGAGATCATCAAGGCCACTTCCCTCCTTTTACAAATGAGTGAACTGAGGCTCTTATGAGTGACATGTATGGTGATCTGTGTAAGCACACACAGTAGAGGAGCAGTTTGAACCCTGGTCCTCTTACAGTGGTAATGATTTTTCCCCTTTATCTTTGGATCCAAAAAACCAAACAAGCATCTAGACTGGTCAGAATGATGAGTCAAATTTAATAGAATTAAAGATAATGGAGGCAGTGAAGTGGCACAGAGGAGAGAGGGTTGGGCTTGGATCCAGGAAATTTTGAGTTCAAATCTGATCTCAGACACTTCTTAGCTGTGTAGTCCTGGGCAAGTCTCTGAACCTTTGCTTACCTTCATCCACTGGAGAAGGAAATGGGAAACTATTCCAACATCTTTGCCAAGAAACCTTCATGGACATGATAGTGCTATGGTCCATGGGGGCACGAAGAGTTGGACATGATTGAACAACTGTACAATAACCAGTGGGGGTGGCTGACAATCATGAAGTCTTACCTTAGGTTGGTAAGATGAAGGAAGGGCAGTTTGTCTAGAGAAAAACTCCCATGAAAAAACCTAATGGTTTCAATGGACTGCAAACTGAATACACATCCATAGTATGAAATACTCAATTTCACTGGATCCTTGATCTCCCTGACACAGGTCCTTCTCCAGTGGTGTCCATCATAATATAGCTGCACATTCTCATGCCATACAAGTCATCCCATCAGTCTTCCTTCCAGCGGGCATTTACTCAACATGGTGGATGTACATCCTCCTCAAGAGTTACAGTGTGGCACTTGATCTGATTGCCTATTACTATTTGCTTTTGCATAATTCCTGGCACACAGCCAGCCCTTCCTGTATGTCTTTTGATGGATCACTCGAGGAGTGGGCTTTCTCCCCTTCTAATTCCATTTCTTGAATTGTACCTTTCATGGCCCACCCTGTGCAGCAGTCATTCCTGCTCCTGCCTATTAGACCAACATGTGTCTCTCTGTTGCCTTTTAGTTCACTTATTTAAGAAAAGAAGGCTTTCCTTTAGCACTTTGGGATTGTTGAAAATATTTTACAATATCCCAATGAAAATAGTTTTCCCTGTTGACGGTGAGGTCCTCCAGATAGTCTGGTTTATAGCTGACCTTGTTGTGGTTTAGCCAAGAACAATAAAGGCCTTCCTTATCCAAGATCCATGAAACCTCAAAAGAACTACACAATCCACACAGGATAAAACAAGTGGATGAATAATTACCCCTTGCCCAGACTAGGTTGACTAGATACAATTAGATGACAACCTATTGAATGGGTCCCTTAGCATATAGACTGAGGTCAGGGGCCACACAGTGACAATTAACTGGGGCCCAGACTTAATGAGGAAGAGGCAGAGACAGAAGTAAAGGATGAAATCCAATTGAACTGTTCTGGGAAACTAGGGAGTGATTTCAGCCATGTGATATGACAGCCAGAAAACATTGTGTCATGCAGTGTTCAGGATTAGGAAGGCAGTAGTCCTGCTGGCCTCTGTCCTAATCAGATGATCTCTGGAGGAAGGAGGAAGTTCGATTCTGGTACCAAATTTAAGGAAGGAGATTGACCAAAATGGCCCTAACCAATGAAAGTCAATCTAAAATGATAAATGACCTAAAAACCACATTACACTTGAATTGGTTGAAGGAATTGATAACGTTTGGTCTGGAGAAGAGAAGACTTCCAGGGAACATGAGAACTGTCTTCTAGTATTAGAAGGTCTGTAATGCAGAAGAGGGAGGGATTCGATTTGTTCCACTTACTTTTGGAGGGCAAAAAAAGAACCATGAGAGGGAGTTGCAAAAGATGGGGACAAAGGAGGCAGAAAGTTAGAGGTTTGGTGTCAGGGATATTATAGATGGGATTCTGGTTCAGGTATTGATTGGACTAGATATACTTTCCAGCCCCAAGATTCTCTGATTTTGGGATTCTTTGCCCAGAAAATAGAGAGGATTATCTCAAGATCAAACCCTCCTTACTTCTTGATGGGGTAGCCAAAGGAAAATCAAACTGAGTATTATTTTGTCCCACTCATGAAAGTTTCTTTTTCCTCCAAGTCATCTAAATTGTTCAAGAAGCCCTAGTTCTTCCAGTAAGTCACTGTGTGACCTTGAGCTAGTACCTTCTCTTTCTGGACCTGTTTCATCGTCTTTAAAATGAGAGAATTGGTCTGGACTGGGCTCTCAGCATGGGGATATGGAGGGGCGGTGGAACGAAGGAGAGAGAAGCGTCAAAATGCTTAATGATCAAATGGCCAATAGGTTGAAGCATCACGGGCCTGGGGAGATGGAGGGAGTGAACATAAGACTTCTAAGTTGATTGAAGCAAGCTGTTTGAGCTGGTAAGACAAGTGTGGGAAGTTACTAGATCAAGTTGGACTGAGATCTTCTCTTTGGTTCCCCATGTGTTTATAGACATAGACAGAGGTAATTGGAGGTTTCATTCAGTGAAAGTGCTGCAGAAGTCAGACTAGCCCAGAGATGCATTCTAGGCTGATTTGCTAAGGATAGACATAGTCATGTATGCATGAGGCTCTTCTGACCTGAAACTAGCATATGTGGAAAATGCAGCTGAAAAACCAAGTGAGTGGATGCCTGTTGTCTAGAGAATGGCTGAACAAATTGTCTATCTGCATGTAATGGAATACTATTGGGTCATAAAAAATAGTACATATGAGGAAATCAGAAAACTTGGGTAGACTCATAGATAAATGTTGAGAACCAACGAAGAAGACCCAAGAGAACAATATAAACAGAGACTCCAGTAACGGAAAACAAGACAACACTGAGATCTGATAAATGACAGGTGACAAGCCTCCCACACTGGTGGTGGATGACAAGGGCAGCAGGGAGCCTATGTGGTCACAGTGTGTATATCCAGTGGTCTTGCTTATCAGTGCCCCTTCACAAGGAGAGGGATCTAATGGAGTAGTATCAGGAAATGATAGCAGTGTCTTAAAGAATTATAAAAAAAAAATTCTTCTTTGAAGAAAAAGAAGGGCACCAAGACTGTGCACTCCAAAATAGGAATAAAAGAGTTGATTTGGGTATGGTATGAAGGCTTATGAAGAACTTTTCATTGATGATCTTACTCAATAATCACAAAAATCCTGTGAAGATCATAGCATCCTGAAACCAGAAGAGACTTCAGGGGTCATTTAGGGGAGCCCCTACTTGAGAAGAACCCCCTCTATGATATCCCTGACCAGTAGTTATCTACTTACAATAAGAAGCTGTAATAAAGAGCATGCTCCATTCACTCATCGCCCAAGCTTTTCTGAGATGGTTGTTATTCCAGGCCTCCCATGAGGAGTGCTACAAGGTAGGACAGTGTGGAAGGACCACTCCGAATTGGAAATCAGGTGATCAGGGCAGAAATCCCAGCTGCACTCTTTATTGTCTGTGTGACATGGGTCAGGTCACTTCCCTGCCCTGATGCCTCAGTTTTCTCAACTGTAAAAGAAGGAGCTTCCAGTTCTAGGCTATGACCTTAAGGCCCAATGGCAATGTTTTGCAGCTGCATGGGACCCCCATCTCTTCAGGGTGCTAAGATTTATAAAACACATCCCTCACCGCAGGGTCAAGGTAAAGAGTCCTAGCATTTTCATCCCCATTTTACAGATAAGAAGGATGAGGCTCAGAGGGATGTAGTAACTTACCCAAGATCAAACAACTAGATATTCCAGTGCCAGGAAATGAACCTGTATCTCCCAACCCCAAGTCTACCACTCTATCCACTGAGCCACCCACCTGTTCTCTGACTCCAACACCAGCACTTCTATTCCATGAGGTTCCTCCTAATTCTGAAAAGGATGACTTCTCCAAGTGACAAGGACATTCCAAATATGCCTTTTTCCAAGTCACCCTTCATTAAAATATGCCTTTAAGACTGGACAAGATGTAACAGCTTTTAAATTCCATCAGGCCTGGAAACACCAGTCTGCTTCTGCTACCTCCCCTTTTCTTCTGGACAATTTATCCCGGCTCAGCTGCTCAGACAGCAGTACCTCCCTCCCATCTCTCTAGGGCAGCCAGGAGAGCCGTGTTTAATATTCTCCTCACCATTCTCAGCTCTCTCCCCAGCAGTGAGCTTGTCCCCAGCAGAAGGCGTTTGGCCTGTGCGTTAAGAGTGACTGAGGAGAAGGCTTTCACTTTCCCAGTGAAAAATGAGTTTTCCTTGTTTCTGGTGGCATCTGGTATTCCTTCATGGGACCTACTAGTGCTGTGGGATATTTGTTCATTCTTTGTATTCTTATCACCTTGGGTTCATGGGCAGGATTTCTGTGCAACCTTGGTAAATCACTTCTTCTCCTCACCTTATTTCTTCATTTACAATGAGAGCTTTATATCCTGAGGGAGATGGTCTCTGAGGTGCCGTCTATCTCTAAAATCCTATGATTCCATGAGCCTCTTACTCTTATGTAACAGTCTGATGAGTGAGGGGAAAAAAACTGAACTCAGTAAAAGAAAATCATAGCGTCAGGATTCGAGAGCAGGAAGGGTATTTTAAAAAATTGTCCCGTTCAACCTTGTGATTTTACAAATGAGGAAACTGAGACCAAGGTTAAGTGACTTGCCCAAAGTCGGAGAGGGGACTCATTACTCAAAGGAATCTTTTTAGTCCCTTCCTTATGACTACTAAACTCTTGATTAGATTCCCACTCAGATAATTTATCTTCCTTTTTAGAAATCAATATATTTTGTTTTCCATAACAATTCTTGCCAAATAAAACCCTCCCACCATACCTTCCCTTAATAAGAAGCCAAATAAATTCTTTTGATATAAAAAGCACAATTGGCAGCAGGACATGCTTTCCCTTCTTCCATTAACTATTTCTTAACAGAAACAAAGTGGACTTTACCTCTGAGGTCCAGCTCAGCTCTTGACATGGTTATTCTATTGCCTACCTAGTATTCCTTTCAATAATGCAGATGAAGGCATTAAGTCTCTTTCTTTCTCTCTTCATTCTGATATCTCTCAATCTAAGCACATTTTCCTATACTTTTCTGAATTATTCCTATTCATAGGATTTATAGATGGGAAGAACTTCAAAAGCCATCCAGTCTGAACTTTTGATTTTGCAGATAAGAAAACAGAAGCCCAGAAGGGAAGTGACTTGCTGAAGGTCATGGAAAAAACAAGAAACAGAGTTGGGCTTTGAATTCCGGTTCTCTGACTACCAATCTCGTCCTCTTTCTTCTACACCAAGTGGCTTCTCATGTGCATTCATCTTCATGACAGATCCATTCATTCATATGCTGTCATTTGTTTAGTCACTCCCCAATTGATGGCATATCATTTGTTTCCATATTTTTGTTACTACAAATTGTGCTGCAGTGAACACTTTGGCTAGGGAACCTTCTTTCTATCTTTAACTTCCATAAGGTATAAACCCATTTTTCTTGATTCTATGAAGTCTGGTTTCCACCTTCATTATTCAACTAAAACTGATCTCTCCTGTGTGACTAAATAAATCCAATAGCATTTTCTTGGGTGCCTTCTTGACCTCTCTACAGCTTTTGACACTATTGATAACTGTCTTCTCTTAGATACTCTCTTCTCTATAGGTTTCCATGACATGACTCTCCTTTATCTCTTGAAAAGTCCAATAGAGTAACTCAACTGAGTCTCTATCTTCTCAGCAGATCAGAAGAGAGTGCCAGGGGTGGACTCATTGTTTATAAGGTCTACTGAGTCAGCTATTACTGCTGATTCAATGGTCAAGCCTCTTTAACACAAGTGATACTTGCCTCTGTCACAGAGGCAATGATGTACATTAACAATCCAAGATTCATGTCCTTCGAGGTTAAATTACATGAGTCACTAATGTGGCCAAGGAAAACTCAGCTCAGCTCCAAGCATGCTTATCAGGTGAATTGGACTCTAGCCAGAGTGACTGGGTGGTTGGAAGAAAATCTAACTGATAAAGAGTTGAATCTGGAGATTAATTTAGATGATATGTCATTCTAAATGTTATATTGGTACAACAACCCAGAATGAACATTGAATAGCTCTCTTATTATTTAGGTCTTGCTTTCTTTCTGTAAAGATTTTTTAATTATATTCTTGTAAGTCCTAGATGTGTCTTGGTAGGTTAACTCCCAGAGATTTTAGGTATTGTGTAGTTATTTTAAAAGGAATTTATCCTTTTTTATCCTAATTTTTTCTATTAACATACAGAAATGTTAATGATTATTGTTTATCTATCTTTTATTTTATCATTTTGCAAAAGGTATTACTTTCTCATTTTGTTTGTTCACTGATGGGTTTTGCTAAGTAACAAGGCAGCTAAGCAGCACAGTGGATAGAATGCTCAATCTTAAAGTCAGGAAGACTTGGGTTCAAATCCAGCCTTAGGCATACACTAGTTGTGTTACTTGGCAAGTTACTTAACGTCTGTCTCAGATTCCTCATCTGTAAAATGGGTATATTCCCAGAGCTGTTGTGAGGATGAGATGAGGTATGATTTGTAAGCATTTAGTACGCAGCATCAGGCACATAGTAGGTTCTTAATAATTTCTTGTTTCCTTCTTTAATCCATCACACCTCAGAAAGGGCATAATTTTGCTTTCCTTCATTGTTTCTTTCACTTTACTTATCACTATAGTTCACATTTCTACATTGTATCAAATTTCACTGTGGTTGTTCAGTTCTTTTTCAGTCATATCTGACACTTCATGACTCCATTCAGGGTTTTCTTGGCAGAGATGGTTTGCCATTTCCTTTCACAGCTCATTTTATAGATGAGAAAACTAAGGGAAACAAGATTAAGTAACTTGCCCAGGGTCACAGTAGTGACTTACTGGCTAGTAAGTGTCCAAGGCTGGATCTGAACTCACAAAGATGGATCTTTCTGACTCCAGGCCAGGCACTCTATCTATTGTACCATCCAGCTGCCTAATCAATTAATTATAACCAAGTTAATAAAAAATGAAATAATATCTTATATTAATTCATCCTTTAATCTCTAACACAAATCGAATGTGATCAAAATAACAGCTTTTGGATATATTGCTATAGTTTCTTTGCTTTAACTGTATTAAATACATATTCATTAGTGAAATTGATTTATAGCTCAAGTCTGCTTTATCCCTCCCTGGTTTGTGCATCAGGATCACATTTGTTTCATAAAAGGAGTTTGATGGAGGACCTGCTTTCCTAGTTATTGAAAACAATGTACTGCATGTAGCACCAGGATTAGCTGCTCTTTAAATGCTTATGGTTCACTTTTGAATCTCTCTCAGCCAATAGGGTTTTCCTAACTTTGGTAAATGGTTGATAGTTTGCTTGATAATTCTGATTGAATTATTTACTACTTCTAGTTTCTGTTCTATTAATATGGATAATTTATATTTTGTAGATTTTCATTTAAATACTCAGTATTAGAAGATGATGTTGTGCTAAAACAAGAAGAATCCCAGATGCCCCAGAAATAAAATTCCCCACAGGGCTTACAAATCCAACACTTTAGTAAAAGATAAAATCAACTCTAGACTTCTCCACCCAAACCAGGAATCCACAGACAGTTCCCCTAGAGTCCTAGGAAACAGAGATGCATTGAGTTTGGGATAGACAAACCAGAGCAGGCTGATGGAGAAATACTGAAGGATGACCATAGGCAGTGCCTGGAAATTTTCAGTTAGATCTAGTATTCCCTAATGGATCCTGGCAGAGTACAGTCCCCACACCCAGTCCAGCCCAGCCTGATTCAGCCCCAGCCTTGCCTAAGGTTCTTAAGGACATAGGAAAGGCAAAAGAACCAAGCTGGAGAGAGCAGTTTTAGTTCATTCTTGGAAGGTCCAGCTAGATACTAGTGTCTCAAGCCCCATGAAAAGAGAAAGACCCAAGTAAAACCCCAGCTCAAACAGTCACTGGAGCCTGTGGAGGGAACTCAGGATGGGATTAACTCTGGATCCCAACAACAGGGAGGAAGGACAGAATTTATATCAGTGGATGGATCCAGACCCCTGGAGCAAGAGGGAGGACACAGGCAGAGAACCCTACAGTCCCTGGAAAGAGGGACCTAGTCTATCTGGATCATTAGACCAGGACCAGGAAGGTTTTGTCCATGCCATTCAGTTGTAGAGCACATGCTGCTTCCCCTCCCTCCTAACCCAGATATGAGGTGGAAGAGATGTGTAAACTCAAGAAACTTCTGAATATTATAAGGACATACCGTGGTTTGGGATGTCCAGAGAGTTATCTTCAAAGAGAATAACAACTCTATGACAAGTGTAGGGAAAGCCTCAAAGAAAAAAATGTCATGGTCACAAAGGTTATCTGGAAGAAGTGAAATGAGTGAAAGGAAAAGAAAAGGGGAAAAGGTAGAGAGAAAAGAATGGTAAAGAAAATTCACTCCTTTGAATAAGTGGTAGAAAACCTCATCCTAAATCATTTATGAATGTTCCCAAATCAGAATGAGCTAGATAGAAATGACTCAAAAAGATAAGCTAGGCAATACAAAGATCTAAGACAATTCCAAAAGACTCATGATGGAAAATGCTATCTACATCTAGAGAAAGAACTATGGAGTTTGAATGCAAATCAAAGCAGCATACTATTTTCTCTCTTTTCTTTCTTGTGGTTTTTCCCTTTTGTTCTGATTCTTCTTTCACAACATGACTAATGTGGAAATATGTTTAATATAAATTGTATATGTATAGCCTGTATCTGATTGCTTGCTGTGTTGGGGAGGGGAGAAGGAAGGAGAGGGAGAGAGAAAAACATGGAACTCAAAATCTTATAAAAGTAAATATTGAAAACTGTCTTTACATGTAATTTAAAAGAAATAGTGTTAGGTGGAGAAAAAAACATAAGCTAGATTTTAAAAAAAATAAAAGATTGCAAAAAAGAAAAGAAAATGTAGTAAGTATATTATCAAAAACAAATTATCTGGAAAATGGGTCAAGGAGAGATAACCTAAGAATTATTGGATGATCTGAAGACCATGATCTGGATATCATATTTCAAAAAATTTGTACTAAGAATTTTAGAACCAGAGGGCAAAGTAAAAACAGAAAGAATTAATTCTTCTCCCCCAAATGAAAACCCCTAGCAACATCATAGCCAAAATCCTGACCTTCCAGGTCAAATGAAAAAATATCACAATTGAAACTCCAAAAAGGAGTTTTTAGGTCAAATAAAAAAGGAGTTTCTAGGTCAAATAAAACTCTGAAAAGTAGTTTCAGAACTAAGGAGCCAGGACCACATAAGACATAAGACACTAAGGGAGAAGAGATCTTGGAATATAGTATTCCAGAAAGTGAGAAATAGAGGTTAATAAACAAGTATAACCTTTCTGACAAAATTAAGTATAATCCTACAATTGGGGTGGGAAATAACCTTCTTGATAAAAAGATCAGAAATAAGAACACATTTTGAAATGTAAATGCAGGCCCCAAGAGAAACATAAAAAAGTTCATATCTTTG
>CM053769.1:465869041-465919245 GCA_028658325.1 Potorous gilbertii | reverse complement strand
TGATGATGATGATGGTGATGATGATGATGATGATGATGATGGTGATGATGATGGTGATGCTGATGCTGCTGATGATGATGGTGATGGTGATGATGATGATGATGATGATGGTGATGATGATGCTGATGATGATGATGGTGATGGTGATGATGATGATGATGATGATGGTGATGATGATGCTGATGATGATGATGGTGATGGTGATGATGAAGCTGATGATGATGATGGTGATGATGATGATGATACTGATGATGATGAAGCTGATGATGATGATGATGATGATGCTGATGATGATGCTGATGATGATGATGGTGATGATAATGATGGTGATGATGATGATGATGATGATGATGATGATGGTGGTGGTGGTGGGAGAGGTGGTAGTTTAGAGCTAGTCACACTTACACATTAAGGAAAAAGTGCTGATAGACTCTAGGGAAACATGGATCTTGGCCTCTGGGCCTAGCTTCTGTTCAGATTTCTTTGCATGGCAGAACTAAAGTATTCCGGGGGTCACTAAGAAAACCCTAGCAGGTCAGAACCACATAGATATGTTGGTTTCTTTAGCAAAATGTCCATGAAATTCATTTGGAATATAGGGTGCCCATTAAGAAATGAAGCAGAGACATAAGAAATTTCTAGTCTCAAGTCAGAGTGAGGCTTCTGACAGAGACCCTGGTCTTAGTGATAGGAAATTGAAGGGGGAAATAAATTTACTTTGTCTTAGTGGGATTAGACAAAGATTATCCTTTTAAGGTTTTAGGAATAGGTAGACCCCTCTTACAGGAGAAAAAGACACTAAGGAGTTTTCCCAGTAGTCCAAAGACTGTGGGGATAAGAGACTACCTTTCAAGAAATTATAGAGAAAAACCTTAGGATTTTTAGTTAAAAGAGAGATGGCTGATCCCTGGGTAGGGGAGGTGGTACCTCAGCTGAGGACTCCAATTGAAACCAGCAGCTGGAAGCAGAGATAATCCTTACTGTTTCATGCCTGGGGGTTAGGGGACTGATGGAACTGGATGCCTAGATAAACTCTAAGGCTCATTCTGTCTCTAATTCTGACTTGTTAAGTTAATGTTTTCCCTAAAAATAGGTCCACCAGAACTAGATGACCACTCCAGATATAGCCCCCATGACCACTTGTGAGGCTGGTCAGCCTCATATCACCATTTTACAGATGAGAAAAGTAAGGATCAGAGAAAGGCTAGTCAGTGGTGGAGATAGGAATGGAATGCAGGTCTTCTGACTCCCAAGGCCATCCCTTTGCACCTTACAGTGGCACTCCTCCCACCCACCCCTTTGTCAAAGTCCTAATTTTTCTTCAGTTCCCTCATCTCAGCCACTGATTCATTGTTACTCAGAGCTTGGCCCATCAGAATGAATCAGCAGCACGCCTGCATCATTTGACCTTGTTACCACGGAATTGTTGCTGAGTATATCATTTGAGAAGACAATTACTGCTTCTCTCTCAGCCCTAGAATCTTTGTTGTTCTCTGTGTATGGTAGGGTACAGATCTTTAATGCGCCTGCATCAGCCTCTTAGCAAAGAATGACGCAGGTGCCTTCTTTGAGTGGCATGCAATATGAAACCTACATGGGCTCCTAAAGACCCATCTTCTTGTCCATCATAGCATCTTTTCAATTCTTTCAAAGCCCTTCTCTGTTTTCCCCAAACTGCCTTCTTTTCTGCTTGTTTAAATGTCAGACTGAAGCAAGCTCCTCAAACAGTCATATTTTCTGATGATAGGCCTTTTATGTTAAGGGCCTTGGAATTGAAGACAAACTTGGAATAGTCTTCCCCATCAAAAACCTCACACAATTGCCTGTTTATTTATCCTGCCCCCCAAAATGAACAAACAACAAACAGTGCCTTGTCCAGAAAGGTTTTTTTCTTTTTGTAATAACAATCCTTTTTTTGACTCCAAGGATTTCCTTGAAACAAAATCCTATCCTTTAATATTAATATTATCCTACTGATGCTGCTTAGCTGCAAGCCATAGAAAATTAAATTTCCAAAGCATCAAAGTGACCTGTCACCCAAAGGGAAACAGAGGTACCTTGATTGGGCAAGTAAACTCCAGCATATCACCAGTGACAACAAGCTGTCCAGAAAAAGCAAGGTAAAGTTTATTATCAGAGAGATGCATTCCTGGAAAGAGAGGGGGCCAATGGACATCACACATGTTCCTTGAATATCCATGCAATGGCAAGACATCTCATTAGATAGACCCATGTAGATTTACAGGATCGCTAGGTGTTGCCATATGCATAGAACATTGGGCTTGGAATCAGGGGCACTCATCTTCATGAGTTCAAATCCAGCCTCAGTCACTTACTAGCCATGTGACCCTGGGCAAGTCACTTTCTGTTTGCCTCAGTTTTCTCATCTGTAAAATGAGCCAGAAAAGGAAATGGCAAACCACTCCAGTATCTTTGCCAAGAAAACACCAGATTGGGTAACAAAGAGTTGAATCTGACTAAAATGACTAAAGAACTACAATAGCATGTCTTTAGCATTCAGAGAGCTTCATACCTTGGCCCACTCCTACCTTTCCAGTCTTCTAACTCCCTTCCCCACATGTAGGATCCAGATATAATAGTGTCCTCACTGTTTCTCACACAGGACATTCTGTCCTTATCTCCCTGTCTTTGCACTGGCTCTGTTCGTGGTTGGGATGATTGCACTTTTCATCTCTTGCCAAGGCTCCACTCAAATTCTACCCGCTGAGGAAGATCTTCCCTGGTCCTCCTCCCCCAATTGTTAGTACTGTCCCTTTCATTTAGTTAATCTGTAGCTAGTATCCACCTAGCTATTGCTGAGGTGCTTCCCCACTAGAAAGTGAGTTCCCTTGGTGCAGGCATTGTTTTGTGTCTTCCTTCATTCTCTGCTGCTTAGTGCAGGTAACACAAAATAGGTACATAAGAATAAGAGTGATAATAGCTAACGTTTATAGAGCGCTTATTATGTACCAGACATGGCACTTAGCCCATTGAATGCTCATTGACTGATTGATTGATTTCTGTATGACCATTAGGGTGAGTTCACCACATAGGACAGGATGTGGCCAGGGAATACACATGAGTTTTATATAAGTACATAGAACTTTGTGAAGGGACGTTGACACCCATGAGATACATATAGCCTGAGGATGTGTGTAATGGGCTGGTGTTGTCCTCTGGTGATGTCCGCTTGCAGCTCTTTGCCTCTGCCAACTGAGGGTCCTGCCTCAATTGCACCATGCACCTTAACTTTCCTCTGTCTGTTGCACCTGATATCTTGGTCAGATGAGTCTCTGGGTCCCCCTTATGGCTCAAGATTCCTGGGGTAACAGCAAGCCTCTCTATGGCAAAGGAGAGTTAGGCCCCAGGGCACATACCAGGGCCAACCAGGGAGCCAGAAAGGGTACAGAAGCTAAAACAGTTTATTCACTGGATTGCCTTCTTCCACTGCCCCTTGATGTCCTGGGTTCATCTGACATGGGCCCATAAAGTTATTTTTATATTCCTGGCAGATCCATGACTGTCAGCCTGAATTCCTCCAAATAGTTTTGTGGATTCCCCCCAAAACCTCAAAGAAGCTATGTGGGGTTGGGGGAGGGAGATTCTTGTCAAACCCCTCATGCTTCTGGTTACCATGCTGAGTACCCCAGGAGATTAAAAGAGAAGACCTGGGGGAAGCCTGTGAAGTTACAGTCTTCAGCCTTGGCTTCTCTATTCTAATTCCTGCTTTTAGTGTGCATTCCTGCCACAACCAGACCTGTTGTTTCCCACAGCTGTGTTTTATCTGTATTTTACTAGGCAGCTAGATGGCACAGTGGATAGAGCACTGGGCCTGGAGTCAGGAAGGCCTGAGTTCAAATCTAACCTCAAATCTAGCCTGGCTGTATGACCCTAGACAAGTCACTTAACATTGTTTCCTCATCTGTAAAATGAACAGCAGAAGGAAATGGCAAGGTGTTCCAATGTTTTATATCAAGAAAACCCAAAATGCAGTAACAAAGAGTCAGACATGACTAAAAGCTGAACAACAAAATATTTTGTCTAAGAAAATGAAACATCTTTAGTTAATCTGAGTCTTTCTATTCATTTGTTTATTCAGTCACATATATTTTTAAAATTATTAAGTACCTATTGTGTGCAGAACACCATTAGATCTTCAGGATTTAGATTTGGCACAGTCTCTGCCCTCATGGAATTTCAGATTTCATAGGAGGCTAAGATGAACATAGATGAAAATAATTCATAGAATAATGGGATAAGTACTCTAATGAGGAGCAATAGTCAACCCCATAGGTCTGAGAGGGGAGGTTGTTGTCTTCCTGTGCCCAAGTAAGTGGTACATTATCAATTTCCCCTGCTTTAGTATTTAAAGGTCTGAATTTTGTCTTTAAATTTGTGTTTGGTAATCATTTAGGTGGTGGCTGCCCATAGATTTCTGTAGCCTTTTAACAGGCCACTTTCACCCTCATCTCCAGGTTATTGATATCCCAATGCCACTGCTTCCCCAGCTCTCTGCTGACTTTTATGCCTTATTGAGAGCTTTGCTATGTGCCACACTACTCTACTGGGTCCAGGACATAGCCTTCCAGCCCATTCTGCTCTTGCCTTCATTATTTTTGGCCTCTGGGCAGACTATCCTTTGCATTCATGAGACTCATGAGGGTCCCTTTTCTAGGCTGGATCCAATAACCATCTGGTTCCTTCCTGTTTTGTGAGCTGCTGGCCCTTTATTTAGGAACCAAGTCAAAGATTTAGTGAGGATTCTGCCCAGATAAAGAACAACTGGTGTATGTAAAGAAGAGACACATTAGCAATTCTCACTTATCCCCAAAGTTGCTTCACAGCCCCACTTGCCATCATGAACTGTCTATCAACATCTTTTCTGAAGAATCAAAATCACTGATTGTATGTGCACTAGTAATGACAGAGGCTTAAAAGGCATTTAAGAAATGTAAATGTTCATAGGGTGCTCTTTGGGCTGCTTCTTTTGTATGTTTGGGCCCTGGAAAAGCATGGCTACCCTGTTCCTTCTTTCCTAATTGTTTGCAGTAACACTGGTGAGTAAATGAAGGGGTCTTAAATGCTGTTTGGATCTTCTTTATGAAAGGCATGGGCTGAATCAGAGGATCTCAACCAACAATCATCACAATGCACCTTCAGTCAATCAGTCTTGACATCCATCCAATCCCATAAACATTTATTAAGTACCTACTATGTGCCAGGCAGTGTACTAGCTCTTCATATACTTATGCATTTTGCATTTTGTTACCCTCTCTATATCTTCTCTGGTCCTAAATTCTTCCCTTATCTGTAAATCTGACAGATGAACCATTCCATATTCTCTTCATTTGCTATGGTATCATCCTTTACGTGTAAATCATGAACCCATTTTGGCCTTTCTTGGAATCACGTGTGAGATGTTGATCTGTCCCTAGTTTCTCCCATACTATCTGGAAGTTTTCCTAGCAGTTTTTGTCAAATAGTGAGTTTCTGTTCCAAAAGCTTGGATCTTTGGATTTATCATATGCTAGAGTACTATGATCATTTACTATAATGTAATTTGTACCTAGCCTATTCCACTGATCCACCACTCTATTTCTTAATCAGTACCAGATAGTTTTAATAATTACCACTTTATAATGTAGTTTAAAATCTGGTATGACTAGACCACTTTCTTCCGTATTTTTTACATTGATTCTCTTGATATTCTTGAGTTTTTGTTCTTCCAAATGCATTTTATTATTTTTTCTAGTTCTACAAAATATTTTTTGATAGTTTGGTTTGGCACCAAATTAATAGATTAATTTAGATAGAATTGTCATTTTTATTTTATTGGCTCGGCCTACTCATGAGCAATTAATATTTTTCCAATTGTTTAGGTCTGACTTTATTTGTGTGAAAAGTATTTTATAGTTGTGTTCATATAATTCCTGGGTTTGTCTTGGCAGGTAGATTCCCAAGTATTTTGTATTGTCTATAGTTATTTTTAATGGAATTTCTCTTTGTATCCCTTGCTGTTGGACTTCGTTGGTAATATATAGAAATGCTGATGATTTGTGTGGGTTTATTTTGTATACTGAAACTGGTAAAGTTGTTAATAATTTCAAGTAGTTTTTTACTTGATTCTCTAAGATTCTCTAAGTACACCTTTAAATCATCTGCAAAGATTAATAGTTTTGTTCTAGTTCCTTTCATTTCTTTTTCTTCTCTTTTAGCTATAGCCAATATTTCTAGTACAATATTAAACAACAGAAGTGATAATGGGCATCCCTGTTTCACTCCTGATTGTATTGGGAAAGCTTCTAGCTTATCTTCATTACAGAATTACAGATAATGCTTGCTGATGGTTTTAGATAAATATTACTTATCATTTTAAAGTAAACTCCATTTATTTCTATGCTCACTAGTGTTTTTGTTTTTTTTTTAAATAGGAATAGGTCCTGTATTTTGTCTGGGTGTTTTTCTTGCATCTATTAAGATAATCATAGGATTTCTATTAATTTTATTATTGATATGGTCAATTATACTGCTAGTTTTCCTAATATTAAACCAGCCATGCATTCCTCGTATCAGCCGTACCTGGTCATAGTGTATAATCCTTATGATATGTTCCTGTAATCTCTTTGCTAGTACTTTACTTAAAAATTTTTTGCATCAATATTCACTAGGGAAATTGACCTATAATTTTCTTTCTCTGTTTTGGATGTTTCTGTTTTAGGTATCAGCCACCATATCTGTGTCATAAAAAGAATTTTATAGGACTCCTTCTTTGCCTATTTCCCCAAATACTTTATATAATATTGGGATTAATTGGTCTTTAAATGTCTGGTAGAATTCGCTTGTGAATCCATCTAGTCTTGGGGATTTTTTTTAGGAAGTTCATTGATGGCTTGTTTAATTTCCTTTTCTTAGATTGCGCTAAGTATTTTGTTTCTTCTTCTGTTAATCTGGGTAATTCATACTTTTGTAGATATTTATCCACTTCACTTAGATTGTCAAATTTATTGGCATATACTTGGGCAAAATAGCTCCTAACAATTGTCTTAATTTCCTCTTCATTAGTGGTGAATTCACCACTTTTTTGATACTAGTAATTTGGTTTCCTTCTTTCACTTTTTAATCAAATTAGCCAAAGGTTTGTCTATTTTATTTGTTTTTTCTCCTATAAAACGAGCTTCTAGTTTTATTTATTAGTTCAATGATTCTTTTCAATTTTATTACTCTCTCCTTTGATTTTGAAGATTTCCAATTTGATGTTTTATTGGGAATTTTTAAGTTTGTTCCTTTTCTAGTTTTTTTTTAAAGTTGCACACTCAATTTATTGATCTACTTTTCTCTATTTTATTGATATAAACAATTTTCTGATAAGTACTACTTTGCTTGCATCCCATAAATTTTAATATGTTGTTTCATTGTTATCATTTTCCTTAATGAAAATATTGATTGTTTCTATGATTAATTCTTTGACTCCCTTAATTTTTAGGATTAGATTATTTAATTTCCAGTTAACTTTAATCTCTTTCCATCATTCATTATTGAATGCAGTTTTTTTTGCATTGTGATCTGAAAAGGATGTGCTTACTATTTCTGCTTTTCTGCAATTGGTTGTAAGATTTTTATGTCCTAATGCATGGTCAATTTTTGTGTAAGTACTATGTACTGATGAGAAAAATGTTTATTGCTTACTATTCCCATTCAGTTTTCTCCAGAGGTCTACAATATCTAACTTTTCCAGAATTCTATTCACCTCCTTAACTTCTTTCTTGTTTAATTTTTCGTTGGATTTATCTATTCTGAGAGGGTAAAGTTGGGGTCTCCCACTAGTATAGGTTTTTATCTATTTCTTCCTGCAACTCACTCAATTTCTTCCAGAATTTAGATTCTATATCATTTGGTGTATGTATTTTAGTATAGGTATGACTTCATGGCCTATAGTATCTTTCAGCAAGATATAGTTTCCTTCTTTATCTCTTTTAATTGGATCTATTTTTGCTTTTGCTTTGTCTGAGATCATGATTGCTGCCCCTGCTTTCTTTCCTTTACCTGAAATATAATAGCTTCTCCTCCACCCCCTTACTTTTACCGCATGTGTATCTCTCTGTTTCAATTTTTTTTTTGAAAACAACCTATTGTAGGATTCTGTTTTTTAATCCATTCTGCTGTCCACTTTTTTTTATGTGTGAGTCCACCCCATTACATTTAGTTATGATAACTAACAATGCGTCCTATTTTTGCTTATTTGTCCCCCCTCCCCTTACACCTCCTCTTTCTCTCCTCATAAGTGTGTTACTTTTGATCATTATCTTATCCAATATACCCTCCCATTTATCAGTCCCTCCTCTCCATCATCCCTGTCTGTTTTTACTTCCTTATAGGCTAAGACAGATTTCTATGTCAAACTTAGTGTGTATGTTATTCCTTCTTTGAGACTATGTTGATGAGGGTAAGTTTTGCCTGCCACTTTCGCCCCACCCCATCTTCCCCTCCACTATAACAGCTCTTTCATGCTTATTTTATGTTGAATAATTTACCCCCATTCAATCTCCTTCCTTCTTCTTCTTCCAATGCAATATTCTTTCTCGCCCCTTTATTTGTCAGTCACCTTATATCCACACCTTCTTTCAATATACACCCCTTCTAATTGCTTTTTATAGTAACAGAGTTGTTAAGAGTTAAACATATTATCTTGTCGTATATAACTATAAATAGGTTAACCTTATTGAATTTATTATGTTTTCTTTTTCTTCATCTTCTTTTTAAACTTTTTGTGTTTCCTTTGAGTCTTGTTTCTGGAGGTCAAATTTTTTATTCAGCTCAGGTATTTTAATTAAAAATGCTTGAAAGTCCTCTATCAGGTTACATGTCCATTTTCCCCCCTGAAAGATTATATTCAATTTTGCTGGGTTGGTGATTTTTGGTTGTAATCCTAACTCTTTTGCCTTCTGGTATATCATATTCCAAGCCCTCTCTTTCTCTAATGTGGACACTGCCCAATCCTGTATAATCCCAATTATAACTCCATCATAGTTGAATTGCTACTTTTTGACTGCTTTGCAATACTTTTTCCTTGATGTGTGAGCTCTGGAATTTGATTATTTTGTTGCTGGAAGTTTTCATTTAGAATCTCTTTCTGGTGATGATTGGTGAATTGGTGAATTCCTTTAATTTCTATTTTGCCCTGCAGTTCTAATATATCAAGACATTTTTTCTTTGATAATTTCTTGAAAGATGTTGTCCAGGTTTTTTTTTTTTTAATCACAGGGCTTCAGGTTGCACAATAATTCTCTCTCCTAAATCTATTTTCTAGGTCAGTTGGTTTCCTAATGAGAAATTTCACATTTTCTTTTTGTTTTGTTTTGTCTTATCATATCGTGATATCACATGCAATCAGTTTTTACTTGTTCAATTCTAATTATAAAGGAATTATTTTCTTCAGTGAGTTTTTGTACTTCCTTTTCCATTTAGTCAATTCTATTTTCAAGGAATTATTTTCCTTGATAAATTTTTGTATATCTTTTCTCATGTTATTGACATTTTTCTCATGATTCTCTTGTATTACCCTCATTTATTTTTTTCATTTTTCTTCTACTTCTCTAATTTTCTTTTTAAAATCCTTTTTTAAGTTTTTCTAGGAATTCCTTTTGGTCCTGAGATCAACTTATGTTTTTTTTTGAGGCTTCAAATGTGGCCATTTTGACACTATTTTCCTCATCGAAGTTTATGCCGTGATCCTTCCTAACACCATAGTAACTTTCTATATTCATGCTCTTTTTTGTTTCATTTTTGTTTTGCTCACTTTTTCTGCTTTTTGGTGACTTGGTACTTTTAGGTGAGAGTTAGGCTCTGGTTTATCACTATCCCTAGCTTTTTGTGCTGGGGCTCTGGGTCTTTCTGTTGACTTTCATTGGGTTTCAGGGCTTAGCTGCTTGTTTTCACTGTAGGGTAGATTTCCCTTATGACTTATACTGGGTGGGGGTGGGAGCTCCCTGTTGGCCTCCCCTGGATGTGGGGTTTAGCTGCTGTCCTGTTCCAGGGGTGATGCCTTGCTGCTGGGTTGCTATGGTAACAGAGTCTTTCTGGTGGTTGGCCCTTGAGGGGGCATCTTTTTGCTGATCTGCCTGAGGGGTAGAACCCTACTAGGATTAGGAAGGAAACAAAACCATTTAGCAGGGAGTTGAAAGTTAATAAAAAGATTTTCTCTGTAAAACTTAGACTCAGTCAAATGACTTCCGCAAGTACCTTGAAGCCTTGGTTTCCCTGGGGTAGTTCATAAGAAAGATTAGGGGAGACCTGAACATGATATGACTTCAAAAAGTAAAGCTGTTCAGAAACAATTAAAAAAAGTAATTATCTTATACAAATGAAATGTAAGAGGAAGAAATACTACAGAGGAATTAGATGGCAAAAGAGGACTGTTCATTCTGAAAACTTACTTTCATCAGGAATGGGTTCAAAAGGGAACAATACATATATGTCTAGAATGGTATAAAAGTCTTCTAAATTTAGAAAGAAATAAAACATTAAGGAGGTAGGGAGGGGGGGAGTATAAGGAAGGGATCTTTAGGGGTAAGGGGAGGGAACAGGTTAAAGGGGATATAAAAAGGTGCTCAGATTAATGGGAATGGGAGGATAAGGGGGGATCACTGGGGTGCTGGTAAGTTGAGTAGTAAGAGGACAAGGTAGCAGGTAACACATTAAAGTAGAGGAGTCAAGAGGGATAGAAAATAAGAGATATGTGTAAACATAAAAAAACAAAGATTTGGAGTAGAATCTCTTAGAGAAAGTATATATTTATATATGTATTATGTATATATGTGTGTGCACATATGTATATATCAATGTCTACATATAAATGCATCCACACTTAATTGTAGCCTCTGGGAATACGAAGGGGGGACAACAAAGTAAAAAGGGCATGGTAGAGAACAAAAGAAAACCTACAGAGAAGCAAAAATGGACAGCTCTCAACACAACTCATGGTATTTAAAAAATACTCTTTCTTGAAATGGGAATTTATTGCTATATATTATGCAACCTTTCTTACATTCTGTTATGTACATGATATATGTTTTTCTTTTCTTATTTTACATTTAAGTTTGAATGTTTAAGTTTATAATATATTTCTTCTTCTTTTCTTATTATATATTTAAGTTTTAATATTCAAGTCTAAAAGAAAAAAATTGTGTTGATGTCAGCCTGAAGGATATTTCCTTGGAAAGTGACCTGAACCTCACTGCAGGATCTACACTCTTAAAACATTTTTATTAGTGATTAGACAAGGACATAGAAAGTATGTTTGCTGAATTATCAGAGAACTACAGACTAGGAAAGTTTGCTAACATCTTGGATTTCAAAAGCTCTTGAGAGGATAGGATCATATGTAGAAACTGTAATGTGAAAATTAATAGGAATATTAAGTGAAAAATTTTCCATTTAGGTTCAAAAAAGCACCTTTACAAGTGTAGGTTGGATGAGGTGTATGTGGACAGCAGTTTAGGTGTGAGTGTTAGTGGACAGCAAACTCTATATGAATCAACTGTTTGACATGGTGGCCCAATGGGATCTCATTATAAGAGTCATAAGATCAAGAAAAGTGAGATGAGAGTCCCACTGTACTGTGCCAAGGTTATTCAAGGTTATATTGATATCTAGGCACATTTTAGGAAAACCATAGACAAACTGGGGTTAGCAGAATGGTGAAAACACTGGAGATCATGGGGTAAAAGGATCAATTGAAGGAAATGGAGATTTTTATCTAGAAGCTGATACTCAGGGTAGACATGATTGCTCCCTTTAAGTATCTGACTGGCCATCATGTGGGAGAGAGACTCGACTTTTTCTATGTAATCTCAGAGAGAAGAACAAGGAGTCATGAATGGAAGGTTCAAAGAAATAAATTTAGGCTTGAAGTCAAGGGGAAAAAATAACAACTTCCTAAAAATGAGGTTTTTTTTTGTTTGTTTGTTTTTTACAAAAAATGGCATTGACTGCTTTAGGAGGTTAAGGTTAGGACTAGAGTTAGGTTTTGTATCTGGTTAAGTTCAAGTGGGGAAGCTGGATTGCCACTTGCTTGGTTTGCTGAAAGAGAATTTAGGGGTTGTTTGGACCAGATAGAATGTAAGGTCCTTTCAAACTCAGAGACCTTGTGATTTTTGCTACCTAAGATTCCCCCCAACCCCTTAACCAGCAACCATCATTTATTTCTGAAATAGTTAAATTTGTCATAAAAGTTAAAGCTATTATGTAAGGAATTTTGCCTGCCACCTTGGAAAACTCATGTCACTTTGTGGACCTCTGTTTCATCACTGGAAAATCAGGATATTGCACTAGATAATCTTTCAGGTGCCTTCCAACTTTGAGATTCTAAATCAAGTAGCACTGAATTATAGTCAGGTGATTTAAGGATCATTCTGAAAGCCTTGAAGTATTTATTCATAGATTTGACCACTTTTTAATAATACTGAGCATTTTATTCTTATTTTTTGTAGGAAAACTAATTTTCCCACGATTGTGCTCACACTGAGCTGTAGTTTAACTTACTGGAAAGCCATTGCTCTCCTTTCCTTGTCCTCTTTCTGTTGTGAGATTGTGCCAAAGATCTGAGTTCAGTCACCTACTTAATGTTCCATTTGCCTTCTTACAGTCTAGTGAAGTCACACTGCAAATTTCTTCTCTGGTTGTTTCTGATTTCCATACTCCATCAGCCTCATCACAGTACCATTCTATGTGTCTTGGCTCTTTCTAATTTCCAAAGAGTGTCTTGATCACTAGCAAGAAGCAGATCTGAATTTTCAGTATTCCTGATAATGCCTCTGACATGTAATCATTTCTAGCATACATCATTTCCACCCTCCTGTTGCCACATGTCAGAAAAGTTCCCCAATTAATATTGGAAAGGTTGAGATCTGACAGGTGATAATCATGGCTGTGTTATTCCATCATGGCTTTTCTGTCTCAGATACGAATGTGCAGGAGGAAAATGTGAATAGAAGGGGATTATAATAAGACATTTAAGACCAATTTCCCTGACGGGTAAAAAGAGAAATTGACAGACCTTTTCAGTCAGAAGAAAGATGAGCTCCTTATGCCCTCAATGAACTCATCACCACCTACAAACATCCAGGAATGTCAGGTGCTATTTTCCATTACAATTGCTAGAGGATCATATGTTTGATTCTAGGCTTAAAGGAAAAAATGCATAAAGGTTTTCTGTAATTCTTTCTTCTTTAGAAAATAAATCAGTCTCTTAAAGGGGGAAGGGTTGTTTTTTTTTTTTTAAATAACAGCCCTTCATGCCCCTCTCTACATACCCAAGCTAAAATTACTGCACATTTTTCCAAATGCAATCAAGCCTGTTCTCTTCCTCCTAGTCAATTCTGGACCTAGTTTATTACTTATCCATTGGTTCTATCTAAAATATAAGTATTGCTAGGACAGCTTTCTGGGATGTCCATCCAGTGAATTTCCTGGTCTAGAAAATATACATTTTTCATCCATTTGGTTGTCCTTGTGTGAATGGTTAGGATAAACCCTTTGAATTACTGGTCTTGGGCTTAATGAAACAAACACAATATCATCCCCAAAACAAGAATGTTGACAAGTCCTTGCCAACTTTAGGTGATCTTTGTGACATTGAGAAGAGATAATAGACTGGACCCCAAATGAGAACAAGCTCAATTACAATTTGGCAATTATACAATTTTTTCATTGACCTACTCCTTAATATTCTCATGGAATTTGTCATGAATTCCATTGTCTCTGAATATGTCTATCAATCAATCAATGACCATCTATTAATCACTGCCTATCACCAGACACTGCGTTTATTAAAACAAAAGTGAAACAGTCCCTGCCCTCAAGAAACTTACATTCTTAGGGGGAAAATAAGTACACACCAAATAAATCCAAGGTAATGTGAGGCAGTAGGGAAGGGTGAAGATACTAGCAGCTAGAAAATGAGGGAAGACTTTCCATCTGAATTGAACCTTGAAGGAAACTAGATATTTTAAAAGGAGGTAACAAGGAGAGAGTCCTTTCTAAGCATGAGAGACAGCCAGTGGACAAAGGGAGATGGAATGTCCTACATATCAACTGGGAGGAAGGCTATTGAGCTGGACCACAATACAGAAGGAAGGGGGAAAATTAGGATCAACAAGGCTGAGCAATAACAGCTGCAGCTAACCCAAAGGCCAGTGGCAAGGTACATGGGAGAGAGGAGCAGGTTGGAGCATGTGACACAGGAAATAGTAAAACCAAGATTTCAGGTCAGGTCATTGGAATCCAAATTCAGCTCATTTCCACTGTGAGGATTAAAAATCACTCATTAAGCACCTAGTTCTTGGGGAAATCCTTTTTTCTCTTTGGGCTTCAATTTCCTGTGTAACTAACTTATTACTTCCAACTAAATTATCTCCAAGGTCTCATATGGTTCAGTAAAAAAGATGAAGATTTTCGATAGCTTCATCTTTGCCCAAAAGTGGTCACCAAAATGAGCCCTTTCTTGATCAGGAGCCGGATAGACTCAGATCATCTCTCGTTTGTCACTACCTCACAGTCTAGGCTACTGGGCTACTGCTCTGCCCTGGATTTCAATCTAGCGGGTGTCACTTTGGAAGAGCTTTTCTGATTTTTTTATGCTGTTTTCTCATCTCCTTCATATACTCTGGCTCTGAGGATCCACCTGGCTGTCTTGAGGAGGGAATACAGCACTATTTCCTGATCACTAAAGAGCCCACTAGCATATATTCTCCAGGTTGGGAAAAATTGCAGAGGATAGCTAACCTCCTGTTTTTAAGGAAAATGCAATTTAAAATTAGGAGTTAGCATGGATATGAGAGTATCCACTCAGTGTAGTCAAATCTGAGTTCAAATCCAACCTCAGATGCTTACTAGATGTATGAACCTAAAAAAAATCACACGCACACACAAATCTCTGCTTACCTCAGTTTCCTCATCTGTAAAATGGGCATGATAAAGATTGCACCTATTTCCCACAGTTGTTCTAGGGATGATATTTATGAGCTTTGTAAACCTTAAAGCACTATATAAATACCATCATTGCTAGTTAGAGTACTAATCATACACTAATTTTTTATTTCTCAAGCTGAAGTCTGAACTCGCATACTACAGAAATAATAATATCTAATGCTTGAAGGTTTTTGAAGCATATTACTTACATTTCTTCATTTGATTTTTACAATTACTGCAGGAGGCGGCTGCCACTATTATCTCTATTTTCCAGATGAGGAAATTAAGACTCAGAAAGGTAAAATGACTTCACACTGCTAGTAAGTGTCTGAGGACAGATTTGAACTCAAGTTCTGCTGACTCCTTGACCAGTAAATACTCTGTCCACCTTTCCCCTAGCTGCCTCCTAGAGATGAGTATGTTGCTGTCTGGATAGAGACACCTATACGACAACAACAGTAACAACAGATATTTGTACAACATATAATATGTGCCAAGTACCGTGCTAAGCAGGTTACAGTTATCAATTCTGAGATAACTGAGGTGTTGTTTTTATCCCTGATTTACATAGAAGAAAAGAAATAAACAGCGCTTAAATCACTTGCCCAGGGTCATACACCTAGTAAGGATCTGAAACTAGATTGGAACTTGTCTTCCTGACTCTGGGCCTGACTCTATCCACTGCACTACCTCAGAGACATGTAAATTAGCACAGCCATTTGGTTTTAGGACCCCAGTGAATGTTTAAAAATGATTGAAGGCCTTTCCCAAAGAGCTTTTGTTTATCTGGGTTCTATCTGTTGACATTTTCCACCTTAATAATTAAAATGAATAAATTTTAAAACATCTCTTTATTCATTTCAAAATAATAACAAACCTATTACATGTTGACATAAATAGCAGATTTTATGGGAAAAAATACATTTTCCAAAACAAAAATAAATGAATGAGTGGCACTGTTCTATATATTTTTGCAAACCTTTTTAGTGTCTTGTTTAATTGGAGACAGTTGGATTCTCATCTCTCCTTTTGCATTCAGATGTGTCATTTTGGTTGAAGTAAATGAAGAAAATCCAGCCTCATGCAGATATACATCTTGAGAGGGGAGGAGCATTTTAATGGATGAACAAAATCTCAATATTGTTATGAAAATAGTTTCGAACTGACAGACCCTCTGGAAGGGTCTTGGGAATCCCCAGGGGCCCTCATACCATCCTTTGAGAACTGCTGCTCAAATGAAGATGGAAGGTTCAGAGATTCGGAACCAGCAGTAGAGTAAATGAAAACCAACAATGATACCAAGACAATGTTTGGGTTATGTCTGGCTTGAGATAAGCAGTGGGAGTCAGTGTAACTGCCTTTGCTTTTGCTTTTTATTCATCAGATGGAAAGGACCTTAGAGATGCCAACCTTTGAATTGTATACAGAAGGAAATTGAGGCCCTGAAAGGGGAAAAAAATGGCTCAAGACCTTTTCCCCGCTCTCAAAGATCTAAGATATAATACACTTTGACAATTACTGGATAAGGAATTCACATGGCACAAGTGCTAAAACATTGCATGTTCAATAAACATTTATTAAGAAACTTATGCTATATAAAGTGTCAAAAATACAACCAGTGGTGGATAGGGCAAAGAACCTGCTTTCATGAAACCCTCAGTCCTATGGAGGAATAATTAGATACCAGAGTAGAGGGGAGAGTGAGGTCAGGATGAAACACCTTAGAAAAATCCTCCAACTCAGCAGGATTCACTTTTCATTTCCAATGGATGGTCTGGTCAGTTTATTCTGGTTAGCTCGGCACAGAGACAGTTTTATGCTTGAATTTTAATGACCTCAAATGATTCTCCAAACTTGTCTTGGTATATCTTGGCACATAAACACAAACACATGCAAAGCAGACAGATACCTGATAATGAACCTGTTGTCCCTGCTGCTCACAATTTATGAATCTTGTTAAAATTTAATAAAAAATAAATCGGATGTTAAGTGAATCAAAAGTTCAGGAGAAAAAGGATAAATGGGTTAGAGAAAATACTCAGTACAATTAAAATGCCACATATATTTAAGGGCAGGCTTTCCAATTTGCCACAATCTGTATCACTCTGAGTCTGATTTCATTTGGTATAATTATTTTTTCTCAATAATTTGTAGAGTTGCATAATAATTCAGAATCACAAATAAAAACAAACTCAGCCGTGCTCCCAACACGGAGATAATTAGTTTCTATAGTCGATGCATTCACTTCCAGTCTGGTGCAAGGTAATTATGTTCTCTCTTGGTGCAGAGCATTTTTATTAACCCCAAAGAAATTGTACATAGTAGGCACTTAAAAAGTGTGTGTGTGTGTGTGTGTGTGTGCGTGCATGTGTGTGTGTGTGCGTGTGTGCATGTTGAACACTGAATGAAGGTAAAGACTGAAGTGCAAGAGAATCATAGGCATCTTTACAGGAAAATGCTCAGTTGGGAATAGAACCATCTGAAACCTATCCCATGCTTGTTTTTATAGAACTGATCCATTGAGGAAAGCTGGAGGGGCTACAGGGCATCTCTGTATCCTGGAAGGGTAGAAGGCAGACTTCTGCATGCTCACTGTGCCTTTGTGTGTGGAGATCATACAGGATGAAGAGATCCTCAGGAAATTATAATAGTCCATATCTATATCACCCTCGGTTTATCACATCTTCTATCTTGTTTGGTCTTCACAGTGAATCTGAGGGATAGGTATTGTTGTTACTCTTAATTTCCAAATAAGGAAACTGAGGTTGACTGAGTTAAGTGACTCAGCCATGGTCATATAACTAGCATGTGTCTGAGATGGAATTTGAACCCAATTGGTTCCTATCAAATCTTTTAGTCTACTGTCTATGTCTCTTTGCCACTTTATGCTGACTTTAGTAGGAGCTATGAGCCCTGACTCCTCTAATGCTGTAGCCAAGAGGAATGTCCCAATATATCCAGCAGTGAGTTAATTGTCAATACACATTTCAATAAAAAAGTCACAGGAATACATTTAAACCTGCCTTCACTAATGCCTTCATTAAATGAGCCCATTAATTCATTTAAAAAAAATTTTATTTTAGGAAACAAAACAAGCATTTCCATAACATAGTATAATTAAAAACATGAAACTGCAGATCTGTTTTGTAAAACTTGCTAGTCCTTTTAAGCCCTTTTCATTGGTGGGACCATAGAAAAGCAACCTCCCTCCCCACCCATCCAGCCTGTGTTCCCTGAGTTGCTGGGATCATGCAAGATGCTTTAGGCTCCTGCTTTTCTGGCTGGCACTAACTGAGGCTGCTCTGCACAGTAGCTGAGTCTCCTCATCAGGGATGAAATGAGCCCAAGCCCTGCTGCTTGGCTTTTCCATCCCTTTGGGTGTCAGGCCCACACAGCTCCTGCTAAGCAGGGCTAATCAGGCTGAGTGCTTGGCTAGCCCAGTTTCATCAAATGCCAGGCTTTTCTCAACGTGCTGCCCATCAGAGAGATGAGAATACCATCGAAAGCTCAATTTAGAGGACGGGCCTGGATGGATCCCAGGGATACAAAGGGAGTCTCGTTTCCTGGGCAACAGAAATGTCTTCATCCCCATTAGGGTTCAGGGGACTTTCTTAGACATATTTCTCCCTCGGCACGTACATCTCTTTGGGAGCCAAGCACTTCCTTCCCTTCCTTGTTAAGGAGCCTAGGCTAGCCTGGGAAAACTGGCTGAACAGAATGGTGATCCCCATGAGCCTTCACAGATGGGCTGAAGAAAATGGAGGCAAGTCATAGAGGATGAGGCAAACTGGCAGCAAGCTGGGAATTGGCACCAGGCAAGGCAGGCTAGGGGCTTTGTGTTTCCCTCTCTGCCCAGAATAGGGGATTCTGGAAACAGATGGCACCATCTGTGACCCAAATTACAGGAGGTAGATCTGATGAAGCAGGTGAACAGCACCCACTATCTCCACCAACAAATGGACGGGAACCCCACTCTCTACCCAGCTCCAAGCTGTGCTTCCCACAACCTCTATTACAAATGTCCCCAAAACTGCTGCCTGGGTATAAGCCAATGAGAACAGAGCCATTAGGTCCAGGAGAAGGCAAAGCAGGACTCTAGGGTCTGGGCCACTCTTGGGGCATCATTTCAAGCTAGTGGGGAAAAGCCTTCCCTGCTATGGTGGAAATGACCAGATCTGTAGAGTGCCAACTTCAGAGATGAATTGAGAGGTGTCCCACCAAGTCTCAGTGTTTGCATCTGTAAAAAGAAATATTTGGGCTAGATAATCTCTCTGCCTCCCCTAAACTCTGCAGCTTAGTGGGATGAGTGTTGAACTCATTCAGAAGACCTCCATTTGAATCCCACTGGTGACATTTAATAGCTGCATGACTCTTGGCAGGTTGAGTAAGTCCTTTGACCCTCAATTTACTCATCTATAAAGTGGGAATCATAACACCTGTATTAATTACCTACTTCAAAGAGTTCTTATGAGGTTTATCTGAAATCAGATAGGAAAGGTATTTTGCACACTAAATCAGTTTTTATTTCACACTTAAAAGTGAACATTGTTATCATGATTATAAAATCCTAATCAAATGCTCACCATGATAGACCTAGATTATCTTTCATAGATCAGAGATTTTTACAGATTAGCAAATGCCAAGATCAGAGCCTTTCCACTTTACAGAAGAGAGAACTGAGACCCAGAGAGGCCAAGTCACTTGCGGAAGGTCATGTAGCTAGTAACTCGGAGGAGGAATTTGAACCTGGCCTCCTCAGTTCTCTATAATATTCTCCTCTTTGCACAAGTAGAGAGTAGTAGGGATGATGCAGACCAAGACAGTTAGTTTGGGATGATGTGGACTATAAACAGGATTTTTTGGGCTCTCTCTGAGAGCTGGGTCACTTGTGTTCCACATGAGGTTGAGGTGGGAATATATTGGGAGTATCTTGAGTTTAGAAATCTCAGACCTGGCCTAAACTTCCTGGGCTCTGGGTGACTCAGTCTATGAGAGACTGGGTCTGTGGAGGGGAGGAGAAGGGGAGCTCTCTGACCTGGCAGAACACAGGGCCCAGAAACGACTCAGGCATCCTCTTCCTCCCTTGGCCCAGGGACGGCAGCTCCCAGGGATTCCTCTGTAGCATCAGGCTTTCCTTGGGGACAGCTTCTCATGAGGCCAGGACTGGTCCTAAACATGCCTCTCTTAGAACTCACCCTGCTTCTCACTGTTTGCAAAAACAGTTTTTCTCTCCAGACAGGCCCAGCTTTCTCTGTAGTTTATGCAAGGCAGAGAAAGGATCCTGAAAAATCAGGGATATTCAGTTTGCTGCCTTCAGGATTTCTGCAGCAGTGACATGACAGTCATACTGGTGACAGAGAAGTCAAGGGTGTCACTCACAATCATCCAGGGCTGACCCAGGCACCCACCCTATCTGGGCCTCAGTTTCTTCATTTCTAAAGTGAAAGCAGTTGTACTAGACAGGCTTGACCTGTGGAGTGCTGCTAAAAGGAAGAAACACCACAACCACAAATGAATCGATGGACAAGAGGCAATGGAAATTTTCGATTTTCTCCTTCATGAGTGGGGTCTCCCCAAACTCCAGTGGAGTGGGGCAAGGACAGGGGTTTATTATTTGGGGCAGGAGTTTACCTAAATTCGATTCTGTTTACCCTCTAAACAGAAGAAAGGTCTCCTAATTGGGTGGAGTCCTGCCCCCAAGATGGAAGAGAATGCACCCCAAGGACCAGGGCAATCTCCTCTATCAGCTAGACCCTGCAGTGACTGGCTGGTTTAACTACAGGAGCTGGTCCCTGAATGAGGAAATAGAAAAAGGAAGCCTCGGTCCCAATTTAATAATTTTTATTAATATAATAGAAAATAATTTCCTTCCTAGCATTTATATAGGCACTGTGCTAAGCACTTTACAATTATTAACTCATCTGATCCTCATAACTACGCTGGGATATGGGAACATCATTATCCCCATTTCACAAATAAGAAAACAGAGTTGCAGGAGGATTAATTGAACTGCCCAGAGTGATGGAGTTGGTAAGTGTCTGAGGTGGTATTGGAACCCAGGCCATCCCGACACCAAGGCCAAGTACTTCATCCATTGGGCCACCATAACTCCTTTCATTTGCCAAAAAATAGGAATCATTTCATAATTTTCTGCATAAATCTGACAAGCTATTTCTTGCTCTCCTAATTTGCTTATAATATCAGCCTTTATACCCAAATCATGTACCATTTGGACTTTATTCTGGTATACAGTGTCAGGCATTGATCTATTCCTAATTTCTGCCCCATTATTTTACAGTTTTAACAGCAGTTTTTGTCAAACAGTGAGTTCTTATCCCAGAAGCTGAGGTCTTGGGTTTCATCAAGCAATAGATTGCTATAATCATTTAACTACTGTGTCGTGAGTACCTCACCTATTCCACTGATCCACCCTTTTATTTCTTAGCCAGTATCAAGTGGTTTTTATGATTGCTACTTTGTAATGCAATTTGAGATCTGGTATGGCTAGGTCATCTTCCCTAGCATTTCTTTTCACTAATTTCCTTGATATTCTGGACCTTTTGTTCTTCTAGATGAATTTTGACATTTTTTCTAGCTCTAGAAAATAATTTTTTGGTGGTTTGATTGATAAGGTACTGTAAATAAATTAGTTTTGGTAGACTTGTCATTTTTATTATATTAGCTCAGCCTACCTATAAGCAACTGATGTTTTTCCAGTTATTTAGATCTGACTTTATTTATGCAAAAAGTGTTTTGTAATTGTGTTCATATAGATTCTGGGTTTGTTTTAGCAGGTAGACTCCCAATGTTTTATAATGTCTATTGTAACTTTAAATGGGATTTCTCTTTCTATCTCTTGATGCTGGGCTTTGTTAGTAATATATAGAAATGTAGATGATTTAGGTAGATTTATTTTGTATCCTGCAACTTTGCCAAGGTTGTTTATTATTTCAAGTAGGTTTTTACTGATTTTCTAGGATTTTCTAAGCATCTCATCATATCTTCTATCCCTATTCTCATTCCTTCAATTTATTTTTCTCCTCTTACTGCTAAAGCTAACATTTCTGGTACCAAATTGAATAACAGTGGTGATAATGACCATTCTTGTTTCACCCCTTATCTTATTGGAAATGCATTTAGCTTATCCCAGGAATGGACATTTGTAATAATGGAACTAACGAAACCAATACAACTAAACTGAATTTAAAAACAATTAAATTTTATTTTAAAAAGTGACATAAAATTCCAACCTGCTTGAGAAAAGAGTGTACCTGGGCACAAATGATGCTCCCAGCCATGTTAACCAGTCTTAGGCACGCCAGTCTTTGGGTCTCCAGGTTTGTATCAGAAGTTTTCTACAGTTCTACAACTCTTACTGTTTTGTTTATAATTTTAATAGTATTTTATTTTTCTCCAATTACATGTCAAGGCAATTTTTAGCATTCATTTTTACAAGATTTTGAGTTCAAATTTTTCTCCCTCTCTCTCCCCTCTTCTAAATATGGTAGGCAATTTGACACAGGTTATACATATGTTATCATGCAATATATATTTCCATCTTATTCACAGTTGTGGAAGAAGAAAAAGATCAAAAATAAAGAAACCACAAAAAAATAAGTGGAAAAAAGTATATTTTGATCTGCATTCAGAGTCCATCAGTTCTTTATCTGGATGTAGACAGTATTTTCCTTTGTGAGTCCTTTCTATTTGTTTTAGATCATTGTGTTGCTGAGTCATTCAGAGTTGGTCGTCACACAATGCTGTTGTTACTGTGTACAATGTTCTCCTGGTTCTAGTCACTTCATTCAACATCAGTTTATGTAAGTCTTTTTTCTGAAATTTTCTGCTCATCATTGCACAAAATAGTATTGCATTGCATTCATATGTCATAACTTGTTCAGCTATTCCACAGCTGATGGGCATTTCCTCAATTTCCAATCTTTTGTAACCACAAAAAGAGCTGCTATAAATATTTTTGTATATGTGGGTCCTTTTCCCATTTTTATGATTTCTTGGGTACTAGTGGTATTACAACTGGGTCAAAGGGTGTGCACAGTTTGGTTGTCCTTTGAGTTGTTAATAAATTTTACTTCATGTGTTCTCCCGCTACAATACCAAAAGTTTTGACCACATGGTAAGGAATTTCCTTCAACCCACAGCAACTTAGGAAGATCATCTACTCAAGTTAAGAGAAGATGCTATCTGCATCAATGAAGGGAAAAGTCATACAAATTATCTTTAAACTATTGAAGTATGTTTTTCTATAGTGATTTGCAGGAAAACCACCAACAGCTAAAATAAACAAATAAAAGCTCCAAAACTCTTGTCAGTCTTCAAAGGAAAACTATGTCTGTATTTTAAGGAGTAGGCAGAAAGAAGAGCTACTTTTAAAAACGTTAATTCATTTATTTTTAGTGTTCAATATTCCCTTCCATAAGATAATTGAGTTTTAAAATTTCTCTCCATCCATCCTCCCCCACCCCCAAGACATCATGCAATCTGTTACAGGCTATATATATATATATTCAGATTAAACATTTTCATATTAGTAATGTTGTAAAGAAGAATTAGAATGAATGGGAGGAATCACGAGAAACATACCTATACATACAGAGAGAGAGAGAGAGAGAGAGAATAGTCCGCTTCAATCTGCATTCAGACTCCATATTTCTTTTTATGGATGTGCATAGCATTTTCCATCGTGAGTCTTTTGGAGTTGTTTTAGATTATTACATTGCTGAGAAGAGCCAAGTCTATGAAAGTTAGTCATCACACAATGTTGCTGTTACTGAGTACAACATTCTTCTGGTTCTGCTCACTGAGCTCAGCATCAGTTCATGAGTCTTTCCAAGTTTTTCTGAAGTCCCCCTGCTCATTTCTTATAGCACAATAGCATTCCATTACATTCATATACCACAACTTGTTCAGCCATTCCCCAATTGATGGGTATCCCCTGAATTTCCAGTTCTTGACCACCCCAAAAAGAGATGCTATAAATATTTTTGTACATGTGGGTCCTCTTCCCATTTTTATGGTCTCTTTGGGATACGGCCTTAGAAGAAATATTGTTGGATCAAAAGGTATGCACAGTTTTATAACTTTTTGGGTATAATTCCAAATTGCTCTCCAGAATGGTTCCAAAATGTTCTCCACAAACAATATATTAGTGAGGAACATCTACTTTTGCAGTAGTATGGGAAGAAAGGTAGTCATGAGAAAGGATGATGACTGTCCACATTGTGTAAAAAAAAAAAACAACAAAAAAGAAGGAAATTAGGAAACTAAGTCCTGAGCCTTCCAGTTTCAGGAAATATGTTTTAGGAAATCAGTTCTGTGTGTGTGTGTGTGATGTTGAGGTCAGGGCCAGTAGTGGATAGGAAAAGGAGAGATCATGCCTATTTTACCATAGAGATAGTTATTCCTCAAAATTCAAGTTTAACTTTTGGTGACTTCAAGAATTTGCATGATTTTGCTAGTTACCTCTTTTTTATTTCGGAGTTGACAGTCTCACATATTTGCAGCTGTGGGCAGTAGAGAACCAAAAAAAACAGAGGTACAATGCACCCGAGTTAGTGGAGTGGCTAGTATCCTATGAGATACTTCAATGGTCTTGTTCACTCGACTTTTGTAAAGAGTAAAAACATTTTCATTCTTTGCTTTAAAACTCAAGTTTTATGTTGCAATTCTGCCCCTAAAGCACAGTGCAAAAAGAATCCTTTGGACTCTGAGCCTGGGAATGCAAAATCAGTGGTGAAGCTTAGTGAAAAAATAGAGATGCTAGATCAACTTCATACCATGTCTAGAGTTTGGTGTCAATGAATCCATGGTTCCATGTCAGCAAAAAGGAGGAAAGTTATTTCAAACTTGTGTATCCTTCACAATCTCTAACACTTTCCACAATCCATGAAGGACAGAAGGTCAGAGGCGAGGTTGAGACCTTACCATTCTCAGCTTCCTACAGCAGTGACTGAAGTCCTAGAAAAGTCTCCCTTGATTTTTAGAGGGTGGTCAAGGTAGAGAGGTTTTACAGCAGTGTAGTATACAACATAATATCCTTACACTGCCATTTGACACAGTAGAAGATAAAATTCAGGTTAAAATGTTTTAGTTTTAAGAATTCTATTTGATATATAGTATTTATGATGCTGTAGAATTCATGTGTTATGAAAAGTGAATGTTGTCTGAAGTCATTTTTTAAAAATTGAGATATCAGCACAAAAGGTCAGAGAATTCTAAGGAATTGCTAGTGAGAAGAAATGTTTTGCACTTTGCCAATTTTATTTTTGTGCTTTATTTTGTGAATTATTTCATGGTTACAGTGTTAGGAAAAGTGCACATGATCAGACAATGTTTTTGTTTTAAAGAATTATATGCTGAAAAGTGAATTATCAGCAATATCTAGTAAAAAATTCCCATTTTTCGTACTTGTGGGGACCTGTGTGTGTGTGTTCATCCTTCATTGCTGAAGAAGACCATGCCATCAGAAAAATAATGACATGACTTGCACTTGATTTTGTTTTTTGAGTGAAGAAGGGCTGTGCAGGTCACCAGCCTCACTCCTCCTCCAGAGTCATCTGAATCCAGTGACCAAATATTTATCAGGATGACTGGAGATAACCCAGGATGAGTCAGTTGGGGTTAAGTGACTTGCCCAAGGTGACACAGCTAGTGAGTGTCAAATGTCGAATTGCGCTGGGGCTCTATCCACTGCACCATCTAGCTGCCCCTTGTGGGGACCTAAACTTAGGTTCAATGTATCAACATTCACATTTTTGACTTTTATACCACTTTTTAGGAATGTTACCCCCCTAAAAGTTGAAGATCAGCTGTAAATGATGAGGGAACAATTCTTCAGAACATTGAGGCAAAAAGAAAATCTTAGCACTGATACTGCCAAGGCCAACTAAGACAGTAGAGGTGAAAGATATGAACAGAAATCTTAGTGTCTGAGGCATCTTGTATATCTCACAAAACTTTCAGATAGTCCTGTGTCTTCAGATTAGCATGACTTTTGGAAGGGTGAGTACAGGGGCTGAGAAAATTCAAAGAACCAAGAATTGTCTCATCCTTAAGAGGTATGGTAGAGATAACAGTAAGTCGTTACCTGGTGGAGAGGATGCTTGAATTGAGCCTCTAAAGAGGCAGAGACGAAAATAATGTGTGTGACACAAGACTGATTTTTGGACTCTAGGGCTGATGTCTTTTCCTGTATAGCCAATCACAGTTAAATTTGTTTTCACCCTGGGGAGAATGTTCAGAAGAAGATGGTGAGGATGGTAACTAGAGGCCATACACAGGAAGATCAAATAAAAAATCAGGTTGCTTATCTTGGAAAGGAGAGGGCTTAGGGTGGGGTGCAATAAAAACTCTTTTCAAATACGTGAAGGTTTGGTCACATGGAAGCTGAGTTAGACTTTTTCTGCTTGACTCCAAGGAGTAGAACTAGAAGTGATACTTACATGTAGACTTAGGATTCACATCAAGAAAATTGCCTCAGGAGGTAATGAGATGCTTGTTCCTGGATGTCTTCAAGAGGAGATTAGATGATTACTCCTCAGGGACCCGAGTCTCCCACAGGTTTGGAAACTGGTCTGAGAAGTAGAGAATAACAGTCACTGACTTTCCTATGATGCTTTACAATGACTCATTTGAACTTCACAATCAGCTAGTGAGGCAGGAACTCCTGGCTATTTTTGTCACCCCTATTTTGCAGAAGAGGAAACTGTGAGAGGTAAAGTGGTAGTGGGAGGTCAAGTGCCTTGACTGGAGTTGGTCAGCTTTGGAGTATCAAGAGGTAAGACTTGACCCCAGGTCCCCTTGCCTCCAAGTCCAGCTGTCTTGCCATGCCATGAAACTGAGTCAAACATAGGTCCTCTGACTAATGACATATCATTCCACCAACAGCTGTGAGCAGGAAAGTGACCAGGAGAACTACCTACTTTGTCAGCCATTGCAGCACATCAGAACAGCCCTGCTTTTGGAAGGTATTTTAGTCTCTTGTCTCCTCACTTGAAAAAATGATAGCTTTGAGAAAGACATGACAAATTGATCTGGGAGAGAAAAACATAATTGATTCCCCTTTGTTTCAATCAGGAGCTGATAAATCTCCAGGGATGAAAATGTAGGTGAGAAAATGGACAAGCAAAGGGAGACAGTGAGGGTACAAGGATATTTGGGGCCATTAGGGAACAGGACAGAATCTCTCTTGGGACAAAGGAGGACGTGTTCAGTTCAGACAGTGTTGGGGGCAGAAAGGATCACTAAAGAGCCTTTCCATTCCAAGCTCTGAGATTTTCCCTAGATGAGTCTCTTTTCTCCAGCATGAATCAGGAACAGAAGCTTTGATTCAGACAAAAGACTTGTCAAACTGGGTGCTGGGTGGTGAGAATGTGTCGCTCACTGTATTCTCGAGGAGGACCTTTGCGTTGGCAATGATAAGCATCTCACCCTGGGCTCCTGCTGACATTTCCAAGCATGGCAGGGCTGGCTTCCTGTCAGTCATCATCTCTGAAAGGGAGCTGGCTAATAACACTGAAGCAGCTGCAGCCAGGTGCGGGGTTACCTGGGGCCTTTCTTCTACTTTGAAACTGCAGCTTTCAGATGGTCCTTCTCTTTTTAGAATGACTGTTTACTTTCCCCAAACCACAGGCATGGCAGGATTACAAAATAGCCCTGGTGGCCTTCTGTTTTGGCTATGGTGTTCATTCCACAGATTGTTATTAAGTACCAACTGTATGCAGAGCCTTGTGCTTTGCACAGATAATTATCATGAGTCAACTGTATGTAGAACACCATGCTTATCATTGCTAGGGATGACCAGGTTTGGATCTCATCCTTGGGAAATTTACAATTTAATAGAGTAATGTATGGTAGTGCATGCTTTGGATTGGGAGTCAGAGGACCTAGGTTTGAGTCTTGACCTTGGGCAAGAAACTTCATCCTAAGTTCCCCAGTTCATCCTAATAAAATGAGAGAGAGAGAGAGAGAGAGAGAGAGGCAATGTAACAAGAAGTGCAGAAAGTTGCCTTTGGCATCAAAAAGCTTGGGTTCAAAGGCTTGCCTTTCACACTCCTGGCTGTGTGACCTTGGAAGACTCATTTATCTTTTTGGTGGTCTCAGGTTTGACACACAAAAATAGAAATACTAGTATGTAACTGGGCAATTAGAGAAGGGAACAATGATTTCCCTATCAACTTCTCTGGAGAGAAGAGAAGAGGCATTGGAGACAGGACTTGAAGGGTGTGAAGAATACTTAACAGGCAGAAGATAGAGGTCATTCCAAGTTGAGGGAGGGGTGGGGGGAGTGGCTGTTCTGCAACCTAGCTAGTAGTTTTCAATCATCAAGCAATCAGTCAATGTTAAACATTGATTAAGCACCTACTCTGTGCCCAGAATAGTTTGGGAAAGAGCAAGAGCACAAATCTGGCTCCAACATAGCATGTGTGATGGGGAGAAGTCTGCAAAAAGCCTGGAAATATGGACTGAAGCCAGATTGCAGAAGGTTTTCAATGGCAAAATGAGGTCATATGCTTTCCTAGAAACCATAGGGAGCCACAGAAGACATTTCAGGAGTAAAGTGGCATGGTCAGACCTGCTCTTGAGTCAGATTATCTTTGTAGCTGTTGGGATAGCAGGTTGGAGGGGGAGAGACTGGAAGCAGGGGGCTACTTTTGGATTCTCAGAGGTGATCACATCTGTCCTAGAGTGGTGATTTGAGTCAAGAAGAAGGAGACACAAGAAGTCACAGAGTTAGAATTTATGTTTTAGCAACTGATTGGACATTGTGGGGAGGAAGGAAGGGAGAGGGAAGAGTCAAGAATGCCTCTGACATTGTGAAGGGAGGACTGGGAGGACAGTCATGCTCTCCGTAGAAACAGTAAAGCTTGGGGAGGGACCAGATGGGAAGCAGCTAACAAGAGCATCCAGCATAGCTAAGAATTGATTCCCCCCCTTCCCTGCCCCCATACAGGAGCCTTCTTTTCTGGGTGAATGGAGCATATTCTAGAGGCAAGAGCCCATTAATTTGGGTCTTCTATATTTTGATTACTGTATTTTAATATAATCAGTTTCCTTTGTAATTCTACATATCTATGTATTTAAAACATATTTTCTGAAAAAGGGATGATGAGCTTCCGTAGACTATCAAAGGAGCCCAAGACATCCCCCAAACCCCTCGTTTGAGGAATGATGGACAGGTTCCATTCCTGGGTGGTCCAGGAGAAGAAGGACATTGAGTTGTTCCCGAAACTCTTTGGAAGTGCCAAGTGCCAATCACTGGCTCTGGGAAGAGCCAGAGGCAAAGAAGGTGGGACTCCTCAGGCCCACCTTCTGGGTGATGCCCCTAAGCCTGTGGCTTCGCCTGCCTTACAACATCTTTTCTTGAAATTTTTTGGTTATTTCACATGAAATCTTCTGTCCCCTTCTTCTTAATATATCTGATTCCCAATGTAAAGCACCAACAGGGCACATCATTAATTTTCTCTGCATTCAAAGAAGGTAATCTGGGGAGAGGAAATTAGGGCCGTATAGAAAAGAGAACTACAAAGACTGAATCTGACACCATGTGCTTACTTGAAGGAGTGACCTGCACTTGACAGCAATTAGGAGATTGGTGTGGCTCCTTAAGCCTGCCAATATCAATTATGCTCTCAGCAACTGCGTCAATGGATCCTGCAGAAAGCCTCCTCTCCTGGAAAATGTCAGTCAACCTGATGAGAGAGACACCTGTCAGTGAGGGAACGCAGTTTCACTGTAGGCCAGTCTGGCTGGAGTTCATAAAGAAGAGTAATATGTAATGGGGTTGCAAAAGTTAGACCCAGACTGGGAAGGGCTTTCAATGTCCAACATGAGCTTATATTTGAGCTCAGAGATATACAACATGAAACCACTGCAGTGTGTTGAGCAGTGGGGTACCATGGTCAGGTGTGTGACAGGTAGCACTCTATGAAGGATGCACTGGAAAGGAGAGACACCAATTAGGAAGACATTTCAGTAGTTCAAAAGAGAGATGAGGAGGGCTTAAAATTGGGAAGTGGATATATGAGTGGAAAGAAGGGAATATGGGAGAGAGATTCTCAAAGGTTTGCAAAGCATTTCACAGATGTTAACTCATTTGATGCCCACAACAACATGGTAAGATAGGTGCTATTATGCCTATTTTACAGATAAGTAAACTGAGGCTGGTAAAGGCTAAATGACTTAATCCATGCTAAGCACAGTTCCTAACTCATAGTAGGTGTTTAATAAATCTTCCTTTCTTTCCTTGCTTTCTTCCTTCCTTCCTTCCCTCCTTCCTCATGGTCACACAGGTAGTAATTATGTGAGGCATGATGTGGATTCAGGTTTTCCTGATCTCAAGTCCGATGCTTTGTGCAATGTACCACTTAGCTCCCTAAAGGATATGAGAGATGCTGTAGAATGTTAGAATCCTTCCCTTTCTTCAAGGTTGAACCCAACTGAAACCTTCTCTGTGAAGCCTTAATGGGTGAACTCTAGTTTCTCTCTCTTCAAATTTTATTGTATTAACTTATATATATATTTCTCTAGAAGCATGTAAGTTCCTGGGGCAGGAGATGGAGGGTCATATATGGGGAAGAGTGAGTAGGGCAGGAATTGGAATGAGAATAGAGATTAGGGATAGAAGGGGAATGATTGAAAGGGGAAGCTTCCAGAAGATATGTGTACAAGGATACGCATAGAGGGGCTAGTCTGGCAAGGAGTGGGGTCACCTTTTACATAAGATACCTAAATAATGAAGACTAGAATTGAGGGAATTTTGAGAGTTGTGTATTGAGAAGGGGGGAATTTCAAATGGCTAGCTTCTATTTTCCTGATAAAAGATGGCATGAGGCCTTTTGCTAAGAAAATTAAGCCGAAGAAAAGAAGAAAAGATTTGGAATAGTAGCTGTGGGGAAATGTGATAGGGAGTCAATAAAGCAATAGGAAAATACAGCCTTGCGGCAGTGAGGAATCCATTGAGACTAGGTCACTTAAATTTGTCATGGACTCAGTAAACGCAGATGGGTAACTTCCTTTAGCATTTATCAACAGCACATGCACAGAAGCAGAGAAGGCAGAGGTGGGAGGGTGGGACTCAGGTGGTGGTGGTGGTGGTGGTGGTGGTACTGGTGGTGGTGGTGGTGGAAGTAGTCCAAACTTGGGATTTTAGAAGGCAGAAGTTTTGATCTAAGACTTCTTCTCTTCACTCTGTGCCCTTTTTCTTGGGGATCCATCAGCTCCCATGAGTTTAAACTATTATTTCTATGGAAACAAGTCCCAAATTTAGGTGTCCAGCCCTAGTCACTCTCATGAATTTCAGTCTTATATCATCAACATCAAATTGGGAATTTTAAAACAGATGTCTTATAGACATCTCAGAGATAACATATCTAAAAGAGAATTCATTTTTTCCTTCTTGCAAAGCAAGTACATGAATAATCAAATAGATATAAGCTCCAAACCTTAAACTTGTTTTGACTTTTCCATTTTTGTCAAAGATATCATCCTTTAGTCTCCCAGGTTCATAGTCTTGGAGTCATTGTCAAATATTTTTCTTCTCAAAAAATAAATTAAAGGAATTAGAATAGGCAATGAGGAAACAAAACTATCATTCTTCGCAGACGATATGATGGTATACCTGCAGAATCCTAAAGAATCAACTAAAAATGTAGTTGAAACAATTGCAAATTTTAGCAAAGTTGCAGGATAAAAAAATAAACCCACATAAATCATTGATATTTATATATATATTACTAACAACATCCAGTAGCAAGTGATAGAAAATTTCTTTTAAAATAACTTTAAATCATATTAAATATTTGGGAGTCTACCTTCCAAGACAAACCTGGCAACTATATCTATATAAATATAATTGCAACATAGTTTTCACACAAATAAAGTCAGATGTAAAAAATTGGAAAAATATTAATAGTTCATGGGTAGGTTCAGCCAATATTATAAAAATGACAATTCTACTCAAATTAATTTACTTATTCACTGCTATACCAATCAAACTTCCAAAAAATTTTATAGTTAGAAAAAATCATAACAAAAATTCATTTGGAAGAACAAAAGTTCAAGAATGTTAAGGGAATTAATGTAAAAAACGATATGAAGGAAGATGGCCTAGTCAAACCACATCTCAAACTATATTATAATGTGACAATCATCAAAACTCTCTGGTACTGGCTAAGAAATAGGGTGATGGATCAGTGGATACATAAGACATGGTAGTAAATGACCACAGTAATCCAGCATTTGATAAACCTAAAAATCCCAGTTTTAGGGACAAGGACTCAATATTTGACAAAATCTGATATATAGTATAGGAGAAATTAGGTATAGATCAATATCTTACAGTCTAGCAAGATAAGGTCAAAATGAGTACACATTTTAAAAAATAAAGGATGATACCATAAGTCAGATCTATAGAAAAGGGCAGAATTTATGACAAAACAAGAGACAGAAAACATTACTAGATGTAAAATGGATATACAAAAAAAAACAACCAAGATTAGAAGGAAAGCATAAAGTTGGGGAAAACTATAGCTAGCACTTCTGAAAAAGGTTGTATTTCTCAAATATATAGGGAATTGAATCAAATTTATAAGAATGCAAGTTATTCCCCAATTGATAAATGGTTAAAGGATATGAACAGGCAGTTGTCAGATGAAGAAATCAAAGCCACTTATAAACATGTGAAAAAAATGTTCTAAATCACTATTGATTAGAGAAATGTAAATTAAAAGAACTCTGAGATGCCACCTCACACCTATCAGATTGGCTAATATGACAGAAAAGGAAAATGATAAATGTTGAAGTAGACGTGGGAAAATTAGGACACTAATGCACTATTAGTGGAGTTGTTAACTGATCCATCCTTTCTGGAGAGCAATTTGGAACTGTGCCCAAGAGGCTATAAACCTTTTTTTTCCCCTTTAATCTAGAAATACCACTACTATGTCTGTATCCCAAAGGTATTTTTTTTAAAGGGGAAAAGGACCTATTTAAATAAAAAGTATTTTTAGCAGCTCTTTTGTGTAGCAGAAAAAAACAAAGAAAATGGCTGAGCAAATTATGGCATATGATTCTAATGGAATACTTTTGTGCTATAAGAAATGATGAGCAGGATGCTCTAAGGAAAGTCTGGAAAGACTTGCATGAACTGATTTTGAGTGAAGTGAGCAGAACCAGGAGAACATTGCACACAGTAACAACATTGTATGATAATCAACTGTAAAAAGACTTAGCTATTCTCAGCAATCCAATGATCCAAGACAATTACAAAGGACTCATGATGAAAAATACTATCCACATCATGAGAAAGAAATGATGGAGTCTGAATGATGATTACAGCATACATTTTAATTGACCTTTTTTTTCATTTTTGTCCTTTATGTCTGTGCCTTTTTTCACAATGTGACTAATATGGAAATGTGTTTTACATGATTGTACATATATAACCTATATCAAATTGCTCACCATCTCAGGGAGGAAGGAGATGAAAAGGGAGAAAATTTGGAATTCTAAAACAATAATGTTAAGTCTCTACAAGTAATAGGAGAAAATAAAATATTTAAAAATCCTCTTCCTTTTCCTCATCACTTTTCCTCTCAGTGGCCACGTTTTCTCAATTCTACCCAATGTTGCAGCTATGTTCTGTTCTTCACTCCTATAGCCAAAACCTTGAGGATAATCACTTCTCATCTGAACATTTACAACAGTCTCTTATTGGTCTCCCTAATTATAGTCTGTCAGCTCTCTGATTTATCCTTCACATAGCCACCAATATGACATTCTTTTCTCTTTTTTTAAGCCTTATTGTTTTTAAGTGAAAATTTTTATATTTTATTTTTCCATTTACCTATAAAATAATAGGTACATACATATAAATACATATAAATATAAAATAATATACATACATATACAGAGGGCACAGGGTGAGCTGAATATGACAAAAGGATACATAAAAAATAAAATTAAATGTTAAGAGGAGTGTACTGGGAGAAAGAGAAAAGGAGAGGTAGAATGTAGCAGATCATCTCACATAAAAGAGGAAAGAAAGAACTTTTACAATGGAGGGGAAGAGGGGAGAGGGAATAAGTAAGCCTTACTCTCACTGGATATGATTTGAGAGAAGAAAACACATTCAATTGGGTATGGAAATCTATCTTACCTTGCGGGAAGATGGGGGGAAGGGGACAGGAGAGAGAAAATAATAAAAGAGATGGCAGATTGGGAGAAAGGCTAATCAGAAGCAAGCACTATTTTGGGGGGACAGGTCAATGGATAGAATGGAACAAATGGAGGGCAGGACAGGATAGAGGGAAATGTGATTAATCTTTTGCAACATGACTGTTATGGAAGTATTTGCATTGCTACATCTGTATGACCTATATCGAATTGCTTGCTTTTTCAATGAGGATGGGTGGGGAGAGAGGAAGGGAGAGAATGTGGAGCTCACAGCTTTAAAAAATGAATGTTAAAATTTTTTTTTTGCATGCAGCCGGGAAAAAACGTTGTACAGGCAATGGGGTATAGAAATCTATCTTGCTCCACAGGGAAATAGAGAGGAGGGAGATGGGAGAAATGTGTGATAGCAGGGAGAACAGATTGGGGAAAGGGGTGGTTGAGGTTCATGCTATCCTGGGGTCAGGGGAGGGGAGAGATGGTGAGAAAATTTGGGATTCAAAATTTTGTGGAAGTGAATGTTGAAAAATGAAAATAAATAAATTATATATATATATATATTTTTAAAAAGAGGTGAACAATTTGATCTAGATTATATGCAACTTTCTAGTTTTAAAACATGATCTGACCATATCGTTCCCCATCTCAAAAAACTCCTGGGGCTCCCTATTGCCCCGAGGAGGAATGCACATTTATCTGTCTGGCCTTTTAAAAATCGTTCACTGTTTGACTCCAGTTTCACTTTCCAGAAGGACTTGCCCTTTTGCTGTTTCATGTATATGACCTTCTTTCATCTCTAGTCTCTGTTCCTCTGCCCAGGAATGTGACCCATACCTAGAGTGCTTTCCCTGCTTCTCTGCATATGTTAAAAGCCTTCACTTCCTTCAAGGTCCAGTCCAAATGGCACCTCTCAAAAAGGTCTAGCCTTCAAGGTCCCTCAATTTCTTGGACCCTCCTCTCTCCTGACAATTATTTTGTATACATGTTGCATTTATTTATGTCTCCCTCAATAGAAATGGATCTCCTTGAGGGCAAGGATTATTTATTTATCTTTGTCTTTGTACCCCCAGGGTCTCAAGCAGTGTCCAACAGGAGTGCTTGATAAATCCTTGCCGAATAAAATACATTCTCTGCCAATTTCAGCCCATATTCCTGTCAACTTTAAAGATTTACAAAATGTTTTCATCTTCAGGGCCCCGTGAGTAGGCAATTCAAGTATGGTGAAAGATATGATGACGAAAATGAGAGTTAGATGGGGAAGTGACTTGTGCAAGCTCACAAAGCTAGTCTATGATAGAGTCAAAACCCACACCCAGGACTTCTGACTGAAGACTAGAGTACCTTTTACTATACCACATCACCCCCAGAAAGGAGTTCAAGAGATGTTCTTCCTTGGAACTTGATGGGCAAAACATCAAAAAGTAACCTCCAAGTCAATGACCTTATGTTTTCTCCTCCATCTTATGAAGTGCAATCATTTTCTCTCTGGCTTTTGGTATGATCAGGCTGCTTGACTGACCTCCAGAGTAAGACTAGAGTTCCTGAAGAGATGGGCCAATCATTCCTTTGCCCTCTTTTTCCCTCCCTACCATGAGCTCTTCTCACAGTTTCATTTTCCATGCTCACTGGCACCCAATCTGTATTAGAAATATACTTTCAACTAAATACTTGGCAAATGAAGAGTAAATAACATGAGCTTTTACAGTAGGAGAGACCCTCTTATTGGTTCCTGCAATCTTAAATTTGTGACAAATAAAATAACGATTGCTTATCAAAATTAGAATGTTATATTTTTAAATTATCGAGACAATTCAATTTCATTCAATGTAACAGTTAGGGACACTAATCAACATCTGTCCTGAGCAAGTTCTATCAATAAAGTAATCCTTACCATATGTCATTCATACCATTTGAGATCAGAGAGGCTTCTGGAGTAAATGCTTCGCTTTCTGGCCTTTAGAGAATAGACTGTCACAATCTCTTTATCCCTGCCTGGGACAGCTAGGTAATGTAATGAATAGAAAAATGTACCTTGAGTCAGGAAACCCTGAGTTCAAGTTTGACCTCTATATGTGACTTTTGTCACACAGACACTTACTAGCTGTATGACCCTGGATAAGTCACTTAAGCTTGTTTGCCTCAGTTTCTTCATCTGTAAAATGAGTTGTAAAAGAAAATGGCTAACTACTTAGTATCTCTACAAAGAAAACCCCAAATGGAGTCATGAGCTAGACTCCATTGTAATGACTGAACAAAATATGGAAATAATAAAAATAGTATGTCTACCTCAGGGTTTTGTGGTGAGGATCACATTAAATAGGATTTGTAAAGTTCTTAGTGCATAGTGTTTGGTGCATTGTAGGCATTTGATAACATTAGTGAGCAATAACAAGCAGTGAAATTAGGCACGGCTCAAGGAAAAGGTGGCACCTAGAATCTTTGAAGGAAAACAAGAATTCTGTGATGTGTCATTGAGAAGGGAGGGCATTCCAGGCATGGCCGTATAGCCTGTGCAAAGGTACATAGACAAGAGATGGAGCATTATTGACAGGGAGCCCCTAATATGATGACTGACTGTTTTAAGATGGAACCAAAATATGACAACCAGCCATGCCAAAATAGAGTCCTGAGCTCAGATCCATCCATTCAAAATGAGGATACTTGAGATAATGCTTTACAAAATTTAACTCACTATGTGGATGAAACGTGCTTAATTGTCCCTGAATTTTCCAAACTGCTAAATCAAAGCAATGTCCGATTTCAAAAACAGCGAACTTACCAAACGCAAACATTTTGGTTTAAATTAGAACATTTATCTCCTCCCCTCAGTGGAAGTATCCTATCCAGAATTCAGAAAATGGGTATCTTTCCAAGGTAATCATTTGAGGTCATGTTAGCAAAGGAAGCTATATGGTTTCCAGCCAATGGCAGAAGCTTCCACTACATAAAATTTCAAGATCCTTGTATTTATTTGTCCGTGAATAAAATCCCAATAAAAGGCCATAAAGTTTAAAAGGGTGAGGAACAGAACAGGGCCCATGAAACCCGGGGAGTGGAAAAGATGGGAGAGGGAGACCTGCAGAAAGATGAAATGATCACGGCCGAGAGGGAAGGCAGGAAAGTTACTGAGAAGGACGTTGGCGGGGAATCTGTGCTCAAGGCTATTTTCACGAAACTCAAGAGCAAGGCTATTCCAGGAGAGCTCTTCTTGAGGAAGGGATGAAATGCACTCTGACTGTACCCCAGCAATGAGCCTGAGAGTGCTGCTGTGCCCAAGGGAGGGCAAAATGTAGGGATCTCCACACTATGAGGGCATACCAACTTTACAGATCTTATTCCCAAGATCATGAGAAACTGTCATTCCCACCTAATTATTTCTTGCATTAATCAAACCCCTCCCCTCCCTCTCAGAGCAGGTGTGAGGATGGAATGAAGCAAGCATAGAAAAAAAAGGTTAGTTTCTTTAGTAATAACAATAGCTACCATTTGTATAGCACTTTAAAGTTTGCAAAGCCAATGCAAGCATGATCTAATTTGATGTAACAATAACCCTGAGAGGCAAGTGTTTTTATCCCCATTTTACAGATAAGAAAATTGTTGCAGACAGAGATTAAGTGACTTGCCCAGGGTCATACATCTAATGAGACTGGATTTGAATTCAAAGCTTTCTCATTCCAGGCCTACCCCTCTATCACTGTACTGCAGTAGTAATTCTTAATCACATCCTCACAGGAGTTCTCTGGGGAAGGGAGTAGAGGGTGGTCATGCACATATTCCCTTGTAACACATGAGGAAACTGAAGCAGCAGATGTGAAGTCATGGAGTTGAAGGTTGAATTGGAATCTAGCCTTCAGTGCCTTTTGGTTCCCTGACCTCTCTGTGAGCTCATTTTCCTCATTCTGCCACCTTCTATATGATCCCCCAAGGAAAAAAAATAAGTGCTGCCTGGTTTGTTTGGATTTTGTATTTCATTACCTGTTTGTTCTATGCTATCTCCTTCCCCCCTCTCACCTCCCTAGAATGGAAACACTATACAGCAAGGTGACTGGTCTATTTATTTTCTTTATTGTGTGAGAGTCTTTATCCCTAGAACTTAACACTGTGTGCTTGATACATAGTAGATACTGAACATGAGTTTATTGGTTGATAGACTTATTGATCCAAGAATGGAATTTAACCAGAGTGTGGTCAGTTTTCTGGAAGAGGGAGGGAGGGAGCTGTCTGGTTACCAAATTTTATTGTCCACAGTAATCTAGGAGGGGAAGGGAAAAAAGAAAAGAAGGAAGGAAGGAAGGAAGAAAGAAAAGAAGGCACTTGAATCTCTGCTTGGTGCTATGTAAATGATGAATGGGATTTCCAAAGCAAAGCACCGTCAATAATACAAGGCAACCACATCAAATGCAGCATCTGCCATTTTTTAAAAAAAATAAATTCATGATATCATTAAAAAACAATCAAAGTATAAGAAAAATAGTCACAGGTGCAGAATTTTGTAATACAAGAGCATATGCAAGTCAGAAGAAAATGAATAGCATATTTTATTATGAATTATTGAAATCAGCACATAGCATCTCAAATGTTTACCTAAAATATCCCCATTCCTACTTTCGCATCCAAAAAAAATTAATTATGTTCTATTGGACCAATTCATTCATTACTAAATTCACTCATCAACAAGCAAGTGGTATTTTACAAACTGAGAAGCACTCTTGATATGTTTCAATAGGAAGAAATGCAAAAAAAAAAAGTTTAGCATATTCACAATTCCTAGTTTTGGCAATGAGTCAATCACTACAGACTGTGTGTGTTCCTTTAGGAGGACCATCACCCTTTCCATCTAAAGAAGGAATGGTAATGAGAATGAGTCATCTCTATCCACTGTGCTTTCCATACTATAATCCAAGAAGGGAGAAGTATGGACATTCTTATCGTTCTTTTACTAATAAGGAAGTTGAAGGGCTGGGAGTGGAAGCTCATTGAGGCCAAGAATTTTTAGTTGTTTCTTTTGTATTTTTAGCATCTGGTGCCTCATAGATGGTAGGTGCCTACATATTTGTAGAATTAAATTGCTTTGGATTAAGTGACTTGCTTACAATCATAAGGTTTTGTAGGCAGCAGACTGAACACTCAAACTCAGGTCTTCTGACTGCTAAGATCTCTCCACAGAGTGGCAACAGTGAATCTGAAATTGAAAGGTACCAACTTTTGAGTTATAAGTGCTCTGAAAACTGGCATAATTTCTGCAAAAATCCCATATTAGTCTTCCAAAGGTTGTGTGGAGAAAGAGCTAGAAAAGAAGGATTTGAACTAAAAGTACCTCAATAAACTGTGATTTGGAGTCCTTTGGAGTTGAGAAGAAGGTCAGATCCTGGAATTGAGGAGGAACCACAGTAAAAGGTGGAAGAGCAATGATTCCAGTTAAAGCAAGAGAATGAGGAGAGGGTCCTCTATGAAGGTAGGGGATTGAAAAGAAAGATTTGAGGAAGAAGAGGAGAAGAAGGTGGAGCAGCTAGGAAGGAGTCAAGGGGAAAAAAGCAGAGTTAGATGACCGTTTGAGTTGAAAGATGAAAAGATAGAAACGGAAAAGGGTACTTGGAAAGAAATGAAAATAAGGAAAGGTAAATAAAACAAATTGGTAAGACAAATCTTGTTGTTTACTTGTTAACAAGACAAGATTAGAACTGGATAGAAGGGAAAGGAAGTTAGATTGAGCTATCAAGTTACTAAGAGGGCTAAAGATGTCGTCCAGGTGTTGTGTGAATAAGGAGTCATAATCACCCACCCAGTTGAAAAGACAAGATCTGAGGATCCCATTTCCAGTGTGTATGGACAGCAGGTAGTTTATTGGGTTATCTGTGGTGTGACTGGGTGATGGCCGACTGATCCCTTCCTAAAAGGTGGGGGACATCTCTCAGTGTGCTGGGTTCTCAGGACCTGAGAAGAAGAAAAGAGAAAACCTAGGAGAAGGGCTTCAAGGTAAAAAGGAAAGGAGTCTGGGAACAAAGGATGTCTGGACCTGGGGCAAGAGATAGACTAGAGAACACCAGACACAGGCGGGAGAGAAGGATCACAGAACACTTGGGGCTCCGACCAACTTGAGCCTCCTTCCTAGAGAAGGTACTGGTATCTGAGTGGAAGAAGCAGCTGTTGGTCTTCCTAAGAAAAAGGATCAAAGGAGGAAGGCTGGCAGACTTCTGGGAGGACTTGGATTGGAGTAACTCAGAATGAGCAGGCACAGATAGGTTCTATCCACATCATTGAAAGCAACATCTACTTAATCAGTTAATTAATGAAAAAGCATTTATTAACCTCCTACTATATACAAGCAATGTTCTACCTGAGGGTGCAAAGGCCAAGATGAAAAAGTCTGGGTCCTTAAGAAGTTTGTACCTAGAGAAATACATATGGGAGATCTATCATCTATCTATCATCTATCTATCTATCTATCTATCTATCTATCTATCTATATCTGTCTGTCTATCTATGTATATGCATAGACACACACACACACACACACACACACACACACATACATGGTGGTAGATGGCGCTAGGCTTGATATCAGGAATACCTGAATTCAAATTTAGCTTCAGACACTAACTGTGTGACTGGCAAGTCACTGAGCTTTGTTTGCCTCAGTTTTCTCAACTGTAAAATGAACTGGAGAAAGAAATGACAGACCTCCACAAGTGGGGACATAAAGGGTAAACACAACTGAAATGACTCAACAAACATGAAGAAGAAAATCAGAGCATTGGAGGAAGGGTACTAGTATTTGGGGGCGAGGCAGGAGAGTCAAGGAAATCTTCATGCAGAAGAGGGTGTGTGAGTCTTATGAGCTTTAAAGGAAATGAGATTCTAAAAGATAGAGACAAGGAAGAAGGGCATCCCTAGAATGAGAGCCAACTTGGGTGAAGAAATTCTTATTCGTCCTGCTGAAAACTTGTTTTGTACAAAATGGTTTGCACGCTAATCACGAGACTGTAAGCTCCTTCAGAGGAGAAAATGTCTTTTGCTTCTTTTTTTGCCCCTGGGGCTTCACATAGTGCCTGGTATATAGTAGGCACTTAATAAATGTTGATTGATTGAATTGAGCAGTAAAAAAGCGAGTTTGGCTATATTGTACAGTGTAATATAAAATGAAATGTAGCCAGATTACATTTCATTATATTATCATTATATTTAATAATATAAGATGGAACTGGAAAGATGAGTTTGGGAATAGATTGGTAAAGGGTTTAAAGACTCCGAAGAGGAACCATGCATTTTTTTTCCTGGAGAGAGCTCCTAGAGTGAAGTCGGTATGGGAGAGGCATGGTCAGATGTCAGACCTGTCTCACTTTAGCTGCTGTGTGTGGAATGGAATGGAGCAGAGAGAAGCATGAAGCAATTAGGAAGCCAATTAGGAGCCTCTCCCAGTAGTCCAGGTGAGGGGTGATTGAGGGCTTGATCTAAGTGGAGGCTGTGTGAGTAGAATAAAGTAATGGCATTTGAGACAGAATTGGCTAGAGTGAAACTGCAGCTTATTAATGATGTGGAATGAGGAGCAGAGAGGTATTTCTGGGGTGGGAACCTGGGTGACTACAAGGGTGATAGTAGCCTTGATAAAAAGTGGGAAGCTTATGAGAAAAGTGGGTTTGAAGAGAAAGATGACAGCTTTTGCTTTGGACAAAGTAGAGATACCTTCAGTTTCCCTGATTTGAAATCTCCAGCAGACAGCCAGTGATGTGGCAGAGGAGCTCCGGGCAGTGGTAAAGGCTGATCTAGGAGCAGAGAATATCCTTAAACTCATAGGTGAGATCAAATGCATTTGGGTACTTCTAGAAAGATTTTCTGAGCTTCCCTTTTCCATTTGATCTATTATTTCTTCCAAGGTCATTTTCAGGCTGATTGTTAGTGCTTGCAATTGGGCTGGTGGTCCACCTTGACATAACAACCACCTCCCAAGTTTTCTGTACATGTATTATCATTAAGCTAATAATATATACTACCTAGTACAAGTCTCCAATTCTGGTGTCACTGACAAGGTTGAATGTGAATGTATGTGAATGTATTCAGGCTGAGAGTCATGAGTTCAGACAGATTGTCTCGGTATCTATAAGCAGCTGTTTGACATTCCCAAACCTTCAAAGATTAAAAGGCTGAGAAGTGATGTGAGAAATAAGACCTTTTATTACCATTGAATAGGAAGAATGGCCTCAAATGGCCCACTCTCAAAGGGGCATCACTCCTTGGATGTCAGAACTGAGGGCATGGGAAGCTTCCTTGAAGCCACAGAAGAGAGAGCAACAGCAGAGATGTTCTGGTGCCCTCCTGGATCCTCTTAGAAGCTGTCTGGCCATGTTTGTCAACAAATCTCACATGAATATGACATATGTTGGGCTCCATTTGCTTAGTGGTGTGATGTTAAAGTTTAGCAGATTTATTTAGAGAGCATTTCTTGCTAAATATTAGGGAAAGTGCAGAAGAGAATGACTACCTCATTAATCTCTGAAATGAATCCTTCAATTTCAGAATTATTTGGTCCAAAATAGGGTGTCACTGAATATCCATGAAGTGTGTTGTGATAAGAATTGTCTGTAAGGAAGATTCCTCTAGCAGTGGGGTGGATTTAAGTCCATGCTCCAATGCTTACTAGTAAAGTCAATCTCACTTTCTTTTATATGTGGCACCTTCTCTAGTCTCATGACCCCAACTTTCACTTGAATGGCTGGCTGTTTCCTCCAAGGGTGGCCAACCACTACTCTTCTGAGGGTTTCGGGGTAAGTCAGAGGGGAATATGGGGATTTTAGCCCTATCACTCACAAACTTCCACCTGTGTGCTTCCTGTGGATTTTCAGTCACATTTCATTAGCCTTCACAAAGGTTATTTCCTAAGCAGGTAGGGCAGTGATTTTTGTTACAGAAATAGCCCCTTCAAACTCTTGTACAAGGTCTCTGGGAGTAGTAGCCTTAAACTGAGAGTAAAGTATAGTAATGCCCAAGGGTAACTCATGACTCTGGGGAACTGAGGATCCTTTTGTGGAGCCCTCCTCAAGGTCCTCTTAAGTATAGCTCTGTTCAAACAATCAGATGCCATTTCCTTTGGGATTTCATCCTTTTATCCAAAGCCCTTCTGATCTTTTCGAATTAAGTACTTTTTCAAATTAATTTTACTTTTGATTTACTGATTCAGTTCTAGACGTCTGGGTCTTCTATTTTTAATTGAGACAGGAACAATCCCTCACTCCTTTATTTTCCAATTTTCTAAATAATTAGTTTATTTATTGTTAGTTTTCAACATTCATTTCCACAAGATTTTGAGTTTCAAATATCCTCCCTATCTTTCCCCTCCCCTACCCCAAAACACCATGCACTTCAATTATCCCTTCCCCCAGTCCACCCTCCCCTCTATCACACCTCTTCATTCCCTTATCCCCATCTTCTCTCACTTCTTCTAGGACAAGATAGACTTCTATACTCCATTACCTGTATTTCTCATTTCCCAGTTGCATGCAAAAACAATTCTCAATACTTGTTCCTAAAACTTTGAGTTTCAGCTTTTCTCCCTTCCTCCCTCCCCACTCATTCCCACTGAGAAGGCAAGCAATTCAATATAGGCTATACATGTGTAGTTATGCAAAAGATTTCCATAATAATCATGTTGTGAAAGACTATATTTCTCTCCATCCTATCCTGTCCCCAATTATTCTATTCTCTTTTTTGATCTTGTCCCTCTCCTAAAGTGTTTACTTCTAATTACTCCCTCTTCCCATTTGCCCTCTCTTCTATCATCCCCCCCCACACTCCACTTATCACCTTCTCCCCTACTTTCCTATAGTGTAAGACAGATTTTCATACCAAACTGAGTGTGCATGTTATTCCTCTTTAAGCCAAATGTGATTAGAGTAAGCTTCACTTGTCCCTCTCACCACCCCACTTTTTCCCTCCATTGAAAAAGCTTTTTCTTGCCTCTTTTATGAGAGATAATTTGCCCATTCCATTTCTCCCTTTCTCCTTCCAATATATTCCTCTCTCACCCCTTAATTTTTATTTTTTTAGATGTCATCTGTTCCTATTCAACTCACGATGTGCCCTCTGTCTATATGTGTGTAATCCCTACAACTACCCAAATACTGAGAAAAGTCTCAAGAGTTACAAATATTATCTTTCAATGTGGGAATGTAAAGAGTTCAACTTTAGTAAGTCCCTTATGATTTCTCTTTCCTGTTTACCTTTTCATGCTTCTCTTGATTCTTGTGTTTGAAAGTCAGATTTTCTATTCAGCTCTTGTCTTTTCATCAAGAATGCTTGAAAGTCCTCTATTTCATTGAATGACTGTTTTTCACCCTAAAATATTATACTCAGTTTTGCTGAGTAGGTGATTCTTGGTTTTAATCCTAGTTCCTTTGACTTCTGGAATATCATATTCCACACCTTTGATCCCTTAATGTAGAAGCTGCTAGAACTTGTGTTAACCTGATTGTATTTCTGCAATACTTGAATTGTTTCTTTCTGACTGCTTACAATATTTTCTCCTTGACCTGGGAACTCTGGAATTTGGCTACAATATTCCTAGGAGTTTTTGTTTTTGGACCTCTTTCAGGAGGTGATTGGTTGATTCTTTCAATATTTATTTTACCCTCTCAATTCCTCACTCTTATATCTGAAAAATGGGAATAATATATAGTTGACTTGTAGTATTTCAGGAATGCAAAGAACTTTGTTAACAAAAAAATTCTTTTTTTAAAAAAAAAGGCAAAAAAGACTTTAGAGATAGTGTATCTGGATAGGGATTATTTCTGTAATATCACTTTCAAAGGGTCATCTACTAATAGCTACTAATAATAACATTTGTATAGCACCCACTGTGTGTCAAGCTCTGAGCTAAGCCCTTGTAATTACTATCTCATGTGATCCTCACAACAACCCTGTATGGTAGGTCCTATTATTATTTCCATTTTATAGATGAGAAAACTGAAAATCTGAGAGGAAAAGTGATTTTCCAAGGGTCATATAATTATTAAGTATCAGAGTCATGGTTTGAACTTGGGTCATCTTGACTCTATTCATAGTATAATGAGATATGAGTAGGGATTTCTGGGACTGATATTTGAATGATATTTGGGGAGGAACAAAAGAGTAAGGATCCTTTTGAGGATAATGAGCACAAAAGGAGAAGAGGAGGTAATGAGTTTTTCTAATGGCAATATCCCTAAATCCTCCAGAGAGGTAGACGTGGAACCAGATTTGTCATAGGAAACATTCCCTTTAGCCACTAATCAGATCTATGTTTGACCCAGTAACATACTTAGCTAGATCCAAGTTTCCTTTGCATTCCTTTGAACCAAGAAAAGTATGATGGAAGGGAGACCAGAAGATACCAATGAACCTTTAGGGAAAGGGAATCAAGAGAGTGACATCATCCATTTGTGTCCCCTTCCATTTTATTGAGTGCTTTATGGTCATGGTTTCATTTGATCATCAAGGCTGCTTGGCATGGTATCCAGACTATACTGCTGAACTTGGAGGCATCAAGGAACTGGTTAACATTTCACTTCTGCCAATCACTTATTGTGTGAGGCCAGAACTCCCCAAGCCTCTCTTACTGGATTATAGACTGATCCTGAAGTAGACTTCTTCAGGTAGCTACCACAATGAGGAAATCACAGACTCTGCACATCAGCCTCAGCAAGGGAATGAGGGCTATGCAGGCAATGCCTTTCACTCCTGAAATCCTTAAAGCACTATGAATGTGAATTGTTGTTGTATTTCTTCCTGTTAGAGGATACTGTCAAAAGCCCTCCACCCAAATCAACTTCCTATGACCTTCAATGACTAGCTTGCCTCTTTGAATCCCTAGGACAGTGATCCCTGGACTGACAGACTCACCCAGATCATGTCCTTGAACGAACATGAGGTATATTTTATTACTTTTCATATTTTCAGCTTAACCTGAAGCAAACTTTTTTAAAAATTTCTTTTTGTTCAACCATACTGAATCCCATCATTTGTTGATTTACTTTTCTTTCCACGTTTCAAAAAAATGTGCCTTTGTTCCATTCAAACTGTTTGCATGAAGATGGTCCCAAAAAATTTCAGGTAACCAACCAGAATTGGGCCCATGATTTATTCCAAGAAACTAAACCTTGTACCAGCCTTAGTTTCCACAAGACTGCTATAAAGATGGAAAACATACTTACACACATTCTGCATTTTAATTATACTTTCTGAGCATATAAGGTTTATATATATTAAGAAACTGTAAAAATAAATAGATTTTTCCATACCCACTGAAAGATGCAGGGCTTAATAGGCATTATAATTAGAGAAGGGGAAATCAATTTGTGTATATTTTTTAAAGGCAGCAAAAGCCTCAGTTGAACTGAGGCACTAACCTTTTCTGGCTTAAGTCATTAAAAAAATTATTTAAATGTCTTTACTATTCTGAATTTTGGCTCTGAGCTAAGAGACTAGGCCAGAAAACTAGTTTTCCTTGTTCCAGGCTTCTCTTCCTTCTCCCTGCTGATCCCTGGGACAGTCACACTAAGGCTAAGTAGCAAGAGCTGCTGGTGATCTTTTAGAAACATTGATGTTTTTTTCCTGTGCTCCTTTCAGCCTGTCCTGTCTGGCTGGTTGAGGTTCTGATGAGCCCTTGATCTTCTAAGGAATGAATCAACCTTTTAAAGTTGGCAAACTGCTCACAGGAGTTTAAGAACACTGGCCTCATTTCACTGATGAGGACTCACAAGGAGACATTTGAAAAGGTTTCATTCAGATGATTTGACATTGGAGGCCTCATGAAATTATGAGACTAAGTTTTGACTGTCCAAGTCTGTGAAACTCCAAATTTGGTGGGAATATAGCATTGCATTCAAGATGCCTATGGAGAACATGAAGGTTTTTATGAGTTCTCTGAGTATCCAACATGGATACCCAAGTGAGATGTGAAAGGGAGACTTGTATTTCTCAATCACCCAGGACCAGCCCCATGTGATAGCTATTCTTTTGCTTGAGGATGTTCCAACTCTCATCTTTTTTGTCTTTGGACAGGTTGTTCCCTCATGCCTACAATACCCTCCCTCTTTACCTCCACTTCCTGGTTTCTTTAAAGGTCAATTTAAGAGCTACTTCCTACAAAAGATCCTTCATGATCTCCCTTTTTGCTAATGTTCTCCCCCAAACCCAGAAATTCTTGCATCTTTCTATGTCTGTCTATATAGTATGTACCTTTCTGCATGTAAAGTAGAATGTAAACTCCTTGAGAGCAGGTTCAATTCATTCTTGTCTCTCTCAGTAGCACTCGTTACATATAATGAATGCACACTGATTGATTGATTATCTACATATACGTAAACATATTGTCTCTTCTGGGAAAAGAACAAAATAAAACAAGAGTAAGTCCATGAGGGCAGGGACTGTTTGCACTTTGTCATAATAATGAGAATTCCCAGCAATTGAACAATTTACATGACATCTCATTGGATCCTCACAACAGCCCTGCGAGGTAGGTGCTATAATTATCCCCATTAAACTTATGAGGAAGTTGAGGCTGAAAACATCATGTGACTTAATGAATGGGGTCCCGTGGCTCCTAGCTGCTTGAGAAAGGATTCCAATATTTCTGAACATTCAGTCCCTTACATTAATCACTATGCAACACTGCCTTGATGCACATACCCATCTTTCCCTGTCCTTAATATAGTGCCTAGCACAGAGTAGGTGTTTAATAGATGTTTGATGGTAGGATGAATGAATCCTGTGAGATGGAAGTTATCTTTGATGCTCTCCCCTGCCTCTCTCATGCTTTTGTATCTTATTCTCCTTTCCTTATCCCTTCTCCCAACTTCAGGTAGAGAATGTCCATAAGCCTCATGGTGGGGACACAGAGACAAAAACAACATGTTCTTTAGCTCAAGAAGCTTAGATTCTTCCGGGATGAGACAACATTGACAGAGCTAAGGAAATACCAAATCCTTTCTCTAATGGGTGTGCAGTTTCATACATTTGACTGCTCCCTCCAGGAGTTCCCATGTCCAGCATGCCTTCCTGAGATAGAGGACTCTTGTCCACCACTTTCCATCAGTTTTCCATAGGAAAACTGCTATTTGAGGGTCCTCACCAGTAGAGGACATGGATTGTTCACTGCAAACTCCCCTCTCTATCTGAAAGAACAGATGTGACATAATACATCTCCACTGTAGTAAAAATCAGTGTGGATTATAGCTGAGGGCAAGTCACAGTGTGCTCCTACACCCACAAAGCATTTGTTTTTGAAAGTATAACTATGATAGTGGAGTTGACAGGCCTTCCCACTTCCTTCTTAATGGAATTTCAAAGAAGAAAGGTGGGAGTGATTTTATTCTCAGACAGAGATTCTCCTAGTGCCTCTGAAGTCACTCTTATATAGGCAGCCAATTACTTTACCTATGTATAAGCTTGGGGCCTGACATACATGTAGGACATAATAAATGCTTGTTGAGTGATTAATTATATTATATTAATTAATTAATTTTATGATAATTATTATATTAATTAATTGATTAAATATTAATTATATTAGACCAACCTGGTGGGGAAGTCCTGTGTTTTAGGATCATGGGTTGTTAGAACTGGAAGGGAAGTTGAGGCCCAATCTGGTCCAAAAGTTCAATCCAATCCACCAAGCATTTATTAACAAGCCTACTGCATGGCAGACCATGAGAGACACTTTAAGGAAGGATTGCAATGGTCTATGTAAAAAATCTTTGCTGTGATGGGGGACAGCTTAAATAGAGGAGAGGAACAACATGTACTCTGATGAGCAAATGCCATGTGTATGTGTGTGTGTGTGTGTGTGTGTGTGTGTGTGTGTGTGTGTGTCTACAGAGGGAAGACAACGTAATTTTGGTGGGGTCAGAGGAAAGGGCAGTAACTGAGGGAGTCGGGAAAGGGCTAGCATAGGAAAGAATGTGGCCAAAACCTTGAAGGGGGCCACGGATTAGAAGAGGTAAATAAAGGAGGGGGCCACTCAGGAATGGTGGGGGAAGGCACTCTGTTCGAAGATGCATACTTGATTAAAGGAAAAAGCCCCATATTTACTAAATCATGCATGACACAAAGCTAAGCAAATGGCTAACATGCTATTTGACAGAGTCAGGGTTCATCAAGATCTTAGCAAGTTGGAATACTGGGCCAAAACGAGTGAGACGATGTGCGATAGGGGAGAAAATATGGTTTAACATGGGTTCAAACAAATGAGTTTCACAAGGTGGGGAAAAGAGAGAACAGGTATTTGTCAAGCTACTGTGAGCCAGGCACTGTTGGGTGTTTTACAAAGAACATCTTCATTGATTCTCCGTGAGATGGAGGAGGTAAGACTAGGCAAAAAGCCATTTAGACTGCAAACTTAATGTGAATCTACTGTGGGATTTGGTGGCCAAAAAACTCTCCAAGCCTTAGGCTGCCCTAAATGGTAATGCCCAGGACAAAAGGCCCTTCTGAACTCCACGTTGGCCATAGCACCTCACCTCATCTCATACAGCCACGGATGCCACATTTTAGGGGAGAAGCTGATCAGTCATCAAGGATGCAGGTGAGGGAAATCAGAACTGTGAAAGGCCTCAGATTCATGGTGTGAGAGAAAAGCTATACAAATTGCAAATACAACAAAACAATATCAGTTACAAACATATGCTTCAAATGCCAGAGCATCCAGGAAAGGAAATTTATCTGAGCTTCAAGAAGACATAGGCAGTAATATTGTAGTGACAGGAGCCTCAATGTCTGTCAATTAGTTTTGGATAACTCTAACAGAAAGATAAATGAAAAAAATATGGAATTAAACACATTTATGAAGAAACTAAGGTTAAAAGACATAGTGTTTTCTAAATGAGACAGCAAAAAAATATACACATTTCTCTGCTTCACCTTGAACTTTTATTTATTTTTTTACATTTCTTTTTTTGTTTAATATTTTATTTTCCTCCAACAATTACATGTAAAATAATTTTAATATTTGTTTCATAAAATATTGAGTTCCAAATTTTCTCTCTTCCTACCTTCCCACTTCTTCCCCCATTGGGAAAGTA
>CM053769.1:465815205-465868541 GCA_028658325.1 Potorous gilbertii | reverse complement strand
GGTGTTATTTTCTTCAGCATTTTTTTAAGGTTGCTTTTCTTGCATCTCTCTTATTTCTCTTCCCAGTTTTTCCTCCACCTCTCTAACTTGATTTTCAGAATCCTTTTTGAGCTCTTCCATGGCCTGAGCCCATTGAATATATATTTTGGATGTTTGGGATACAGAAGCCTTGACTTATATGTCTTTCCCTGATGGTAAGCATTGTTCTTCCTCATCTGAAAGGATGGGAAGAGATACCTGTTCATCAAGAAAGTAACTTTCTATGGTCTTATTTTTTTTTCCCTTTTCTGGGCATTTTCCCAGCCAGTTACTTGACTTCTGAGATTCCTTTCCACACCCACCTTGCTTCCAAATCCACTCAGCTAGTGCTTTGGGCCTGAAATTCAAATGCTGCTCCCCAGCCTCAGGGCTTTCAGCAGGGGCTGGGCTGCTATTTAGTGTGAGATTAAGTTCAGGTGCTCAAGTTGGGGCAGGGCAGCCACACAGGGCTCAGTTCCCTCAGGGGGTTTATGCGAAGACCTTCAATAATGGATCTGAGCTCCTGCCTGCTTTGGGAGCCCCTGTCCACTGCTCTGTTGCTGCCTCCTGAGGGGGCCTGAGTTATGGAGACACTTCACTCCCCTCTCGGCCAGTCTAAAAACCTCTGTCACTGACCTTTGCATCTGTGGGTGGAGGGACTTGCACGGCCGCTGGAGATTCTGTCCCTGAAGCCTGCTTAGATCTGCTCCTCTTGGTGCCATGTGGCCAAGGCAGGACTGGGCTCTGCTCCGGGTCCGGTGCATGATGGACCTTTGGTGTCGATTTTTCAGGTCTCTCTGGAACATAAATCTCCTCCACTCTGTTGTTCTGTGGCTTCCACTGCTCCAGAATTTGTTGGGAGTTCTTTTTCACAGGTATTTTATGGGCTGTGCGTTAGGGGCTAGCATATGTGTGTCTTTCTATTCTGCCATCTTGGCTCCTCCCCCTCTTACTTGATTTTTAAAACCATTTTTTTTGCTCTTTTAAGAAATCTCTTTAGTGATTCTAGGAATTCTTGCTGGCCTTATGTCCAATATGCATTTTTATTTGAGGCTTTGCTTACAGATATTTTCAGGTTATTGTCTTCTGAGTTTGTATCTTGAGCTTCCTTGTCACTACATAACATTTTATTTTCAGGTTCTTTTGTTTATTAATTTTTTCCAGTCTAGTTCTTGACTTTGAACTTTATGTTAGAGCTGTGTTCTTTTCAATTCTGGGTTAAGGAGGGATATATTGCCTGAATTTTTGCTATTTTCCACAATTCAGTCTGGGAGCCTGTAATTTTTCAGTGCTGTCAGGGTGATTGTGATCCATGACTAGGTTGGCTCAATGCCCTCCTAATCTGTGTTCTGCTCCTTACACGGGTAGAGCACCTGCTCTCTCATGACCCCCAATTTTTCTTCTCCTCTGAAACACTGACCTATAACCAAATCACAGAAATGCTAGATGCCCTTTGATCCTGCTCATAGTGCTAATACGAGGGCCCTCTGGGATCGCTATCTGTCCAAATATTTAATTCACTTGCTGCTCCAGAGCACTGGGCTCCTCTACACCATTTCTGCCCCACCACAACCTGCTCTTGCTTCTGCTGCTGTGTTATGCTCCTGGATAGCCCCCACCCCAGTGTCTGTAAATCTCTCTGTTTTATCTTTCTAAGCTGCCCTGGCCTAAAAAAAATGACTCATGGTGACTTTCTTGGCTTTGCAAGTAGAATGAAGTTTGGCAATTTTTCTTTAAAGTTACTATGGAAGAAGTGTGGGTGAGCTGCAGTAAAGTTGCTAAGTTCTTACTCCACCTTCTTGACTCTTCATCCTTGGGCATAGTCCAATTTGGCAGAAAAGTAGAATGCTTGAAGTCTTGAAAAAGTCAATGGTGCCAGACTGTGGACTATCTTGAATGGCAACATAAGGAGCTTAAATTTTGCCCTATAGACTGGAAGCCAGTGAAGATTTCTGAGAAGAGGAATTCTTGTAAAAGATTATTCAAGTGGTCAGAAAAAAATTAAGAGTGGTAAGGTGGGGGTGTGGAGTGGAGAGAAATGGCTTGGGAAGTTATCAGAATGGTATAGGCAGGAGAGATTATGCTGCGCTACAGTGGTTGCCATGCAAAAGGCAGGAGGGGGAAGATTGGAAAGAGAGTGGGAGGTGGGGAAAGAGGCAACCAGACTCAGTGACCAACTGGATGTGAAGGCATAAATAAGAGAAAAGAGTAAAAAAGGGGTTTTGAGGTTTCAATCGTTACTACCTGGGTGGTCAGCAACATAGAAAGGAGTGGAGGAAGTGGGAAGCGTTGGAAGGAATGATGATTTCAATTTGGATGTCAGTTGTGTTGACGTAAATTATAATATCCAAACCACCAGCTCCAGTCAATAACCTGACCTGCTCACATATCTCCCCCTAGATTTCAAGAGAAAAGCAGAGCTGTCCAGGAGGACTTCACAGAATCCTAGATCATGTGGACAGAGGAATTTGGGGAAAAGTTTCCTCATTCTCTCTGGAGGACTGGTGGAAAAGAAGCATCATTCTTTAAAAATGCTTAACTTCCAAACTCCAAAAAGAGGAAAATTGGATGAAGGACAGTTAATTAACTTGAGAGTGTTGCCAAGGAAAGGATCTTCCTCGTCTTTCTTCTCCTAAGGTCTAATTTTGTGTGGGTAGCAGAATGGGTGAGCCCCATTCCAAGGATTAATGTCATTCGGCAGGGGGGTGTAAATTCCAGGCATAGCATACTTTTGACAGTTTCTAATACCTCTGTCAGACGTGACATGGTTGGAAGTCAAGGACTTGGAGAAACTCTTTTGTTTAGTGACAAAACTTGAAGGGACATCAACAGCAAGGAGCAGGTTGGCCCTGCCACTGAACTCTTATCATCTGCCACTTAACAAGGAGAAAAGGCCACACAGGACCAATTAGTCACTTTAAGATGGGAGCCAATGACATTTTTATTCCTATAAAAGAGTCACCCAAGGAAAGGCTTGCAGTAAGTCTGAGGGATTTGGCCATAGAGAGCTGTGGACTGGAACAGGTTTCTGAAGGTAAAACATGACCAGGTAAGAGGACTATGCTGTTGCAAAGGCAAGGGGTGGTGGGTGGCTGCCACTTGGATGATGCTGGCTTGTTGGCGACTCACTGGATTTTTTTCCTTTGCAGTTCATTGAGACTGAATCTTTTTCTGGTCCTCTGGATTTCTTCCATGCAGATGCTGTGCTGCAACCCAAACCCCTCACCCCTGGTAAGACTTGGCTTCTTTCTCTGCTGCTTACACTGATAATTGTAATGCTGCAAAAGTCATTGGAAAACTGTCACTTAGAAAAGAGAGCCTTGAGGAATATAGCTGAGTACAGTTAAAATGCCACGAGGACCTGGATTTAAAGTTACTCAGTGCCATGTTTTACTCAGTAGACTCAGAGAATATTCTTCTTGGTGTCCTATCTGTGTTGGCAACATTACAAAAATGCCCATTTTAGCATTCAGAGCTACCTTTTTTACTCATAATTTTGCCTTCTTTCATGTATATATATATATATGTATATCCATTCACAAAGCCAAAGCAAACATTTATTTTGATTGAAACTTTCATCTTACTCTTTCTGTCTCTGGGTGTCTTGTGTTTTCTGTCTGTCTCTGGTTCTTTGTGTCTCTGTAGCTTTCATTCTCTGTTTCACTTTTTCTTTCTTTGTCATCACTCCTATTTCTCTCCCCTCTCTCCTTCCCACTCTCTGTGTCTCTGTCTCTCACTTTGTCTCTAGCTATCTGTCTCTCTCAGTCTGGACATGTGACTCCATTTGTGTAGGAAAGCTCCTCAAAAATTCAGGTCAGCAGCTCAGAAAGAGCTGCCTGGGGCACTGAAATGTTAAAGCACTGTCCCAGAGCCACTCAGCCAGCTTGTGCCATAGGCAGGACTTTAACCCAGATCATCTTGATTCCATGCTCAGTCTACTGGCTGCCTGTCTCTATGACTATAATTTCCTCTTGTTTGGCCATGAGGGCTCTTTTATCTGAAAATGAATGTTTCTGGCATTGCTTCTTTGTACATCATCCCATTTTTTCAGATCAGAGAGTTTTCCTAATTATATCTCTTTTAGACAGTAGTGGTATGATAGAACAGTCAGAAGAATCTAGCTTCTTTGGTAAATGAATCCTCAAACGATGACTCTGGGGTTCCATGATCTGCACAGAGATGATCTGGAACGGTATCACCTAAAAATACAAGTCAGAGGAGTTCCATCTCCCCTCCCAAGATTCCATCCAGGATTCAGTTCTTAGAGTTGGGAAGTGAAGATTCCAAACTAATGTTTCAGACAATTCCTTTATTGTTTTAAGGGGACAGCACCATATGTATTTCTGGGAAGATGAGTACTGATGGAGTGACTCAGAGCCATCTGGTCCCCAATTTCAAAATAGATGAAGTTATAAGCTATATCAATCTCTATGGTCATGGCCATCCAAGTCTGTGTCTAGCAAAGCCTAGGATACATTTATAGGTGTGTGGTCAGGCTTTATGGATCAATTGCCTATGCATGTTGTCCCTGAGACCACTTGGTACAAATTCCTGGAATATTCTATTTCTTGATGGAGCAGTCTCTTCATCCGGACTCCTTTAATGCATTCAACTAAGAAAGGTTAGAAATAATGTCCTGGCTAGCTTAGATCTGAATTACTCCCCAAACATTATGCATAATGGGAGGCCTAGGAGCCTAGAGGAGCCAGGCATCTCCTTTACTCACTATTTCAATCCATTCCTGATGTAGCTTGAAAGAAAATGTGTTTCTTTGTGTCAAAATATTGGGGAGGAGGAGTATATCTTGTGTAAAATGAGGCTTGAAGCCTCTAAGGGTTTTGATTTTCATTTTTTTCAGCTTTGATGTTTTTGTGCTATCCAGACCCTACTTGGGAAAGGTGCTTTCTCAAGCATCTTTGCTTAGAGTGCTCTACTCAATGATCATTTTTAAGCCTAATTATCCTCTTCTGAATCTAGTTTGGTGGATTGCACACACTCTGAAACTATAAAGGAGAGAAAACCTAATGAGTGTTGTAGCTCAAAATATATGCTGCTTCTTTCCTAATAGAAAAAACTAATATTTTTATACAGCAGAGGGAAATTTCCCTAAAGAAATGATACTATCCTGACCTTCAATCCCCCTAATGGACAATTAGACTAAAACTTTAAGAGAAGAAGATAGTACACACACACACACACACAAAACCTATTACACAAAAAAATTGAAAAATAGACCCTGATAATATTTTTAAATAGTATTGTATAGGTCAGAGAATCAAATTTTAAAAAAAATTCTGTGACTTGTTTTTTAATGTGTGCAGAGATGGGGACAGTGTGTGTGGAATATTGAACTTACTATCAGACTCAGTTGATATGTTGATTAGCTTTGCCAAAGTGCCTTTTTCTCTTCCTTGTATTTATTTATATGAGTTATTTATCCTTGGTACAAAGGATGGCTTCTTGAGTAGAGGAATACATTCAGAAATGAAGTGATGTAAAAAACAAAGGATATCAGTAAAAATTAATCTTTAAAATCCTCTCACTCCTTAAGTCCTCAGATGCCTCCTTAGGGTCTGAAAGTGACTTTGAGCTCTCAAAGTTTATGCCAATGGCAAATAAGCCCTGAACAGCTGTATAAATTTAGAAAATCTTTGAATCTGGGCTAACCATGGACTATGGATCTGTCAAGAGATGATGAGTCACCTAGCACTGTAGCAGGAAATGTACAGGTGTTAGAGTCAGAGGACCTAGGTTCCAATGATGGTTCTGCCACTTACTGCCAAGGGTGACCTTGGGCAGTTCCCTTAATTTCTCTGATCCTCAGTTTTTTCCTCTTGAAATGGGGTAGGGGTGGAATAGAGGATGACTAAAATCCTTTCCAGCTCTAAGTTGATGAGTCTTAGCTGAATCAATCATGGAAAGAATGACTCCTTCCTAGGTGTTGACTTTGGGAGTCTAGAGCTGTCCAGGATGACTATCCGGTAGATATACTTTTGACTGGCAAAAGGGAAGAGAATAATCATACCAAGGAAATCTAAGATAATTTGAAGGATTGAAAGTCCTCAATGCTGTTATAAAAATAACACTAAAAAGTGTCATTGAAACGATGTAATTATGTCTCAATCATGCTGGTCACTTTAAATGTGAATAGCAATTGGAAAAACAGCACAAGAATACAATATTAATCTGTATATGGATAGAAAGCTTGCATTTCAACAAAATTGCTGATTTAAAAGGGAGTCAGTTTTGTTGATTATATCAAATGGAGTAATTTCAAATGTTGGACATGTTTGCTTTTAATGATGAAACAAACTTTCAACTCTAACTCTTGCTTTTTAGGAAAAAAAAAGAATGCCCTAAAGCAATAATTCCTCTTTTTTTTTTATTTGAATTGCCAGCTGTCTGAAAAATCTGATTACTTTCTCATCCTGCTGAATAGCTGCTTAGCTGCGGTGGACAGGAGTGAAGAGCTGGCTTTTCTAAAGCCATTTTTCATGAAGAATGTCATGAAAAGGTCCTTTCGCAATGGAGTTGGAACAGGAATTAAAAAAACTTCCTTTCGAAGAGCAAAATCATGAATCAGTGCAAAAAAGACTCAACAACCTAACAAATTTCAAAGCAAATTTTAGCACAATGAATGTGCTAAAAAATCACTTTTATTTCAATAATTAAGAATTGCTAAAACACTTCTCCCCCAGTGCTACACCCTACCCCACAACCATACTAACTTCATAACCATTTACCAAAGTAGTGTTCCCAAATTTCATGTATTTGTGAAGATGACAGAAAGTAGAGTTATTGTTGTATTAATTGCATGCGTATGGATTGGTGAATTAATTAGATTGCATCCCATTGATCTAAAATTGGCACATACTTTGAATACATATGGTAATGAGTGATGTAATTTCCTGCCTGTATTCCCAAGAGTCATTGGCTGCTGCAAACCATATGTAAAGTCCTAATTGCTTTTTAATACAGTTTTCTGAATGATTTACCTGGAACTGAGTCCCTTGATATGTGTCATCTCATTTTTATGTGTCTTGGGAAATCAAAGAAAGTTGAGCTTGAAGCATAGTTACCTTCTCTTCAATCAATTCCAGGAACAGACATCACCAGGCATGCCTCAATTTGATTCTTGTTCTCCCCTTGCAATGTTGATTGTATTAGAACAACAGATGATCATTTGGCTGTGTAGAAGTCCATTTATTGGTTTCTCACCAAATGGATGGGGTAGGGATGGGGGAAGTTGTGCCAATAGCAGCAACCAAAAGTAGGCAAAGTTTGTTTATTTGTTGTCATTGGTATGGCTGTTTTGTGGACTCTGTCTCAAGATCTTAGGAAATTAGACCTCATTTAAGAAACATCTGGGCTCTTTGGCAACCCTGGATCTAGACCTCCTCTATTTTACACTATTTTAAAAAAAAAGCTATTACTTAAATGTGTAATGGATTAAAGACTAAGACAGAAGCAAATAAATGTGTGGCTATTTCTGAGGAACAGCAAAATGTTTCTTTCAAAACTTGGTATAGAAAGACAACATAATGAACAAGGTGGAGAATTGTTACAAAACATCAAGGCCTTGGCTCCCAAATCAGCATTTTTTTTTCATATAACCCAATGAATTGCTTGGCTAATCCTCTCTTTTCAGAATAGAAGCCTTATACATACAGGATTACACAGTAGTGATCTGTGGTCCAATGCCTGCCAAAATTTAGAACTTGTATGCTAGATCTAAACTGAGGAACCATTCTCAAAGGTGTCAACAACTCTTTTGGCTCATGGAATTCCACCCAGAATTTACTCCGAAAAATTTGCAACCATATGGGTTTAGGGTTCCTAGGTCCTATACAAACACTTTAGGTAGCAAGTGAATTCCAAATAGAATAGCCTCTTCTTGAATTCTACAAAAGCTACTAACAGAAGCTCAAAATCAGAAAACAGAAAGCATTTACCATAGTCTATGAGATTCCCTAAGCAGATAGCTGAACTTGGAGTTGCCATTAGAGCAACACCCTGGCCTTCTGGTTAAAACCCTAACTTCCACAGAGATCCCTCCCCAGCTTGTAAGACACCCTATGAATGAGATTCCCTCTCATCCCCAAGAAGGCAAATTTACTTTGTGTCTGTTCTTCACTGTCCTAATTACTTATGGTAATAACAAAGATCTCCTTCTCTACCTATGAAGGCCACATGGGATACTGATGTCTTTCTCCACTAGGAACTGTATTAAAGAATCATTTCTTTCTTCAGGAGATCAGATTTTCAAATTCTTATATTTGAGGTTGTTCTCAAAGTTGACCAAGGACACTGCCCAGAAATATGCCTCTTCTGTTAAATTCCAGCATTGCGCTGCCTCTGGGAAGCTTCCCTTCACACTATCAGAGGCTGAGATTTAGGAACATCGTTCACAAACTCCATTCTTGGGGTGTCTGCTTCAGTTATGTATTTCTGCAGGAACTATTGATACTCCATCACTGACCTGACTACTGTTATCTCTCAGGTTTAGAAAGTTCACTTTCATTTAGTTCATGTTTTCAGAAAGGAAAACAAAGTCAGAAGGTGGTTAGGAATTTGAGTTCTAAGCATTCTCCTCCTAGTCCCTCAGGGGACTTGCAAATACCTGCATAACATACGCTTCATCTAAAAGACAGTAGCCATTGGTTACTGTAGGGAAGGAAGTGGGACACCTTTGCACATTGTACAACTCTAGAGGAAAGGTGTAAGGAAAAAGAGAAAAATGGATAAAAATGACACCGAGGAGTCTGTCACATCTTTTGTAGCCCAGCATAAAGGGTACAAGATTACATTTTTTTCTAAAAGTTTCAGGTAACCAAATCATTTCATGAATATTAGAAAGAGTTGCCCTTTGTATTCTTACCAAGGTGCCAATGGACAAATCAGTTCACTATGGCACAGTATTTTCTGGGTCTTAAACAATCAAATCCCCACAAACACATTGAAATAATTGGGAAATTCTTTTGCATAAAAAGTCACCCAGTTCTACTCCACAAACTCTAAGAATATTTGAAGCTCCGAGGATGTCAAATAATTAAAGTTTGTTGGAGCCAGAAAGGACCTCAGAAGACATCAAGTCCAACTCATTCCTAAACAAGGTTCATCTATACGATGTGCCTAACAAGATCATCCTACCTTTGCTTGAAGATCAAATAGAGAACTCATCACCTTTGGAGGAAGCTGATTCCACCTTGGGACATCTCTAATTGTTAGAAATTGTTCCTGACACATAACTCATTGCTCCAATTTTGTCCTCTAGAGTCAAGCAGAACAAAGCTAATCCATTTTGCACGTGTTGGTCTTTCAAGTCCTTGAAGACAGTTCTCTTGTCTCTTCTAACTCTTCTTCAGGATAACCATTCCCTGTTCCTACTACTAATCTTAATATTCCACAGTTTCCCTCATCTCAGCTCAAGGGGCACCTTCTACTTGAAAATGAAGTGGATGGCAATGAGAAAGATGGATTGGAGGAAGATAACACTACAGGTAGAGGTGATGCCTTAACTATTGTAGTAAAGAACTGTCAGCCTGACCTTGTCATCGACAGACTTTTAGGTCCCTGAACCTTTAAGAGAGAGGAGTCAAGAACTGAAAAGATGGTCCTCAAGAGTTGAATTTCAGAAGAACACTATGGAGGGAAGCACAGAGACTAAGAGGCCATGGAGACATCCAACAGGAACAACCCTATTTCCCTTAGAGGGTATGATGGTGATACCCAGCATAGAGTGTCAGAGAGTGGTACAACAATATTGACAGAGGTCATCAGAAGCTGTACAGTACTGATAGTTCCATATGTGGTTTCAGGACATGTGTTCCCTATGTATGTACCCTCCAGTTGTGTGCCCTGGCTAAATGCCATTTCTACATGAGTGCCCATCATATGTATTCTCTGTATCTATTCCTTTCCCCACTGAATATATAGTAGTCTGTGGAAAAATATTTACTCATGTGGGGCAGCTAGGTGGTGCAGTACCAGTGTAGGAGTCAGGAGGACCTGAGTTCAAATCTCACCTCAGACACTTGACACTCACTAGCTGTGTGACCTTGGGAAAGTCACTCAAACCCAATTGCCTCATCCTGGGTCATCTCTAGTCATCCTGATGAATATCTGGTCACTAGATTCAGATGGCTCTGGAGGAGAAGTGAGGCTGGTGACAAGCACAACTCTCCACTCAAAACAAAGTCAAGTTCAATTCATATCATTATTTCTCTGATGGCATGGTCTTCTTTGGCAATGAAGGATGAGCACACACACACCCCCATGTGGTGTGGTGTGGTGTGGTGTGATGTGGTGGTTGTGCTGGGATGTGTGTGTGTGTGTGTGTGTGTGTGTGTGTGTGTAACTTCTCACTGACTTATTGTCTGTCTTATGTTACTTAATTAAATACCCATTGTTTTGTCCTCTGCTGACTCATAAAGGATAACTACAGATGGGGACTCAGGGACTACAGTTTTGAGCAGGTACTAACTCACCAAGTGCTTTGAACCCAAGGTAACTTTTAAATTCCCAATGGCAGAAGAAGGTGTCCTGGGTGATATACAACATTTAATTTAACATGTGATTCATATTTCAGGAAGTTTTCTGCAGCATAAGAATTTAAATTCCAATCTATACAACCAGTACTAAGAGTAGTCTTTGAATTTGCAAATGGAGAAATAGAGGCAGAAACCTAGTGGCCTAAAATTCAGTAGTAAATTAAGAGAGCAGCCTGTCTTCATGATTTCAGGCATGTACCAGGAGGGTTCATCTCTTTTAGCAGCTTGCCTGCGTGAGATTTATTTCTGAATTGGCAGCCACCTATCTTGCTGAAGCCTCCGGTAGTGGGACTTTCTCAGATAGAGTCATAAAACTTGCACTTCCATTACTCAATCCCATTAATATTTGAGTGGGTGAAGAAGGGAACTAGATGGGAGGGACAGGGAGATGAATCTATCTCAGAAGGGGCAGTCTGAGAATGACTGGACTTCATCTCCTATTGACTGTGGGGGCTAAGACAACTCTTTAATATACACCTTCTGTTTCCACACCATCATTCCACCATCCACTCCATCAACATTCACTCTTTGATCTGACAAGTGCAGAGCTTTAGAGATGGTTCTTTGTAGATTCATACTTATTGTTCCAGTTTCTCTATATTTTACTTACAATCTCAAAGCAAGAAACCAAGACAGAAAAAGCAAAATGTCCAGAAAGAAGAGACAATTTTTCCTTCTGTTCTTTTCCCATGGTCAAACACATGTGGAGGAAGAACATTGACATAATGGAGTATAAGCAGAGAAGGGTAGATGGGATGGTTCAGGAGGGACAGGGATAGGCAACAGAGATCATTCAACGTGAGGAGTGGTTGAAAGAAGAAGGGATGAGGACAGCATCACTAAATCAAAGAGCATGTGATGGAGAGCAAGGCATAGGACTGGAAAGGTGTGTATGTGTGGGGGGGAAGGGGGAGAGGGATAGATTATGAAAGGCTTTGAAGTAGAGGAGTTTGTATCTGCTTCCAAAGACAATAGGGAGTCTATTGAGTAGGGGAGCTGCTTTAGGAAGATCACTGTGATAGCTGAATGGAAGATGAACTGGAGTGGGGAGAGATTTAAGGCTCCCAGAGACCATTACTCCCAGAAGCCATTGTGATAATCCAGGTCTGAAGACATGAGGGTCTGCACCAGGGTGGGAACAGCCTCAGAGGAGGGAAGGGGGGAGGTTGGAGAAGTCTTTTCTGTACTGACTTCCTGCATCTCTCAATTCTAGCCCAAGCACTGATAGGTTTGAGCATTCAGGCTCACAGTCCAATGGGACAGGCTTCATTCTCATCACTGTTGACATCATTATTGTGACCACAGACACTAATTTAATTTTTTAAAGTCCCTAAAGTACTTTACAAACGTCACATGGGAATTCTTTTATGCACACTGGTGTCCTTTAGAGTACTCGGCCTCCCAGTTCATCAGCCTCACATTCACTGAATCTCTAGCTTCACCCCATCCTAGTCATGCATGAGGATGTTCATGCCTTTGATCTCACCATCACCCATACATGGTTTATGCCAATTATGCAGATCCATGAAATTCCACTGTGACCATAGCCTACTATTCTTTAAACTCTCCCTCTCTCTCACTTCCCTAAGCTTATTTGTCTGGACCATCGGCTCCAGTGCCTCCACTTACCACTGTTCTCCTAGTTAGTCCCCTTACCCCACTCTGAATTCCCTTCTCTCCTCTCACACTCTAATCTCTGTTGTTCAGTTGTTTTTCAGTCACTCCACACTTCACAGTCTTTGTGACTCCATTTGGGGTTTTCTTGGTACAGATACTGGAGAGGTTCACCATTTCCTTCTCCAACTCATTTTACATATGAGGAAACTGAGGCAAATAGGGTAAAGTGACTTGCTAGGGTTACACAACTTATAAGTGTTTGAGGCCAGATTTGAACTCAGGAAGAGGAGTCTTCCTGACTTCAGGTCTGGTACTATACTATATACTATACTATACTATACTATACTCTGCACTATACCACCAGTAGGTGGCATTTCTTTATCCCAGGTTATCCAATTCAACCATACCCAATCAGTCACTTTTTGGATTCCTTAATTCCTTGCCTTATTACCAGGTACACTTTGCAGTCCCAACCCTGGGGACAGTTAAAATACTTTTAAAGGAAAAATATGCTAACTTGCAAGGGGTAAGTTAGGATACTGCCCCCACCATAACATTGCCACCTTAACTTATGGACCTTAGATCCAAATATTCAAAATGAAACTCATTACACTTCCTTCCAAACATATGTCCTCCTCCAAACTTCCTTCTTTTTTTTTTTTTTTAATGGAGTGTACCACCATTTTTCCAGTCACCCAAGTGGAATTATCCTGTATTCTTTCTCCTTCATCTTTTATATTTCTACCACCAAATTGATTCCCTTCCCCCAACTCCCATCAAATGTTTCTTGGAGCCATTTTGTCATCTCAACTCATGCAGTCCTTTCCCCATAGTTGAAGCTTTTGTCACCTCTCACCTGAATTCTGGTAATTGTCCCCTGATTTATCTGTTTGTTTTGAACCTCTCCCTATGTAATTCACCTACTACACAGCTGTTGAATTGATAATCTTAAGATATAGATCTCACCAAGTTACACCCACCACTGCTCAAAAATTCTTAGTGGCTCACTGTTGACTTTAAGATAAAATATAAACTCAGTCTGTCATTAAAAACCCTCAATATTCTGCCTCTCATCTGTCTTTTTAGACGTAATTCACATTACCTCTTGACAAAGTTTTAGTAAGTGTGGAATGTTAGATATTTTCCCGTATACCACCTCAATGCCTTGGTACAGACTGACTGTCCCCACCCACCAGCCTGTCCTTCTCCCTCCAGTTGTAAAGGACCCCTTCCTCCTACCCTTTAAAGCACAGGTCAGACTCTTCTCCTCTGTGGGGCTTTCCTCACCACCTCTTACCCCTCACAGGTTGTAACTACTTCTTACTTCTTGAAATTACTTTGAATATATTATTTTATTTATTTCTCTGTGAACATATACTCACTTAGCACAGGTCAGCTTCCTGAGGGTAGGGACTGTTTGATTTATTTCTTTGTATGCACATAGACAATTCTTAATAAATCTGTGTTAAACTAAGCTGAATTACCCAGCCATACCACAAACAATGCCATCCCGGCCTTCACCAGATCAGAAACACTGTCATCACCACCTTGTAACCACTCCCAGTGATAAACAGCACTTTGAAAAATGTCTAGAAGCCCCTCCAGGTAGCGGACAGAGCTGGGCTCCCATAACAAACAGTCACTGAGCATGTTCCCTGGCAGAATCATGGACTCCAAGGGATGACTTTTTGGCCATCTGTGACTTGATTGTTGCATTCTGTCACGAAATTTGTGCACTATCTTAAAGCACTACTCCTTCCAGAGGAGTACCATACTTAGCATGGCCCATTATGAAATGAGTGGGGGTGAAAATAATATTCATTAAGAAAAAGAGTGAGATAACAGTACTGGCATTTTACCTTCACTCAGCTTCCTAAAGACTAATCATGGTCTGGCTAAGTGCAGATTCACAGAATCTCAAAGTAGGGAAGAGAGCTCTAGAACAACCTCCCATACCACCTTGGTAGACATCCAGCCTTGGTGTGATTTCCTTTGGTAAGGGGAATCTAACTCCCTCGTGGGAGCCCTTAGGCATTTCTCTAACAGCTGAAGACTGCTAAGTCTGTGCTGTAGTAGTGTGGGCAAAGCACTGGATTTAAAGTCTGGAAGACCTGAGTTCAGATCTTACCTCAGATATTCATCATGTAACCGTAGGGAAGTCATTTAGCTGCTGTCAGCCTTGGTTTCCTCTTCTGTAAAATAAGAATAGTAATAACATGTAGCTCACAGGGTTGTCATGGAGATCGAATGAGGTGATATTTGTATTCTGTAGAGCTTAATGTATCACACAAATGTTAGCTCCTATGCTTCTTATTATGTTCATTATTACCTGTTCACATCTGCACAGAATGTGTGCTCCTACTTCAACAGACATATCTTTGATGTATTTGAAGACAGCTGCAATGTACCCCTTCTTTCAATCCAGGTCAGCTGAGAGGCCTCAGGCCTCGCTTTTGTTGTAGTGGAAAGAGCCTGAGATTTGGATTCAAATCCAAACTCTGCTTCTATGACTGTGTGACCCTAGACAAGTCCCTTCCCTTTCCTGGCCCTTGTATCTAACTAACCTTTACTTTTCTCATTGAAATTCTATGCTCCTGGACAAAGGAGATGAATAGGCAAGTTTCAGAAGTAGAAAAAAATCAAAGCTATATGTAGTCATATAAAAAAAGAGTTAAAACAGTATTGATTAGAGAAATGTAAATTAAAATAACTCTGAGGCACCTAATCAGATTGACTAATGTGATAGAAAGGGAAAATGACAAATGTTGGGGGGTGGGATATGGGAAAATTGGACACTAATCTCACTAATCTACCATTGGTGGAGTTGTGAACTGATCCAACCATTATGGGGAATAATTCAGAACTATTTCCAAAGGGCTATCAATGGTACATACCCTTTGACCTAGCAATACCACTACAAAGTCTATACCCCAAAGAGATCAAAAAAAGGAAAAGGACCTATATGTACAAAAATATTCATAGCAGCTCTTTTTGTGGTAGCAAAGAATGGGAAATTGAGGGGATGCCCATCAGTTGAGAAACAGATGAACAAGTTGTGATGGAATACCACTCTGCTTTAAGAAATTACAAGTGGGATGGTTTTAGAAAACTGATGCAAAGTGAAATGAGCAGAACCAGGAGAACATGATTCCCAGTAACAGTATTATTATACAGTGATCAACTGTGAATGATTTAGCTGTTCTCATCAATACAAAGATCCAAGACAATTCTGAAGAACTAGAAAAAATGCTATCCATCCCCAGAGAAAGAACTGATAGAGTCTGAATTCAAATTGAAGAATGCTTTTACTTTCTTTGTTTTTGTTTTTGATCTACATTTTTTTCACAACATGGCTAATATGAAAATGTTTTGCATGACTTCAGATGTGTAACCTGTATGAAATTCCTTGCTTTCTCAAAGAGGGGGGAAGGAGAAGGAGGGACAGAGAGAATTTGGGACTCAAAATTTAAAAAAAAACTGAATGTTAAAAATTTTGGTTTACATATAATTGAGAAAAAAAGAAGAAAAATTAAATATTAAAGGAGAAAAAATGAAAAAAATCTCTGCTCCTCCATCATCATTAACAGCTGAGAGATGATGTATAATTTATGACTGCACTTTCTCTAATTTGAATTGTATTAATTAGATTGTGTTTCTCATAAAGACGCCATCATTATCAAAATGTCTCATCTCACAACCACATGTTATCTGATCAAAGTCATGTTCTCGGGCATTTAATAAGTCCTATTCTTAAGCATGTTGCATATATATCTCATATAATTATTATTTATGTACATGTTACAATGTCCCTTAAGTTCACTACAATGTGGCTCCATCAACCCAGGGTAGGCGATTTGGAGATACCATTGTCTGTAGTTGACCCACATCTTTAGGGAAAACTCTGAGGAGTTCTGTAAAATAAGAATGACCTGGTTCCAAGGCTAGAGTTCAGGAGTCACTCTAGTTCAGCCTGGATGCTGCCAGGAGCCTTTCTCACTTCTGTTCTGTAGCCTCCAGGGCTGACTAGACTTAGCAGAGTCTCTTGAACTAGACTGGGAAGTGAGCTTCCTTCAGGCATGTGTGATGTCACTTCTCAGCAATCAGGCATGTCCCCATGTTGTCTCTGCAAACTGTACTTGTAGGCTATGTAGAAATATCAACACCCCAAAGAAGCGATACTCCTTGATGTCTTTGGGAATCTCAGTGAGGTAGGTGCTCCTTCCACCAGGATGGATTGTAACTCAGTCCTCCTCTTTCCTCCTATGTGATTTTTGTTTCCACCAGGGACCAAAGCATTCATCCATGTCCCTGGAGGCTTCCCTAGCTGGTAGGGGGTGCAGTGCCCGTCTTGGAGTCCAAAAGGGAAGACCTGGGCTCCAGTTCCAAGACTTTTGCTTGCTATTTTTCAGTCATTTCAGTCATGCCCAAATATCAATGTCTCCATTGGTGATTTTCTTGGTCAAGTAGCTGCCATTTCCTTCTCCCATTCATTTTACAGATGAGGAAATTGAGGTAAGTGACTGAGGTTAAGTGACTTGTCCAGGGTCACACAGCCAGTAAGTGTCTGAGGGAACTCAGGGAAATAAATCTTCCTGACTCCAGGCCTGGTACTTTATCCACTCTGCCAGGTAGCTGTCTCTGCCAAGATTACAGGTGTATAATCATGGAAAATCCCTGCCCTGCTCAGAGCCTCAGTTTCCTCCTCTATCAAATGAGAAGAAGAATGGTTGTAACTACTGCCTTACAGAGCTCTTTAACTCTTGCATCACTACTAGTCATGATGGTCATTACTATGTGAACATATTTAGGGGAGAAATAGCATGACACCAAGATGTAGTTACTCATATGTATGCAATATCTTTCATGCCTCTTCTCATGTGGAAAAACTCTCGGGTCACAAGCTGACATCTTTTTTCTCTTTCTGTAGATTGTTACCCTTTGGGTCTGTTAGAAACATTTTCCAAATTTCCCCACAAGATATACTTAGAGAATTCCTAGAAACCTCAAGATCATATTTTCCCAGCAACACTCTTATCAACACTCCCTGAATTATCTCTCAATTCGGGTCAAGGTTTACATTGTCTTTCCTTTGATTTAATTCAAAGTTTACATTGTCTTTCCTTTGATTTAATTCAGCAGTCATGTGCTGAGTGCTCCCTGTGTACAAGTAGCTCTATGATGCCTTCTCCAGCATCCTGAGCTTTTGAAAGCTGGGCCAGTAGGGGCCAAGCTTTGACGGGACTTGGGAGGTGGCAAAAGGCTTCAAATCTCATCCTTACAAGAAACAGACATTGCGTGTGCTTCATTGTGCCCAGAGATGCTGATCACTAGTCAAGTGATGGATTCTTGGCCATGGCACAAGGGCAGGTAGATGGTGGGGGTTTTCCTGGGCTGTGATGGCAGACACAAGGGGCCAAAGGATTCATGGATGGATGACAGTGGGTAACTACCCTTGTCAAGAATAGGATCAAGACTCCAAAGAGAAGAAAGTGAAGTCAGAACAGGGTGATAGATTAAAGATGCCTGCATTAAAGAAGATGAGGAATAATAAGGTTAGCAGAAGGAGGAAGAAGCGAAGGAGAGAGGCAGAAGATTGGAATTAGAGAAAGGAATTTCAGAGTTCACTATGGTAGTTATGGCTATTGGTGAGTGTGCCTCAGCCCTTCTGATGGGCCCATCTTCAGGTCATATCCTGTGTCAGATGGGCATAGTTTTTGACCTGGAGCTAGAGATCATGTTCCCATAAGCAGCCTGAGCATGGGCTTCCCAAAAAAAGAAATGTGTGCACGTTCAGCTTCCTCACCCTATTACACAAAATACAGCTAATTCTGTGGGTATTTCAGCTAAGGGAAGCTGTGTGTCATATGATTTTAGAAAGCTGATGAACCAGGAGGCTAGGGTATTTGAAAAGGTATCAGTATGTATGTTAAAATCCCTAATTACTCATTAGGCTCAATTTCATAGTCATTTATTAATGTTTGGAGCTGGGTTGGAAAGTAATACTGAATTAGGTTCTGAAGTTTTAGAGCAAGGAGGGAGAATGACCCAGAGACCAGGAAATTGTATGAGATGACATGGTCGGAGTGGCCCTCAAAGGAGAGACTGCTGAGTAATAGCAGCCAAGCAAGGGTCTAGAAATGGCATTGAGGAAGCAAAGAATGTGTTTCCTCTGCCCCTTGGCCCAATGCGTTAGGTTCCATAAGAGCAGGAGCAGCCAACCCTGGGAAGAGTGGCTAAGGATGCATTGTCTTTATGAAAGAGCCAGGTTTCTGTGAGGGGAAAGGGTAAGGAAAAGAGTGAGACAGAGAAAGAGAGAGGGAGGAAGAGAAAGAGAGAGGAGGAAGAGGGAGAGAGGAGATGGAGGGAGAGAGAAGAAGAGAGGGAGAAGACAGAAGGTGATGGAGAGGGGGAGAGAGAAATGAGAGAGAGAGCAGAAGGGAGAGTGAGGAGAAAGATAATGAGAAGAGGAGAGAATGAGGGAGTGAGGGAGAGAGGAAGGACAGGAAAGAAAAAACCTGAGCCTGACTCATTGTCCACCAGCTTGATATATAATCTGAGGATATATCCTTTATCAAGGGACAAGGCATTTCTGAAACAGTGGAGTTCTGGCATATGAGTAAAATTCCCAGCATTCATTGGGACCTATGTTCCTGAGGCCAGTTAATTTCTCTGGAGCTGATTGGAGGTAGGGTCAAATGATCATGCCCTTACCCCTACCCTATCTCGCCAGCTCCAAACAATTAGAAAATATTTGTTGTAATTATGATACTTCCAGGTGGTGCTAAGTAGGTTGGTTTTCTTCTCCTATGACTACATGATGGCATTCCATGGTCATTGGCATATGGTACCACATGGTGAATATTGGTGCTAACAAGAGGGGTCTGTGAACAGGGAGCAGCTTGGGATGACTCAAAGCCCCATGCCATTTCCCAAAGGTGGTATCTCTGGCAGTTTTTCTCATTCATCTTTAGGTTGGGCTTGCAGCCCATCTCTAGTGCCAGGCTGAGCTAAAAACACCAGATCAACAGCGTGTCCCATTAGTACTAGTGCTCCTTAGCAATAAAATTGAGACATATTAAGAGAATGCATCACACAGATTTCTTGGCATTGTTCCATTAGACCAAGAACCCAATGTCTTCCCTCTTTCACTTCCTATAGACTTTTGGAGTTATAGGAGATCAGAGAGATGAAGTCTTCCAAAGATAAATCTAAGAAGTTTTACAATATCCTATGACCCACCACAGTCAAGGAAGCAGGCTGGTCATTCATGACCCAACTCAACTTCCCTGGGGAATGTGGGTCTTCTTAAGATTACCTGTACAGGTAGGCCGATTTAGCCCTTCCATTTAATCCCTCTGTCCTTCCTGAAAAGCCTCCAGCCCACTGAGCTTCCCACAACATGGAGGTAATCTCCCATACCCCATAAGCACACTCAGCCTAGAGGCTCCTGTAGTATATTCTGAGGTCATCTCTCTTTCCCTGTGGTCTAATTATACATTATCCCTTCATGACAGCTATAATTCTTCATCATTATCTTTTCAGCTTTCCCCTTCTTTGTTTTCAAAGTTGATGCCAGGTCTCAGGGATCCCAGGTAACACACATTTAGGATGGCAGATGCTTAGAATGGAAGCTTTTTGAGAGGAGGATCTAGCACAGTGCCTAGAAGTACATGGAAGCTTCTTAATGGCTTCTTAGTCCATGGCTTGGCTGTTGACCCATCTTCTTCCCAAGCAGTGACTGAAGACAGGTTTCCAAAACAGTCCTTTTGGCTTTCCTTAAGCACGAGGAAGATCTCTGGGGTTTGGCACCTTGAATATCAGATCTCTGTCACCTTCTTGTGGAAGACAGGCTTTTAACTTCAGAGGCATGAAGGCATCTGAGATTCCCCCCACCTCTAAAACAGCAATGTAACTCATTAACTAACATAATATACATCATTTAGTTGTGGAAGGGTTCTTGGGTTCCTTTAAGTCTCAGCCCACATCCCACTACTGACTAAAGTCATTCCAAGGCCTTCAGAGAGCTAGTGCCTTCCTTCAGAGATTGTCCACAATTTAGTCTATCCAGACCTCGTCTGTTGACCTGTTGTTCTCCCTCATTAGACCAGGAGGACTAACCAGTGCCTTCCTTTGTCTCCACAGCACTTGATATGATGCCTGGTACACAGCAGGTGCTTCATGGAGACCTAGTCCAGTCCCCTCATTGTATACAAGAAGAAATTGAGGTACTTAGATTTAAGATATACAAATAAAGCCCTTACCAAATGTCACACCATTTATGATCATCAGAGCTGGGATTGGAGCTCTAGTGTTTTGGTTCAATGTCCTCTGTGATGTTGATTTCCCAATGTCTCTGACCTCGTCTACATGGATTATAGCAAAATCTTTCTAATCAGAGTTTTCAAGTCAAACCCAGAGGCATGATGGATACTCTGGATCCCTAAACTGAGATTCTGGGAAGGTCTGTGTTAGCTTCTATTTATAAAACGAATAATCTCTCTCTCCCTCTGTCTCTCTGTCTTTGTGTATCCCTGTCTCCCTCTGTCTCTCTCTGCCTCCCTCTCTCTGTCTCTGTCTCTCTTTTCTCTGTCTCCCTGTCTCTCTCTCTGTCTCCCTCTCTCTCTCTCTGTCTCTCTTCTCACATCTCTCTGTCTCCCCCCACCCCAGGCTGTTTGAATAGTTACTAGAAACCTTTATCTGACTCCTTGGGGATCTCCATTGCGTTTTTTAGTAGGACCTCACCTCTATTGTTTCTACTTTACTGGCACATTACAAGCACTGTCATCCCCCTCTGCATTTGGCACCTTAGGACAAGGCTCCAGTCACCTTGCCCTAGTTACGGCTCTGCCTGAAGGGGTACTGTTTAGATTCAATTAGAAAAACTGACCCTGGCATTATCTCAGCTGGATGTTCTACATCATTGGGCAGGCAAGTTGCTAGTTATCATGGAGAATTATGGCTGCTGCCCCAAGGATGACGCGAGACATGTCCCTGCTTGCTGAGAGTGTGTTGTCCATCCTCAGGGGAGGCATGGGAATTATGGGTGAAACGTCCTTTATGTCTCACAATCAATCATGGTGAGTGCAAGACACAGCCCAGGACCTGGGCACCCTCTCCTTTGTCCCTGTGCCCTTAAGCAGTGCTCACCTGTGATTGAGCCATGGAAATCAATCCTCACTTTCTATTGGGTGGCAGACTGACAATCTGACTTTTTATTTGACAAAGGAATTGACTGAGCTAATGCAGGAAGATAGAGGATGAAGGTACTATTTCTGTTTGTTGGGGATGGAGAAAAGGTCCGACTTTCATCCCAGGCAGAACAGAGAAGATCATGGAGAGCCACAATTATTCTAAAATGTCTAGTGGGGACAAAGGAAATATAACTCAGCCACGAAACACCGGGAATGTTGCTTAGTGCTTGTCATGACCAGGTCCAGGCCAGACAATTAGAAAGTGAGGTTCATCATTGTATCATGTAATTGTTTCCCAACTAAAGACAAACATTTATTAAGCATTTATTGTGTGTAAGGCACAGAGGATACAAAAGAAAAGACCAAAAATGCTGTTACTAGGACTGTTGGGAGACAAGTAGCCTGTTCTCCAGTTCCTACCCTCTGTTGGGGTCTTCTCTTCCTCCAAATGTGTTAGAAGTGTCAGGATTCTTGACCCAGTAAAGTTGAAACCCTCAAATAACTACAGTTTTGCTCTTGGGAGAAGAGTATTCAATTGGAATCTTTAGGATATGTATTATAGAAGGATTCTTAGGTCCATGATGAACACACCAATTTAGTATAAATGAAGCTACCAAGCATCCAGACCACCTAGGGAATCATTATCTCAACAACATACACATCTCTCAATACTGACTTTTATGAAATAGCATCCTCAACAATAATCCTAGAAATAGAAGGCACAATTATTCTTGGAAATAGGATGCGTCTGAATGATTTCTCCTAGGCCTATAGAGGCATTTTGGGATATGCATCCAAATGCTCCTTTGGAGCAGAAAAAAAGAGAGAGAGGAAGGGAGAGTGAGAAAGGGGGAGAGACACATAGAGAGAGGGTAGGGAAGAAAAGAGGGAGAGAGGTGATAAGGGTGAGGTAAAGAACAAGAAAAAGAAAAAGGAGAAGGAGGAAAAGGAGGAGGAGGAAAATAAGGAAAAGACAGAGAAGGAAAAGAAGGAGAAGAGGGGAGGAGGAAGAGAGAGAGAGAGAGAGAGAGAGAGAGAGAGAGAGAGAGAGAGAGAGAGAGGAAAAAGAAATTGAGGGAGGGAAAGGGAGAGAGGGAGAGAGAAGAGGTATGAGCAGGACAAAAGAGAACAAATTCCTCATGACCAAATGAGTACAGGCTGTTGCTTCTGTCAGTTTTCAATTGTGTCCAATATTTTGTAACCCTCTTTGAGGTTTTCTTGGCAATAATCTTGGTTTGCTCGACCATCTCCTTCTCTATTTAATAGAAGAGGAAACTAAGTAAAATGAGGTGAAGTAACTTGTCCAGGATCACACAGCTCATGAGTGTTTGAGGCCAGGTTTGAACTCAGGTCCTCCTGACTCAGGGCCCAGTACTCTATCTTTTGTGTCACCTTGGTGCCTGCCTAGTCCAGGCTAGAGATCGTTAGTAACACCCACATGAAGAAGATAGATCTGTTCCTTTATTAGAGGCAGGAAAGCAAATTAAAGTCAAGAACAGAACTTCAGACTCTTGGCTGTTCATCTAGCACCTGCTGGGACTGAGATGCTACACCTCTACATGGCCAATGAGAACAGAGTTTTCCTTGAATGGATTCTGCCTCCCTTTAATTGAACAGAGAGTCTTTCCCATCCTCAGCATTCATAATATCAAATCTAGAAGGCACAGCCTTCTGTCTGTGATAGAAAGTTGCCTCCTCCTTCCCATGATCAATGGAGAAATATGTCTGGACTAGCAGGAGCTGGTCAGGGGGCAGACTTTCTCCTATCCCCCTCCCCATTCAGAAAGACAAAAGAGATCAGTTGTTTTAAATGCTGACACCAAGGAGGGAAGAGCAGTGTATCCAGCTCTAAGGAACTCATTATTAATGATGGCTTTACTTGGCACGTAGAGAACCAGGGATACTTCCTGACAACAGTCCCTGCCCTCACTTTGGGGATGGGGGTGTAGAAGGATTTCTGGAGGAAGAGAACAATACTGAGGTATGTATAAGGTCTTTCTCAAGAAAGAAGAAGCACCTAGTGGTCTTTGAAGTCCCTCAGGGTCTCTCAAAAGTCAGCACAGATGAAGGCATATCTTGGGAAAGTGATCTCAGACAAGAATATTTGAAATACAACATCTGCCTCACACATTAGGAAGAAAATTGAATGTGTGTGCCAAGATCAATTTCCCTTGGAAAGTTATGTGTTAGTAGCCATTCTGAAAGACCCTATTAGCCAGGTTGGAAGAATGTTGATATCACCCCTCTTTATGATTGTATGACTGCCTTCATCAGCCAATTGGATCAAGAGCCTTGGGCAAGGAAGCAGGAGATCACAAGCTCAACACATGACATTGGGTAAGTCACTGGACTTCCACTTCCTCATCTGTTAAAGAGACTAGGTGATACCATGGTTGCTCCTAGCTCAAAATTTATGATTCTCTGATCTTAAGAATCCTACTCCTACTGCTTCCTATGACGTGACCCTGAGTCTGTCATCTAACCCTAATCCTAACCCTTGGTGGTCTCCAGGCTCTTCCCGAGGAGGCAGACTAGATGAGCTCAAAGACCTTAGTCATGATGGGTGCCCAGCATAATGAACAGAGCACTAGACTTCACATCAGGAAGATCTGGATTCAAATCCTGAGTCTAGTATTTATGACCTCTATAGCCTCGGCATATCTCTGCTCTTCAGTGAACCCAAATTTCACTTGTAAAATGATGGTTGTGTCTCCATTTCCTCATCCATAAAATGAGGGGTTTTGATATACTGGCCTCCAAATCCCCTTTCAGCTCTAAATCTATGATCCTGAACCTCCAAAGTCTCTTCCATCTCATTACACAGTCAGACTGATCTCCCTGGAGCTGCCAATGTCTTGAATTTCTTCTGTCGACTTGGATGTTCTCTAAACCCTCAGCAAAGTGCTTCACTCCCAAGGGGAATTTGTCTTCAAAATGTTTGTTCCTTTGCATGTTTGCATAAGGTTCCCACAAGCCAAGTGAACCCAGAACTACTGACTTCTGAAGAGTGAGGCATCTTGTTCCTTATTCAGAACAGCTGCGTTCTTCTGTGTGCTCCATCTTGTCTCCCTCTGGGAGGGCAAGAATGCCTCTCTCCCCTTCATCTCCAATGCAAAATGAATACGTGTTTGTAAAAAGTGGGCCTGGAGAGTAATGATGCTGAGTGTGGGACACTCAGCTATGTAGTCAGAAAAAAAGGGAAGATGCCCTGAAGGAAGGGGGGCAGAATGGAGAGGGATCTTTCCTTAACCTCCTTTCTTGGGAAACATATATAGGTGACAATATTTATTTACAGTGGCTTAAATTAGACTCTGCTCCTTGTCTTATCTATCTTTCTAACATTTGTGATGCAAGTACGTCAGTCTGCTCATTTCATAGATAAGGACACTGATGACCAAAGGAGGTTAGAATACCGAATCTGTTCTTTACTGCCAGCGTAATTGGCACCTCACTTTCCCTCACTGGTCCTCAGTTTCCTCACCAGTAAAATAAAATCTGGACAAAATGATTTTTAAGGTCCCTTCTACTCAAAATCCTACGATCATCAGTCTTTGTAGATACAAAAGCAATCTTCCCACGGCCCAGATCTGGCTGACTATCCTCCTCCCTTGCTCATATGTCTTCAGTGGCTCCCAGTTTCGATGCAAACTTGAGCGGGGCATTTAAAGCCCTTCTCCATTTACCTGTTGGTGGGATTATGTCTGCAGCCTCATTTCACAATCCTCTGCTTCACCAACTCTACATTCCAATCACACTAGCCAGATTGCTGTTCTGGAGCCAGGTGTATGTCCTTTGGAAGGTGTATGTCCCCCATCCCTACCTGTAAGCTTCTTTGTTTTCTTTCAAGGCTCACATCAGCTACTCTTTCCTCCCTGAAGCCTCCCAGGAAGCTTTCCTCTCCACAAGTTATCTTGAATTTACTTCTCTGGGGACAGGATATGTATGCCTTGGACCCAAGAGCAAACTCCTCGAAGGCAGAGCTTGTCTGTTTTTGTCTGAATCCTCAGAACACAGCCCAGGGCCAGAGCATGATAAAATATTGTTATATTGAATTTAAAAAGAGAAGATTCCCTCTCCTTATGCTGGTAAGCTTCCTCCTCTTCTTCTTTCTCTTTGACTTCTAATATCTCAGGGGTCTCTCTGGTCCTGAGCTATGGCGATGCTGCTTCTCCTTTCCATTCCTCCACCGGCCCCCTCCATTTCTGATCTCACCTGTCCTTCCTAACGTCTCCTTTTCCCTGCTTCTTGTAGATTATCAGTTCCACACAGGCAGGAACTTTGGGATTTCTGTTTCATATCTGGTGCCCAACACCAGACCTCCCATATAGGGAAGGGAACTAAACACTTATTAAGGGTCCATTATGTGCTCGGCACTGCGCTACCCACTGCATAGATACGATCTCAACTGATCCTGAGACAATGGAGGGGATACCCTAAGGGCCTGGCCCTGTAGTGTCATATGTACAGGAGACTCCCCTTCTGTGCCACTTATCACCTTACAAAGTCAATCAGAGCACTGAGAAGCCATGTTATTTGGCCAGTCCATGTCAGAGGTAAGACTTGAACCCATATCTTCCTGTCTCTGAGATTGCTCTCTATCCATTAGACTGCTCTATCTCACTGCCTCAGGGCAGAGAAGCAGGGTTGAGGAATTGAATTCTTGCTGACTTTGCCCAAGAGCACACAGTATTTTAATATCTACTGTAGGCCAGAAACATAGATCTATTTTGGTGTTTCCCTGGCACTGCCTTGATGTGTCTGTTTTCATTTGGAAACAGAGTTGATGCCATTTTCTCAACTTCAGGGTCCCATGGACATCAGATGAAGTGATCCAGATCCCTAGGAGACAAGTGTACTGAGGGAGTGGATTTAACATCACTCTTTGGGTTTGCCCAATTCCTAGGGTGCATTGTGCCATCTTGCATGGAGATAAGTTTGTTCACTACTGGCAAACCAATGAGTCAATCAACCAACAACACCTACTACGTGCAAGGCACTAGGTTTGCCCTCTTTCAGGCAGCAAGTGTCATCAGATTGAATGTAGGGCCTTCTACTGAGCCTCAGAGTAGTTGTTTTTTAGCCTCCTGTTAGGAAATAACTTCACTAAGTCGTCAGAAGACAGCCAAGTATGCCATTCATCAGCCTGAGCTGTTATCTGTGAGCACATTTTCCCCCAGCTGTATCACTCTCCAGAACAGCCCACACATCAGTGAACAAGACCCAATGGGATCACAGTGCGTAGCGGCGAAGTCAGTTCTCCCTCCTTCAGGCGCTATGAACCCAACTGTTTTGCTGTGATAGAGCCCAGGTAAGCTCCCTCATGTCAGTGATGTGTCACTGTGGATGCCTTCTCCTTCCACACAGATGTCCTTTGAAGTTCGTGATGCCACTGCTTGCATAGAGATACAAATTAGTGATGCCTGGAAGCATCTCTCATTGACATGGTCTCCTGCTGAAGAGGCTTCTGTAAGCAGACAAGAGAACTCTATGGCAATCCAAGGGATTTCCATCCCAGAGAGGGGTCTGGTGTTATCCCTCCTAAGGAGACTGAATTGTAATGACATTACCATTTCTGACCTCCCAGGCAGGAAATGTTGTAAGGATTTAGCAAAGGAGGAAACTGATGCTCAGGGAAATGCATGAGTCCCCACAACCCCAAGTGTCAAAGTCAAATCATCTGGCTGTAGCCACCTGCTTGGCTCAGTGCTGGATATTTTTCCTGCCCATTTTGCTTCTGGTGAAGGTCCATGGGACACGAAGGGATGTTCAGCCCCCTTCATTAAGACTGGAATACAGTGAAGTGATACATTGAACCCAAAGTTCCTGCAAGAGCCCAGCTGGATACTTTGATTTGTGATGTGTTCACCAGCTGATGCCTCTTTGGGATAACCCCTAGCATCAGAAGCAAATCAAGGAAAGAAGTCACCTGCCACAAAGGCTACTTATCCTTCCTCTGTGACAGACTTAATGTGGTTCTCAAATTCCTCATCTATTCTCTCTTTCTGTCTAGGTGGTCTGCAGTAAATTCTGATAAAAATTAATTTTATTTTTCCCCCATTATCCCCGACCCCTAACAATGTCCAGGAACATAATAAGCATTTAATTATTGATTGGTTGATTGATTCTATTCCTTTCCTTACTGACTTACAACCTAAATGCTCTCAGTTGTAATTCCTTTCTCTGGCTCCCAGATTTTCTCATAAGACTGTGTCTTAAAAAAAAAGTCCTTCTCACCTGTACCCACGTTGTGGCTTTGTTTTAAGCTCTCTCCTCCCAACCTATATATACTGTCCCACCAGTTTTGAGCAATACCTGTGATCAATTAAGTGGCCAAGAAGCATTAATTAAATATGTACTATGTGCCAGGGGTTGGAGACCAAGTGCACAGGATCAACCAATCTCCACTCTCAAAGAGCTTATGGGGCTGGAGGGGAGAGGAAGGCTATATATACATACACATATGTGTATATACATACATACACACATATATGTATATATATACATACACACATATATGTGTATATATATATATATATATATATATATAATAGATTAAATGGAAAATAACATTTGTCCCCTGGCCCCTCACCATGCTCGTTGTCCATGCATTCTACATTTAATTCCTCATTTAAGTGTTAGATCTTATTATTAGCAGGGTCACATGTGTCTCCTACTGAGCCTGAAATCACATGGTGAGTTGGTTGACTGCAACATCTATTTATACTCAGTCAAATTTCCTTTGCATGATTTAAGAGCACACAATCTCTCACTCTCTTTTCTCCCCCACATTCAATTCAGGTGGCTCTCTGGTTTATACACCTCCACAGAAAGTATTCACGCCCCCAAAATTGTAAATGCTGCAATCTGATGATGAGTGGAGCAGTTGACAACGGAGCTTCCCTGGTGCAAAGACAAGGTCCAGGCAGTCGACTGTCTGCTGATGCTGCCCTAGCATCTCTGGCGTTGACAGTCGTCAGTCACATCTCAGTTGCCCTCAAGCACGTTGGCTTGTTGAATGCAGTGCAGTTAGACTATGACCCCATTGAAATGCTTCCTTCTGGGGCTAGAGTATAATTCCCATAATGCCCTTTCTATGGCATAGCCAGGGAGCATCATCAGGCTAAGGAAAGATAATGACAGTGATGATGGCAACAATAGTAACAGTAGAAAAAAGCCAGCATTTCTCTTGGCCAGTCCCATGATGCACTGCCGTGATGAGCTCCTGTTGAGGAAATGCTCCTGACATCTCTACGGTGCTTTCAAATTTGCAAAATATTTTGTACGCATGATCCCATGGGATCCCTGTGAAGTGAATTGTGTTATCATTCTCATTTTCCAGGTGAGAAAATTGAGGCTTGGAAAGTTAAAAAGTCCTGCGCTTGGTCAGAGAGTTAATCAGGGTCTGAGGTGGGATTCAGCCCAAGTTTTACCTGACTCCAGGCCTAGTGCTTCTCAACTAGAGGGTATAAGTCTCCTTTATGCCCAGGAAATGTTGCTTGACCATCAGTGAAAGATGATTTGTGATTAACCAATCAATAGCATTTATAGACTACCTTTTATGTATCTGGCATGGTACTCAGTGCTATGGAATATGCCCAAGATGAAGGCATATCCCCAGCTAACTAGGAGACAATATGAAGGCACAACTACGGTTAGAGTGAAAGAACCTGGGTTTGTTTTCCCAGTGCTACCACTTACTATGTGTATGAACTTGGGCCTCAGTTTCTTTATCTATAAAATTAAAAGAAGATTCAGTGGATTAGTGAATAAGGAGCTGGCATTCTAAATCTAGCATCCTCTGGTCTCCCTGCTATGCCCAGAGTGTGCTGTGCCTTTACCAACTTGGTATGCCCTTGGAATGCCCTCCCAACTCCCCTTCCTTACCTGATAAAAACCTACCCAGCTCAGGTGCCACTAGTCCTTTAGTCTCCTCTGCTCCTGCTGGTCTACAAGAACCACCCACCCCCAACACTGTACACAGTGCTTTCTGCTCTGGAATGCAATATTTTATATTTTGCTATCTATGTTGGCACTTGGTGCCTAAAAGCTCCATGAATATAGGCAACATGCCTTATTTAATCCTCATATTTTCCTCCATTGTTTAGCAACACTCTGCACTCAGGAGAAATTTACCAAATACTTATTGAATGAATGAAAGAGGAAGATAGCCAAGGCAAGGTCACAAGCTGCTGCCTACTCTCACTGAATATATACCACCTGAACACCTCGAAAATCCAAGGGAAAATGTTTCTATAGATCAGATTGGCACAAGGCTTATCACCATTCCTTATGTGACACCAAGTGGCACCATGTGTGCACTTAGTTATGTAGATTGCTCACAAAGTGCTCTTTAAAGAAATAAGGAACAAGCTAAATAGCTGGAGGAGTATTCAATACTCATGGTTAGGCTGTGCCAATATAACAAAAATGACAAGACTACCAAAGTCAATTTACACTGTTAATGCTATGCCAATCAATTTACCAAAGGGATATTTTATCAAATTTGGCAAAATAATAACAAAATTTATTTGGAAAAATGAAGTATCTAGAATGTCAAGGGAAATGGTTAAAAGAAATAGAGATGAAGAGGGAATAATACTCCAGATCTCAAGCTGTATTATAAAGCAGCAGTCATCGAAATTATCTGATATTAGTTGAAAAATAGAAAGATAGATTAATGGAGCAAAAAGACAAGGGAAAATCAGAAAGAGCAATATTTGATAAAATGGGAAACATAAATTGCCTGGAAAAAAAGACCTTTCATTTGATTTAAAAAACAGAAAAACATGCAAACGAAAACTGTACTGTGGGACCAAGAAGCTTGTTTGCATCTCCTGGGTGGAATAAAAGAGGAAACCCTTGGCTTGTTTGACTCTAGAAGGGCAGACTTAGATCTGGAACTACTTAGGTTTGTATTGTCTGCCCGACTGGCATGCAAGCTCAGTTGGGCCTGGGGGCTTGCACCTGTAGTTGGTAAGATTAAGATTGATGGATTCCTCAAGGTTAGACATTCTGAGCTACAAAAGGGCCACACAATCTAAATGGTAGTTGACTAATAATGGACATAACTGGCACTTATATGAAGCTTTCAGGTTTGCAAAGCACTTTACAAATAGTGTCTTGTTGGAATCTAAAAAAAAAAACACTGGGAGCATCAGTGGATAGCACCTATGCATGCTAATGTTATCTTCATTTGACACTTGAGGAAACTGAGGCAGATAATCTTTTTGGCTCCAGACTCAATACTCTAACCACTGAGTCACCTAACCAAATGTGTCATCAATGTAGTGAGCCCACAGGAGCAGAGGACCACTAAGCTGCTAAGTTCAGAAAAACAGGGTAGATCAAAGATTCCACATCAGTATTGAGATCAGAACCATGAGTTGTTAATGCACTTCCAGGCCGGGTGAGAGAGATGTGATGAGGAAGGGGAGAAAGGGAGGGGGATGAAAAGCAGGAGGAGGAAGAGATCTCTTTGAGGTCAGGAAATATTTTTGCTTTTATATATTTATTTTAATCTAGATGCCTGGCCCATAGTTAGTGCTTAAGAAAGGCTTGTTCCTTGATTGCTATATACAAAGGGTTTATACCTTTCTTATGTCATGTACATACCTGCACATACACACAAAGACACACACACATTTTTTGGGGTTGTTTTCAGTCATGTCTGACTCTTTATGACCCTATTTGGAGTTTTCTTGGCAAAGATACTGGTTTGCCATTTCCTTCTGCAGCCTATTTTATAGATTTGGAACTGAGGATGAATGGGGTGAAGTGATTTACCCACAGTCACACAGCTAGTCAGTGTATGAGACTAGATTTGAACTCAGGTCCACTACACCACCTCTCTCTCTTTCTCTCTCTGTCTCTTGGCCATTGAACAAGTATGGTAGAGTGACAAGAACCCTGGCTCTGCAGGAAGAGGACCTGGGTTCAAATTCTGCCTCAGAAAATATAACCTTGGATAAATGACCATCTCTGTAGGTATCAATGTCCTCTTCTGCAAAATAAGGAGGTTGTGATAAATGGATTCTGAGCGTTCCCTCAAATCTACTTTCATTATTTTGGGATCTTTCAAATGTCCACATTGATCCAGCATGGAGACATATTGGGAAAATGTGATTGAATTTCAGCACAACTGCATTGTTCCTGGAAGACATAGTTTAGTCCAATTTCCATCTCCCTGAAAAGTTTGCAATTGTTGCTGAGTAATGTGATTAATTACACTCGCCTCTCATGTTCACCTCCCCACTCCCTACCCCCATCCCCACTGGTGCTTTTTTTCGAAAACATCCCTTCATCCTCTGAAGCATCTCCTTCAATCTTGTTTCTTCCAGCTAAACAAACACTCCCCATTCTTTTGATAGATAGTCCTAAGTTGTGGATTGGAGGCCCTTTATCTGCTTGGTCATTTTCCCCTGGTCACTCAGGGCTATCCACATATTTCTTCCCTACAGCATATACCCTGAATGCTGTGCATTACTCCAGTGCTGGTGTGACCAGTTCCTGAGCTGCTTCCACAAGGCCACCAAAAGGAGATGGAGGTGAAGCCCTTTTTCTAAAGGCTTGTGGTGAAACTCTCCCCAGTGACTTGAGATCCTCTTACCTCCTGAGGCTCCCAACTGTCTTTGCCCTCAATATGTAGCATCCTCTTCAGTCATTGTGAGCAAACTCTAAGGGGTTCCATGATGTGGGAAATGAAATACTCCCTCATTGGGAAACTGGGTGAGGTATGCTCATTGTTGCATGTGCTATCACCATCTTCATGTGTTTGAAGGACTATCATATGGAAGAAGGACCATGGAATCATAACTTGGAACATTAAAGGGACATTAAAGATATTTTGAGTCCAACCCCCTCATTGCTTGGGTGAGAAAACTGGAATCTGGAGAGAGTGAGGAATTTGTTCAGGCTCAAATAGCAATGGAAGGAGGATTAAAACTCAAGTCTTAGTTCTATCCACTGTGCCATCTACCTACCTAGAACTTATTCTCTTCAGTCTCAGAGGGCAGAACCAGGAGAAGTTTCATTGGGTTTCCTAGGAGAAAAAACTTCCTAGCCCTCATGACTTTTTTCAAGTCAAAGGAACTGCTGCTGTTGGTGGTAAGTCTCTCATTAGTGGATGTCTTCAAACAAATGCTGTTTGCTCCCTGTCCAGAAGGGAATTCTTTCTCAGGTCCAAGACTACCTATGAGACAATTTCCATGCCTGAGATCCTAGAGTTCTGACCCTCTAGAAAGGGCATATTGGAAAGAGAACTATGTTTGGGATTAGAGAAGATCCTCTAGCATTTAGGATCTACATGGCCTTGGGCAACTATTTTAACCCCTCTGGGCCTCATTTGCCTCACCTATACAATGAAGGCATTGGGCTAGCTTAGTTCCAGGGACCCCTTTAGCTCATGGTCCTATGATCCTTCTGGTATATTTAAATCCATCACTGACTTAATAAGAATGTGAAAACCCAGAACTGGGCCGAATGTTCTATGTGACCTCGTCCAGATGACTGTTTCCCTTTGACACTTCAGCCTTTCTCCTTGTGTATTGGGAATGTTCTCTCAGTGGGGGGAGGCGGGATGGAACAGAAGACCTGCTGGTGACTGATTAGTGGGATGATGCTAAGTACTATGTAAATTATATAAACATCTCCTGGAAATGAAGACAGAAGCATAACACAATCAGAGACTGATCACGAGGGGAAGAGGATGTCACTGATTTTAGCTTCTGAGGAAAAAACTGCAGACTGGTGGATTACTGTATATGGCATCGAGTGGGCTGCAGCGGCTGGGAGGTCATGGCGTCTGTCCTATTGAAGCATTGGCTTTAGCTACGTCTGTGTAGGCTTACGGCACTGCTTCCAGATGGAGGTAGAACAGATGGGAGAACCAGCACATATGGGTGGGAGGATGCAGGCCCTTCGAGGAGGTGGGGAACAATCCGCCCAGATGGAGGGGTCAAAGACACTTGGTATTTTTGGTAGCTCTCACCAGGAGGAGGATGTGAGTTCCCATCCAGATTCCCAGTGCCTCTTGGTGATACGTTCTGAAGGACTCTATCTTATGATTGTGCTCTTGGCTATCATTTGAGAAAGCCGAGGATTGCCCTAATGCACAGATGTGACCATGATGGTGCTATCTGCCTCTGTCCCTCATTTAGGGTTTGGAGGAGGCAACCAAAGGGGCTCCCAGTCCCCCTGCTTAACAACAGGAGGACATGTAAACCAGAGGACTGTGGGAAACTTGTCTTCAACGTCACTCATTCCTTAAATTCTAGTCAGTCATGAAGCCCACCCACCCAAAGTTGCCAGGGAAGTCATGTTCTCTTAAGATTAACAATATAAGAAGGGCCAGACTGGAAAGGAAGCTCATCAATCCCTTTGTCCCACCACCCCTACCCCAAGCACACACACCCTGCAATTTCCCAGAGGAGACATTTTCCAACAGCCAAGGCCATGGTTTCTCAGAGGATTATTTTTAAGCCTTTTTAGGGGAGAGCACAAGTGCCTGATGAGATGGATGGAAAGCTCTGGGAGAGAGAGCCTTTATTTTTCATGAAAACAGTGCCACCCACTGGCAAAGCTGAGACTAGACTGTTCTGTGAGCCCAACAAAGCCATGGCATTTCCCTTTTAGTTTCTGGCTTCTCTCTCTGTTTCTCTGTCTCCCTCCCTTCCAGACTCTTTCTCCCTCCTCAATGTTTGTTTCTTTCTCCCACTTCCACCCCCTCTCTGTCTGCCTGAAGTCAATACCTATATCCAGAATGAACTTTCTTCTTTTCATTTAGATCAATGGCTTTTAAGAGTGGCCATCATTTCACTTCAATCAGATAAAGGGCAGATGGTTTAGAAAGAGACATGGGCCAGATATTTACCTGTAACTGGTGCCCACTCATTGGCTGGGGCAGCCCAGAAGCTGGTACTATAGATGAGGGAAGGGATTCTTCCAGTATCTCATCTGACACCCTCCCTTTACAAAGGAGGAACCTGAGGAAACAGAGAAAGTGAGGAGAAGCCTGCCCGAGGTCACACAGCTGAAACAGTAACAAAACGGGGATGCCAATCTTAGCTCCAGTCTGTGGCCTGGGGAAAATAATTGGTTTCTTCTGCTTTTCTATCCCCAGTCCATCTTTACTTCCAAGCAGGGAGTTGCCCCTTTTAGCAAAAAATGAAAAATGAAAAGAAAACCACCTACATTGCATCAAAACTGACCAATAAATCAACCAAATTCAATGTTATAGTCTGGAGATATTGTACATGCCCCAAGGCACATCAAAGGATCCTGGGATATAGTGCAGGATAATGGAAGGAGCATAGAATTTGGAGTCAGATGCCCTGAGTTCAGATCCTGTCTTTACTTCTTATTATTTGTATGACCTTGGACAAGTCCCACCTCCTCTTTGGATCTTAGTTTTCTCATTTGTAAAGTAAGGATTTTGGAATGAATGAACTCTAAATTGTCTTTAATATCTAAATCTATGATTCAATGGTCCTATGAGTCATAAGGATAGTCCCAATCAACTAACTCACTTTACAGAAAAGGAAACTGAGGCCCAAAGGTGGACAGTATTCTTGGCCCAAGGTCTGGGGTAGGGGGTGTGATATAACATGAAGTAACAACAAACTTGCCTGAAACAACCCTGTTTCCCTTCTGAATGTGTCATACAAAAAGGGAAACTGAGGGAATCAGAGATACATGGTTTGGCAACTAGAAGCGAACTCACCAGTCATCAAGTCCAACCCTCTCTTTTCTAGTTTTTTAACATTTTTATTTAAAGTCTTAAGTTCCAAATTCCATCCCTCTCTACCTCTCCTCTCCCCTCCCTGAGATGGTAAACAATCGGATATAGGTTATACATGTGCAATTATGTAAAACATTTCTGTATTAGTCATTTTGTACAAGAAGACTCAAATAAAAGAAAAAAAATGAAAGTGAAAATAGTTTGTTTCAGTCTGTATTTAGTCAATACCAGTTCTTTCTCTGGAAAGTCTGTTTCATTATTAGTCCTCTGAGATTTTCTTGGATCGTTGTATTGCTGAGAATAGCTAAGTTATTCACAGTTCTTCGTCATACAATATTGCTGTTATTGTGTACAGTGTTCTCCTTGTTCTGTTCACTTCACTTTGCATCAGTTGCTATAAGTCTTTCTAGGTATTTCTGAAATCATCTTGCTTATCATTTCTTAAAACACAATAATATTGTACCACACTCATATGCCACAGTTTGTTCAGGCATTCCCCAATTGATGGACATCCCTTCCATTTCTAATTCTTAGCCACCATCAAAACAGCTGCTATCAATATTTGTGTACACATAGGTTCTTTTAACCCTGTTGCTTTAAGGAAGAGCAAAATGAGACCTGGAGGGTTGAAAAAACTTCTTTAAGGTCACATGGGTAGAAAGGAGCAGAGCAGAGCCTGACACCTGAATCTGTAGCCCTCAAATCCCATGACCCTTCCACCGGGAGCATGCTGACCAGTCTTTTGTCTTTCCCACCATTTCTCCCTGACTCTTTGGGCAAAGGTCAGATCTTCATAAATTCAGAGGAAGAAGGGTCCACAAAGGTCATCTGCACCACACCCTTCATGGGGCAGCTAGGTGGTGCAGTGGATACAGGACAGGCAGATGGGAGATCAGAAAACCTGAGTTTAAATCCTGCTCCAGATACTTGCCAGGTGAGTCATCATGGGTAAGTGGCAACCTCCGGAAACCCATGAAGTTTCCTCATCTATAAAATGAGAGGGTGGTTCCCATCTCAATCCATCATTGTGAAGATCCATGGAGACATCTCTGAGCCCTTCATATATCTTAAAGTGCTAGCTATTATTGGTATTATTTTATAGGTGATGAAAGTGAGGTGGAGCGAGATGAAATGACTTGTCCAAGACCACACAGGCAGTAAGTGATTCACACTCAGGATGTTTGATGTCATAAGCAGCATTCTTTCCACTGTCCCATGTCACTCCTCTAACCATGGTGCTGATATTTTTAATGAGGAATTTTGGCCAATTATGGACCAAGTCCTTCTGGGAAGTTCATAGTGGTGTTGACTGATGAGGTCTTTGGAGCACTGTTACACAGTTGTCAGATTGAGCCCTAAGTACTTGGATTCCAGAGCCAGCTCTACTTTTCAGTATTTATGTGACCTTGGGTGTTTCCCTTCCTGCTCTGAACCCTTGACCCAGGTAATGTTTTTCTCCCGCCTCTGCCTTTACATGGCTGCCCTGCACTGAAACAACCTCATCTTCTCCTACTCCTCTCCCAGGATCTTCAGCTTCCTCCTATCCTCAGTGTGGGCATCTCCTCCCACTGCCAACAGTTTCTTTATGTTCCTCCACTCATTCTTACCTTCTTTCTCACCCCAAAAGATCTAGTCCTTCCTCCCTTTTCTGAGTGCATTGTGTATTCCCAACAATGTGTAAGCAGCTTGAGGGCAGAGCCTGTGTCCCTTTTGTATTGCTATCTATACTGCCTGGAACCCAATAGTTCAGTCACTGAGTCAGACAACAAGCATTTAATAAGCACCCACTATGTGCTAGCACTGTGCTAAGCACTAAGGATGCAAAGAAAGGCAAAGAAACCAGTCCTTTCCCTTACAGCTCTCACAGCTTTATATAGGGGAGACAGCATGCAAGCACACTGTGTGCACACAAGGTGCAGAAATGGGAGGTCTCAGAGGGACCTCAGATTAATGAGGATTGGGGAAGGCTTTTGTAGAAGGTGGGGACATAGCTGAGACTCAATGGAAACCTAGGAAGCCAGGCTGGTGAGATGAGGAGGGAGAGCATCACAGAGATGAGGAAAAAGGTTCCAGGTTAGTTGGGAGATGGAGCATCATATGTGAGGAACAGTAATGAGGTAGAATCACTCAGTTATGGAGTAAGCAGAAGGAAAATAAGGTGTAAGAAGATTGAAAAGGTAAGGGGGAGGGAGGACCAGGTCATGAAGGGCTTTAAAAGCCAGAGGACTTCATGTTTGAACCTGGATGCAATAGGGAGGCACCAGGTGCTCCATAAATCCTGGTAAAATGTTGAATGAATCTGAAAAATAGGAGGGGGGACTGGTGATCTTTGAGGTCTCCATGCTCTAAATCTTATTATTCTAATTGCCCCATATAGACAAGATTGATGAAAACTCCAGCCTAGAGAGCCAAGTAGCCTCAGACCTCCGGGTAAATGTTCTAACAGCATCATAAACTTTTTGAAAGACACCAAAATGAACAGAAAACTGAGAGGACTGCTTTGGCCCTTTTTGGAATACATCCAGCTTTCTTGGCTTCCATTTTTATATGATATATTCAGAAGCTCTCAAGTTTGACCTTGGACCATCTTACAAAGTTCTAAAATGTATTTAGGACACCCCAAAATGGACTCTTTTTCCACAGACCTTCAAGAAGAGAAAGGTGAAACCAATTTGGCAAGAGCTCCAGATGGAAAATGCGACAAATGTGACATGAATTCAAGATTTTAATATCTTGAGTTTTATAAAATTGGAACCGTTGGGTCCATAATTTGGAAATGCTGACTAGGGAGATCCAAAAAGACTTCCTGTGGGAGACAGCCCATGAACTGAGACTTGAAAGAAGCTAAAAATTTTGTGAGGTACAAATGAAGGAAGAGAGAGAGAGAGAGAGAGAGAGACTGCCTATGCAAAGACCCAGGGGTGGGAGAAAGTATGTCTTGGGTGAGAAATAGCAAATAGTCCAGTTTGATTGGATCGTGCAGTCCATCAAGTAATATGGAATAATCCATGAAAGGTGGACTGGATCCTGATTGCAAATGGTCTTATATAGTAAACTGAGGACTTAATTTTATCATAGAGTCAATGAGGACCACTGATGCATTTTGAGGAGGAGAGTGTCATGGTCAGGCCTGTACCTTAGGAATTTATTTTATTTAATTTATTTATTTTTTGGCAGCTGCAGGAGCCAGGAAGCTACTAGTTGGGGCATCGGGCAATGGGCTGATCTCGGGACCTGCTTGCCCCAGGAGATTCCTGGACCTTTGGAAACACCAGGAGACACATGCATTTCCTGTTGTATTACCCAAATCAGATTAAAGAGACCGAGCAATTCTAAGGGAAAAAAACGAGAAAAGATCAAAGACAGATTTTTTTGGTTTTATTTTATCTAGCGCTGACCTGAGATTTCTTTGGTGTAGGGAGCTCTTATTGAGAAAGCTCCCTTCATCAACACAGATTGCATCTACTATGCAATTTACTCCTGGAGAATTGCCCAAGAACACTGAGGGATTTAATGACTTGCCCACTATCAAGCATCTAGTCTCTGCTGGGGGCAGAACTTGAACTCAGAACGGTGCTTCCTGAACCCAAGGCCAGGTCTGTATCTACTTTGCCAAGCTGACTTTGGGAACTTCCATAGATAACCAATGACTGTGAGGAGAACCCAGTTCATTTCAATTCAATTGAACAACTATTAAGAACCTACTGTGTGAGATAAGTGTTAGAGGAATTTCAAAATTTGGATGCAAAGAATAGTTCAGTTCCTGGTACAGTGCTGGTACATACTACGAATGCTTGTTAATGGGTTGGTAACAATATCGTAAACTTTGTCCTTTGGTATAATACATGCATACATGCACACATATGTATAAAAGTGTGTGAGCTTACATATATGTATGTGTGTATAAATGTGCGAGTAGCACCTGGAACACACAGTTCCAGTTCACATCAAGTTGGATTCAAAACTGAATAGGAAGAGGCGAGACAACTGAATGGCCTCCAGGAAACTGAAAAGTCCTTTCAATGGCACCGAAGTGGTCCCTGAAACATGGTCCATCATTTTTAATGTCAATATTCTACTGGTTGTAGGTATCATGGAATCATGGAACATTATATTGAAAATACCAATCAGAGAGAAAGCAGTAGGGAGAAGCATAGTGCAGTAGAGAGGGTAAGAAGGTTACAAGAGATGACCAAATAAGGAACTTTAAAGAAAGGGATCATCAAAAGAGCATATTGTCAAAAAAAGTCAGTGGTTCAGGGGCTCTGGGTTGGAGTAGGAAAGACTTCAGTCCAAATCTAGCCTCAAGTGCTTACAAGATGTGTGCCTTTTTTCATCAATAAAATAAAAATAATAATACCACCCACCTCCCAGGGCTGTTGTGAATGTGTGTGTATATATGTGAGTGTATGTGTGTGTCTACACATATACATATATGCACATATACATACACACATACATATACAAATAGATCAAAGCACTTTACAAACCTTAAAATGCTATCTATATAAACACCAGTTGGCTGTTGTTGTTGTTTAGTCGTTTAGTTGCGTCTGACTCTTTGTCGCCCCATCGTCCATAGCACTCCAGACCCTTTTATCCTCTACTATCTCTCAAAGCTAGAATTATTAGGTACTAAAAGAAAATGGACTGGCCATATGTCCAGTGGCACGGACCGATAGTCTGTCGGTGTGTTCTGCTGGAATGCTTCTGATGTCTAGAAAGGGCAAAGAAGGCCACTAGCTTTGGTGGTGGGTGTTGGGTCCCCTGTTTTATGGGTGAATCTCCAAATATAGACAGGCAGGGAGGGTCCTTAGTAGATCTTTGGAGGGAATCCCTGGGCCAGTGAGATCAAAGATCCACTGGAGTACTTTGAGTAATAAGTAATAAAGTTTTGTCAAGTTTAAAAAGTCATTTACATTGTCATCTCTCATGTAATATTAATATGATAGCAATAACATAATAATATTAATTAACTGAAAATATTAATAATGAAAGTAATTTATATTTACCCTGAAATTTAGATGCAAAGTACTTTATCTTATGTCTTTGTATCTCGCAATAATCCTGTGAGGTAGGTGCCACCGTTGTTATGCCCAATACACACATGAGGAACCCAAAGTTAAGAGAATTTATGTTAATCATTTAAGGTCACATAGGCAGTAAGGATCTGAAGTCAAATTTGGACTGAGGCTTTCATGGAGCTTACCATCTGCCAGGCCCATGTGACGTACAAAAAAAGATGGAAATAATACTGAAAAGTATAGGAGAAAGAGGGAAAGGGATAAGAGTGATGATTAGGCACCTACTACTTGCCAGACACTAGGCTAAGTAGTGGTTCACAAACATTATTTCATTTGACTGTCATATAGAAAGTCACAGCACATTCAATTACATATCCTAGGCATGCTCCCTCCTTGTCTTCCCCTTCCTCACTCTCAGTTTCTGCCTTCTGCTCTATAAATAACAAGCAGATCAATATAACCGTTACTTCAGGAAAGGGCACTATAATCCACTCCCTGATGGTTACACTCCCAGATGGTCCAAACCAAAACTCTCTCCCTTAGACAGTACCTTACTGTGGGGGATGTATTCTCCATATGTGAGTGATGTAAGCTCATTGAGGGTAGTTGACTGTCTAGTTTTTGTATTTATATCACCCTGGCTTAGCACAGTGCTTAGCACATAAGGATTTAATAAATGATGTGCTTTCATTCATTCATGGTCCAAACATACCATGCAAGGTCCAAAGAAGGAAACTATATCTGGGCAAGGCACAATACTTAGAGTGAAACAGAGATGGGTCCACAGATATACCCCAGACCAAATAAATCAGAGGTTTATTGCTTGGATTTCTTCATTAGATTTATTATATTTGCTTCACCCTTACACATTTGGGGTGAACTATGCTAGATATTGCGTGTTCTGACCACAGAGAAGGCCAGTAATGGCTGTGTCTCATTAACTGGAATAAGTATTCTACTAGCTAATGAGAAACATGAATTTTCTCCTTAAAAAAGGACTTCTTCAAAAACATTTTAACAGCAACAAAGAAAATAATAATAAAGGGAGAATCATCTTTAAATACTTAAAGCAGAGAAATAAAAGCTTTCCAAAGATTCCAAGGCCTTGACATTAAATAATGTCATTTATTAATTACATACCTAGTTATTCAGAGTTCCTTAAACTTAATAATTAATACCTTTGGTATTAATTATACCAAATTTTTATATATATAAATAATTATATTATATTATATATAAATAATTATATATATAAATAATTATAATACCATATATATATATATATATATATATATAATTAAATAAATAAAATAACCATATATATATATATAAATAATTATAATACCAAGGAATATTTGGGCCTAGCAAATTAACTTTGCCTGTACAGAGTGATGTCTCAGGCACAGTACCAAAGTTCTGACACAAGTTCAACTGGAAAGCCAGCTAATGTGACCTGTGATGGGGGACCTGCTTACTGCTGAAACTGATGGTCAGAGTCTGTTTCTTTGGGGGCTTTGTATAACTGCCTCTAAATTAGACAAGAGTTCATATGATAGAAGACTAGTTGGAATACTTAGAAGATATAACTTCAAATATAAACAAAATTAGTCAAAGCATAAGAAAGTTATCTTTCAATACTTACCAAAAAAAAGGTAAATTATGTTTTTTTTCTCTCTGTCTCTGTCTCTGTGTCTCTGTGTCTGTGTCTCTCTGTGTCTGTCTCTCTCTGTCTCTCTGTCTCTGTCTTTCTGTCTCTCTCTGTCTCTGTCTGTCTCTCTGTCTCTCTGTCTCTCTCTCTCTCTCTCTCTCTTTATGGGATACTGGGTTTGCTGCCAACATTTTCCTCTCAACCCCAAATCAGTCTGACACTTTAATAATATCATGGCCTGAAATAATTCATGTTATTGGTTTTAGCACAAGATAGCAGTGATAAATTATTGCAGGAGCCCTACTCCTCTGCGGGCATTCCAGGTCCAGCCAGGTCACAACCTGATACACCTGTGGGCTCTCCCCAGTTGATGGGCAAGCTCTCTAGTCTTCCCTTTGGCATTCATGAGAAATTGCACTCAGGGTGCCCGCTCTTCTCTGGAATCCTCTAATGAACTAATTGTTCATTAAGAAGGAATACCCACAAACTGAACCAAAATAAATTCGCCAAAGGGCCTTTTCCCCACATTGGACACTCTCTGGCCTCTGCATTATCCTCAGAGAGCCTCTGGCATGGTGTCTCAAATCTGGATGAAATTAACCTCACTTTCTTAGTGCCCTTCCTCCATTTTCACTGGCATGCTTTTCTTCTCAGATCTCTGGCTATCCAGTGAGTTTCCCCTCCCATTCTAGTCTAGATTCTTAGATAACAACCAAGCTGGGAATCTCACCTTTGACTCATTTCTCTAACACAGAGCCTAGGGCTGAAAGATAAACTGTCTGTTTATGGGCTCTGTCTTTTTCAGCTTTAGCCCTTTTGGTTTCTGAGTCAAAGTGAAATTATGATACAGTCTCACTGTTCTGATGGGAGGGCAAAGGAATTTCAGAGGTAAATGGAATATCCAGTTCACTGGCATCAAACTTGGTCTTCTCAATCTGTGCTGTCTTGTGCCACCTCTTTCTGATCATATGAAAAGACAAAGAAAGTGTTCCTGGCTATTTAAGCATTACCAAGCCTTAGAAGAACAGCTTCTCTTTTTCTTCATTTAGAAATAAAAGCAAATCAGAAAGATCTGTATTTATTCACAAGAGACATCAAGCTGCAGTGGGAAGAGAATAGGATTTGGGGTCAAACATCCTGGATGAAAATCTCAGCTATTGTATTCAGTACCTTTGCAACTTGTGTGAATCTCTGACCCTCTTCAAGCCTTTGTTTCTCCAATGGTAAAGTGAGGATTTTAAAAGTTCATTCATTCTCTAAAGTATATGATAGGATCACTTCTTAGACATAGGTGTGTGTGTAGAGCCCCCCACCCCCAACCTGAAGTATGATAAGTGAATAATAAAATGAATAGTAAATCCAGATTACAAAAGTCAGGCAAAATTATGCTGTGATTCAGCAGATCAATTACTTCCTACTTCCCTAGGATCTTCAAAGTTACTGTGAGATGTTGCAACTGGGGAAGGTCTAACACGGCATCCTTTTCAGACTCATTCCCTATAAGGGATATGCAGCCCATCTAACCAAACCTAATAGACTTGGAACCAGCTGGAGAGGTCAACTCTAGTCAATGACCAGGAAGCTAGACTGGAGGAAGCAGGAAAGTGGCAGTGATCCTCATGGCTCTGTGCCTGAAACATCATTAAGTCAATTCCAAGGTGGATAAAGGTGAAGCTACTCTTCCCAGTTTCTCCTGATGTACAACAGCACTGTCTGACTGTCTCAGGATCACAACATACCAGAAGTGGACGATACCTTAGGGGCACTGAGTCCAATGTGTACTAACTGGAATCCTTTCTAGAATACACCTGACCAGTGGTCATCCAGCCTTTGCGGTATGACATCTAGACAAGGAATTCACTATCTTCTTAGGCAGTTAGGTGGCACAGTGCTGGGCATGGAATTAGGAAGATCTGAGGTCAAAGTTAGTCTCAAACCCTTACTAGCTGTGTGTCCCTGAGAAAATCTATCTCAATTTCCCAAATGTAAAATGGGATTGATAATAGCATTGACATCACTGGGCTGTCATGAGGATCAAAAGAGGTCTTATTTTTGAACTCTTAGCATAGTATCTGACAGGTAAAGCCAGTGCTTAATAAATGCTTACTCTATTTCCCCCTTCCTGAGATCATCTAATTCTCTTGGGGACAGCTCTACTTGGTAGGAAATTGAATGACTTCTTTTCCTCATCAAAGCTCCCATGGATATTCATCCCAAAATAACAGGATTGAGATGGCTGTTCGCACAGCATGTTGGGTCCTAGGCTTTATGCTTCTCTAGCCATGAGTCAGCCTGCATGTAGTACCTTTGCAGGCTGAAGATGCTCTGTGTGAGAAAGGTGCCATCTTCCCCGTAGTCCTCCTAAGGGATCACAAGCAAAGGAGAACAACTCATCCTCCCCCTTTTCAATTCAGCAAGCGTTTATTGTAGCTGGCTCCATGTCAAGAACATAACAATCTTTACCTGATGCTTTTGTTGCCTCACTGCCCACTCACTGCTCTTGGAATCTGGCTTCCCTCTCCACTACTCTACAGAAGCTGCTCTTTCCAAGGTCACCCTCTAATCTGAAATCCCAATAGTTTCCTCTCAGTCCTCATTCTTGGTCTTTCTGCAGTACTTGACACTACTGACCACCTTTTCTCCTCCCCTCCTGATTTTCCTTTTTTCAAAATGTCCTCTAATTCTTTTTCTGTCCAATGTTCCAACTGAGGAGCTCTCCAAGGTTCTATCATTTTCTTCTGTTCAATACTCTACCTTAATGCAGGGACTTTTCAAGGAAATGTGTCATTATCATCATCATCTCCTCCTCCTTCTTTTCTCTCTCTCTCTCTCTCTCTCTCTCTCTCTCTCTCTCTCTCTCTCTCTCTCTCTCTCTCTCTCTCTTTCCCTCTCTCCATCTTCTCCTTCCCCTCCTCATTTTTTCTCTTACCAATGTTCACCATTCATAGGGCTTCAGTGAACACTTCCTTGACTATAATTGCCAAATCTTTAACTTAAGTTATGATCTTTCCCCTAAACTCAGGAACAAGTTTCTAATGGCATCCTAGCTGTTTCCACTTGGATGTCTCACCAGCACCTCAAAGTCAACATGTCAGGAACCAAACTTATTCCCCAAAGGGGCCATCTAGTTCAATGCATATTTAAACAAGAATATTTTCTCAAACATGTCAAAATGTGATTATCCAGCCTTTCCTTGGAGGTCTCCAGGGATGAGAGAATCATGACCACATATAGTAGCCCATTACGTTTTTAGATATTTCTCAACCCTAAATCTGCCCTTTGCAACATCAACCTAGATATGTCCCCTGAAGCTGAGCAGAACAGGCTGACCCTTCTTCTACATTAAGGAGCATCCAAATACTTGAAATGCTTGAAAAGATTTATTGTTTTCCTCCTAAATACTTTCTCCTGGAAGCTAAACATCCCCAGTTCCTTCAACTGATATCAATATGATATGAATTCTAGTCACTTTACTAACTTAGCTCACTTTCTCTTGAAACTCTTCAGCTTATCAATGACCTAGATAAAATGTGCTGTTCAGAGTCAGGTCATTCATTAACCTCTCAAGAGCATCTAATAAGCACTTATTATATCCTCAGACTTCTTGTATCCAAGGGACAAAGACAAAAGTGAAACAATCCTTGCCTTGAGAGAACTTCTATGCTATTGAAGATAACAGCACAGTCTAATGGTCACTTCCTTTTTCCTGGGGGTTGGGCCTCTTTTATTGTTGCCTAAGACACATTAGCTTTTTTGTTGACCAATTTGGCAAGTGTTTGCATTTTTCCAGAACCTCCAAGTAATTTGAGATGGTTTGGGTACTCTAGCCTTCCTTAACACTCCCCCCAATATTCTGCTTGCAACATGGTTTTCATTCATTTTTCCTTTCTTTTTTAATTTCAAGTGTTTATTCCTATGGCAGCTATATAGTACAGTGGATAGAGCATCTGACCTGGAATCAGGAAGACTCCTCTCCTTGAGTTCAAATCTAGCCTTAGACACTTACTAGCTGTGTGACTCTGGGCAAATTATTTAACCTGGGCCTCAGATTCCTCATCTGTAAAAGAAGTTGGAGAAAAAAATGGCAAAGCACTCTGTTATCTTTGTCAAGAAAACCCCAAATGGGCTCACAAAGAGTCAGACATGACTGAAAACAATACTACAACAACAATTCATTTCTATGAAATTTTCTTTTTAGGTTCTGGCCAAGATTCTAGTTTGTACCATAGCATATCATCAATCCTTGGATATTTTCCAAGGTTATGTTCTTACTTCCTTATTTCTCTTCTCTTCCTATATTCACTGTGGGCCTGTAAGGAAATCTCTGGATTTTGAGACAGAGGCCTCCATTCAACTTTCAGTTTTGTTCTTATTCTATGTGATGGTGGGTAAGTCATTTCTTCTTTCTCCATCCATAAAATGAGAACATTGTAATAGATAGCAGATACCTTATGATGCCCCTTCCAACTTTCAAACATTGATCCTGGGATACTTGACAACATAAACCACTCCATTGTCTTCAGATATCACGAATAAGAGAACAATATCCAGATAGCTAACTCTTCCCTCTCCCTCACATAGAGTCAATTACTGCCAGGTCTAACTAAGGCAGTTAGGATGGGATAAAGTCCATGGCTCAAAGTGAAGAAGATCTGAAGTCAAAAGATACATTGGACATCCAATAGTTGTGTGATCTTTCTCATTCTCAGTTTCCTTATCTGTAAAGGGGGGTAATAAAAGCACTTGCCTCACTGAGTGGTTGTAAGCATCAAATGAGACGGAGAATATAAAATATATGGCAAACTTTAAAGCCCTCAAAAAATCTTACTGCCACCATCATTACTGCTAATTACACAATGTGGCTCACGTCCATTCCCTGCCAATGACCCCATCCTAGAACCTTTATATGCTTAACTATGTCTCAGCTGGTAACAAGTAGCAAAGCTGAGGTGACTACTTTACAAAGTCCAGGATAATAAGGAATAGCTAACTTGGTGCTATTTATCTTTCACTGCTACCCAAGCATTGAGTATCAGGCTCTGAATATTGTGGGTACCTAATCAATGGTTGTTGAATTAAGGTGGACTGAATTTTGAATGCTCTGTGCTAGATATTAAGGGAGAGAAAAAGATGGATAGGAAATCATTGTTCAAATTATGGTTCCTGAATATATCTGATAATGTCTGTGTTATATGAAATGACAGAGGCATGGGAAGACTTATACAGATGGAATCAAACTAGGAAAATAATAAACACAGTGTCAGCCCCAATGTAAATAGAGTCAATATGGAAAATCTGTAGAAATTCACAGTCTAGTATTATTAGCAGATGACCAAAGGTCAGGGATGTATGCCTCCTTTCTGTTAACAATCAACTTTGGCAGGGGAGGGAGTGAGGTTTGTTTGGGTGGTTTGGGGGGAGTGTCTATCATGTCACAACCATCCATATGGCCTCCAAAAGCCTCCAAAGCTCCTCTAAACTTGTCTCTCCCTCCACTTCCTGTCTTCTTACACTTGGCTCTCCTCAGCCTACTGCCTGCTCCTCCATTTCAGCTTTTGACTCCTGATTGTCCCTCCTTCGTGGGTCACCATCCTCCTCTTTGCCTTCCACCTTTCAGCTTCTCAGGCTTCCTTCAAGCCTCATGGCAAACCTGATCAACAGGAGGCCTTTCCTGCTCCTTCTCCCATCATTCCCTTGGAGACTGCCTCCAATCCACACTAGCTCTAACTTTTCTATGCACTAGAAGGGGAACTCTTCGAGAGCAGAGTCTATATTTATTTCTTTGTAGCCTCATCATTTAGCACATAGTCAGCACTTATTAAATGCTTTTTGATGGACTGACTAGTTAGGGAAATCAAATGGCTGAGGAAAGAGGCATATACAGGAAATCACATTGATTTTTAGTCACAAAATTAAGAAATTTGGGGGAACTGAATCAAGAAGCATTTATTATGTGCCAGGCCCTGTGTTATGTCCTGGAGATACAGAGCCAAAAGCAAAGCAGTATCTACCTTCAGGGAGCTTATATTCTAATGGTCAGAGGGAGAACCTACACAGTTATAGGTGTATATAAAGCACAAATCAGATAAAAGGTAGCCTTGATTGGGAAGGTTCTGGCCACTCAGAGGATCAGGAAAGACCTCATGACCAAGGTAGTACTTGGGCTGAGTCTTAGCCACCTGGTTTAGGTATTCCAGGAAACAGCAGCGATGAGAGCAAACATTGCAGGCATGTGGCAAAAGCATGGAGATGAGACAGACTGTTATATATTTGGAACAAGTGAGCCAGTATGGCTGCACCATAGATAGATAGAGGAGAGCAATGAATAAATAAATTGGAAAGGAGGACCCAGTTGAAAATGACAAATGAAGGAGTTTATGTTTGATCTTACAGGTCATAGGGAAGCAATGCCATTTACTGAATAAAGGCTGGGCCAGAAATAGAAGGGTGTCCAGAGCATATGGGCCTTTGTTTAGGAAGGGTAAGATGGAAGGGAAGAGGAAAACCACTTGTGATAGGACAAGGAAAGAGCAAGGCATTCTGGGTCAGAAAGATCATCAAGGAAAACAGTTTGGCTGGAGTGGGGAGCAGAGATAAAGCAGAAAACATGAGCTGGGTCTACATTATGGAAGCTTTTGGATATCAGACTAACAAAAAATCCTATGAACAAGAGGGAACCAGTGAAAGTGTTTGAGTAGGGAATGGATGGTTATGGTGTCTGGGGCTGTTTGGGATATGTTAGAGGCCAAAGATGCTGTTGGCTTCCTGAAAATTGGAAACTCAACAGGGCTGTGGATTTGCTCAGTTGAGAACACCCCCTTCACCTGAGTTAAATTTGTAGCATTTTTTACATGTAGTTATTTTGTTTCATGGAAGAGGAAGTGAAGTTCTCATCACAATTAACTTTTCTGTCTGTAATATGCTTGTCTGCATAGTATATTCATGGGCAAAAAAACAAGAAAAAAACAAAACCGTCAGCAAAAAGATTCTAATTCCTTTAATGCACTGAGTTTTTTTTTAAACATTAATTCCTCTGCTATTTATTCTGATGCAGATTGAAAAATAAATCTGAAACTATTGGTAGTAGTTTAGATGAAACTGTAGGTCACTTACTATTTAAAACAAAACAAAAACTTGGACACCATCTTCTCAAGATAATCCCGAAATATTTTTCTCTATATGAAAGCTAATCAGTTTTGTCTCCCTTCTCAAGCAGTCCCCTTAAATCCCCTATATACAGATATTTGAATGGTTCTTTGACTTATGAAAACTCAAATTATGCATGAAATAGATGGAATAACCGTTTTATTGATTCAAAACTATGTTAACAAGAAAAGTTATTTAAAGCCATGCGATACTTCATCTGTGTTCTAAAGTGTAACCCCAATGGGAGGATCATTTGGAAGGCATTCCAATTCCTGGGACTGATCCTTGACAGAGATGAAGTGCTCTAGAGTGGGAGTGACTGGAAGGACATATCAGAAGGGGGCTCGTAATTTCTTAGGTAGCAGGACTTAACACTGGAGGAGGCCTTACAAAGTACCAACTTCACCTCTCCCTCTTTGCAGGGGAAAGAATCCAGAGAGATCAAATGTTTGATTCCTGGTCACATGGCTTATGTGTGGAATGAATAACTGGAAGGAAATCATGCCTCTCACTTCTGGATACTTTGAAGTATACAAAGTGCCTTCTTGACATAAACTAACCCTGAGAGGCTGGAGATGCCAGAGTCACTGAGTCCATTTTATAGAAGAGGAAATCAAACTTGGAGAGGGGAAATGACAGCAAGTTTATGTGGAATTTAAACCAGGGTCTCCTGACACTATCTGGTGTTTTCCCTTGAGCTGATGGAAAAAGAGTCCTCAGGCTGGAGCAGCTTCAAAGGGAACTTAGAGCCCCAATTAGATGGAGAGGAAGAGAGCCAGAATCTAGCAGTAATAAGGAAGCCAAAGGTGATGAGAAGCCAGAGGTGCTAAAGAGTGTTGGACACTTCAGAAAGACTCACAAACATGTGGTTTGAGAAAATCCCCTGGACCTGGCTTCCTCCCTCCCTCTCCTCCTCCCTTCCTTCCTTCTTTTTTCCCTTCTACCTTCCTTTTTCATCATTCTTTTCTTCTTTTTTTAATATGATCAGTTATCATCAACATCATCATCATCAATAGTGTACTTTTCTATTGCATTTTAGGTGTAGAAATAGGCAGCTAGATGGTTCAGTGGATAGAGCATCAGTGTAGGAGTCAAGAGGACCTGAGTTCAAATTTCACCTCAGACACTTGACACTCACTAGCTGTGTGACCTTGGACAAGTCACTTAACCCTAAGTGCCTCGTCCTGGGTCATCTTGTTATCCTGATGAATATCTGGTCACTGGATTCACATGACTCTGGAGGAGAAGTGAGGCTGGTGATCTGCACAGCCCTCTGCCACGCAAAACAAAGTCAAGTGCAAGTCATGTCATCATTTCTCTGTTGGCTTGGTCTTCTTCAGCAACAAAGGGCGAACACACACAGGTGTAGAAATGTACATCACTTTTCAGACATTGTTTCATTTGCTCCCAAAAACTGAAACCTTGGAAGGTGAGGACAGTTTGTTGTCAAGCTGTGAAAGGTTTTAAAGGCCAAACTGAAGAGTTACTATTTTATCTTGGTGACAGTAGGGAGCCTCTGAAGTTTATAGTGTAATGTAGCAGGAGTGTTTTGATGGCAGCTACACCGTATCTCTAGAGAACGTCTTCCTTTACTGCCTGGCTCCTACTCATAATTTTCCACCCAATTATTGAGCCTGAATGGATCTGCTATAGTTTAAGCTCATTGTTTCTTGTCCTAGTCTTAATGAGAATCACTACTGCCTTCATTTTCGAAAATAGCTTTATTTTTGCTGAATTTTTTCAATCTTCTCTCAACATTCCATGGTGCCATATGCATAATTAAAAGCAGAAACAGTGTATCCCTTAATCCCGGGAAGTGCCTCATCATGATTTTGATGAAGGATTCTTGGTAAACAAATAAAAAAAAGAAGAATCTTACATTGGCAACTTCCTCAAGCTTTGCTCAGAGATTTTCAGTAATGAAATATAGCATTATCATTAAAATAATTACCCTAAGTGCCATTATTATTAGGGTCAATTCTATCAACGGGAGGGAGGGGAAGTTCCTCTATGAAGAACTAATCAAACTCCTGTGGTTCCTTTATTAACTAGCCTGGTAATCAGGCCCTTGCTCAAATGACACTCCATCAATTGATGATTTGTTTGAATATTGTCAGCAGTATTGCCGTAATACACATATTCCATGGCATGGGTCCATGAGGATTCTAGTTTTTCCCATGTAAATACTTCTATTTAACCATACTATAATTTTGTTAACTTTTCTTTTGTAAATAAACAAGTTAAAGTACACTGAGATTCTCAGCTTTTTATTAAAAGAAAATGGACGAGTCATCATCACAACTTTTAGGAGCTTCCATCCAAAAGTATTTCTGCCTATCTAGCCTCCTGCAAAGATGTGCACCTTCCTCATGGTCTCCACACCTGAGGAGGCTGCTCTCTACTTAAAGCTTCAGGACCTGGGCCACTCTTCTCCCAATCCAAGTCCTGCTTTAATCTCCTCTACAAAGTGATTGTTACTTGAGTGACCTGGACTACATATGGGAAAAGCAATGGCTTGAATTTGGAGGACTTGGGTTCAAATCCTGATTCTACAATTTCTGACAATTTGGAATATATATGACCTTAGAAAAATTATCTTTGCACCTCAGCTTCCTGTTTTATAAAATAATTAATATCTCTAGGTTCCCTTCCATTGCTAGATTCTATAAAGTTCCTGACTGTATCTACTTTGAAAATACTTTAGCCACTTTTTTTAGCAGGAGTTAATGTTGGGGGAAGGGGCTAGGTATATGTAAGCATATGTGTTTGTGTGTGCATGTGTACACGCATGCATGTGTGAAACTTGGAATGACTTCTATCATCACTTCCATTCTGACCATGTATGTGATCCACTCATCCATCAATCATTTAAGATTTGGGAATGAAAAGAGGAGTGAAAGGGAATGGAGAAAGCTATTTTAAAAAATTCCCAGGTGTTGGACATAGACCAACATCTGACACTATATACTAGAATAAAGTCCAAATGGATAGATGGCCTAGATATAAAGGCTGATATTATAAACAAATTAGGTGAGCAAGAAATAGTTTATCTGTCAGATTAGAATGTAGGAATTTGTGACCAAACAAGAGGCAGAGAACATTATGAAATGCAAAATCGATAACTTTGATTACATGAAATTGAAAAGTTTTTGCATAAACAAAGCCTATGCAACCAAGACTAGGAGGGAAGCAGAAAACTGGGAAAGCATTTTTGCAATTAGCATTTCTGATAAAGGTCTCATTTCTAAAATATATAGACAACAAAATCAAATTTACCAGAATACAAGTCATTCCTCAATTGATAAATGGTCAAAGGATATGAACAGGCAGTTTTCAGAGGAAGAAATTAAAGTCATCTATAGTCATATGAAAAAAATGCTCTAGATCACTATTGATTTAAGAGATGCAGATCAAAGCAGATCTGAGGTACCACATCACACCTATCAGATTGGCTAACATGACAAAGAAGGAAAATGATAAAAGTTGGAGAAGATGTGGGAGAGTTGGAACACTACTTCATTGTTGGTGGAGCTGAGAACAGATCCAACCATTCTGGAAAGCAATTTGAAACTGTGCCTGAAGGGCTATAAAAATGCACATTCCCTTTGACCCAGCAATATTCCTTCTATGGCTGTATCCCAAAGACTTCATAAAGATGGAAAAAGGATCCCCATTTACAAAAATATTTATGGTAGCTCTTTTTTTTTGTGGTGACCAAGAACTGGAAATCGAGGGGTTGCCCATCAATTGGGGAATGGCTACACAAGTTGTAGTACATGAATATTATGGAATATTACTGTACTATAAGAAATATTGAACAGGTAGACTTTGAGAGAACCTGGAAAGATTTATATGAATTAAAACTGAGTGAAATGAGCAGAATCAGGAGAACATTATATACAGTAACAGCCACAGTGTTCAGGGACTGATTTTGATAGATTTATCTATCAAATTACTTCATCTCAGAAAAGCAAGAAACTAAAACATTTCCAAAGGATTCATGATGCAAAATTCCATCCACACCCAGAGAAAGAACTATGGAGTCAGAACTCAGAACGAAGTAGACTACTTTCTTTTTTATTATGTTTCACTGTGTTTTGTTTTCTTTTTCTCATGGTTTCTCCCATTCGTTATAATTCTTCTATGCAATGTAACTGTTATGTAAATTTATTTAATAGGAGTCTATGTGTAGAGCCCATATCAAATTGCATGCTGTCTTGGGAAGGAAGAGGGAGAAAATTTAAAACTTTTGGAAGTGAATGTTGAAAACTGAAAACAAATAAATTAATAAATTTGAAAAAATCCCAGATATCTCCAATTAATTTCTTTTTTAAAAAAATAAATTTATTTAACTTTTCACATTCATTTTCACAAGATTTTGGGTTCCAAAATTTTCTCCCCCTTTGT
>CM053769.1:465791341-465814705 GCA_028658325.1 Potorous gilbertii | reverse complement strand
CATAATAGTCGTGTTGTGTAAGACTAACTATATTTCCCTCCATCCTATCCTGCCCCACATTGTTTCTATTCTCTCTTTTGATCCTGTCCCTCCCCGAGTGTTGATTTCAAATTGGTCCCTCCTTCCATTGCCCTCCCTTCCATCATGGCCAGCTCCCCCCCTCCCCCCCCGCTTATCTCCTTCTCCCCCAATTTCCAATTAATTTCAAAGAGCATTTGGGATTAGGTACACAATACATTGTAGTAAATGACTATATTACTATACTGTTTGATAAACTAAAGAACCAAGCTTTTGAGACAAAAACTCAATATTTGACAAAAATGTCTGGGAAAACTAGAAAACAATGTGGTAGAAACTAGCTATAGACCAACAACTCACACCATATACCAAGATAAGGTCAAAATGGGTTTTGAGTTAAACATAAAGGGTGAAACTACAAGCAAATTAGGAAAGTATAGAAGAGTTTACCTGTCAGATCTATGGATAAGGGAAGATGTTAGGACCGAATAAGATACAGAGATTATTGTAAAATGTAAAATAGATAATTATGATTAGGCAAAATTAAATAGTTTTGCATAAATAAAACCAATGCAACCAAAACTAGAAAGAACACAAAACAGGAATACATTTTTTATAGCAAGCATCTCTGATAAAGGCCTCATTTATCAACTATATAGAGAACTGAGTCAAATTTATAAGAATACAAATCATTCTCCAAATGATAAATAGTCAAAGGATATGAACAGGCATTTTTCAGGCAAGAAAATCAGATTGGATAATGTGAGAGAAAAGGAAAAATTATAAACATTGGAAGGAATGTGAGAAAACTGGGACATAACTGCACTGGGAGTTGTGAACCAATCCAACCATTCTGGGAAGCAATTTGGAACTATACTCAAAGGACTACAAAACTATGCATACCCTTTGATCCAGCTATACCACTACCAGGTCTGTATCCCAAAGAGATTTAAAAGGGAGGGCAGGGAGAGAAGAAACCTATTTGTACAAAAATATTTATAGAAGCTGTTTGTGTGGTAGGTAAGAACTGGAAATTAAGGGGATGCCCATCAATTGGGGAATGGCTGAACAAGTTGTGGAAAATGATTGTAATAGAATATTATTTTCCCATAAGAAATGATAAGCAGGATGATTTCAGAAAAACCTGTAATGAATTACATCAACTGATATAAAGTGAAGTGAACAAAATCAGAACACTGTAGACAGTAGCAATATTATATGATGAACAGCTATGACTAACTTAGCTATTTTCAGCAATACAATGATTCAACACAATTCCAAAAGACTCAAAATGAAAAATGCTATCTACCGCCAGAGAAGGAACTGATGATATCTGAATACAGATTGAAGCATACTATCTTTCTTTTTCTTTCCTTTTCCTTCCTTCCTTCCTTCCTTCCTTCCTTCCTTCCTTCCTCTCTCTGTATCTTTCTGTCTCTGTCTGTCTCTCTGTGTGTTTCTCCTTTTCTTTCTTTTTTGTTCGTTTCCTTTCACAAAATGACTAATATATGAAATGTTTTACATTACTGAACATGTATAACCTATGTCAGATTGCTTACTCTTTCAGGGAGGAGGGAAGGGAAGGAAGATGGGATAGAATTTGGAACTCAAAAGTTTTTAAAGCCCCAAAATATTTAAAATTGTTTTTCATATAAATGGGGAAAAATAAAATAATATTTTAAAAAGACTGGGGGATTAAAGTCTCAAAAAGAAGCAGCTTCCCTTAAGTTTCCCCTTTGTCAAGTGAGCATGCTCACTCTGTGTGTGTGTTTACATGTGTATACATATATGTAGCGGGGGAGACAGACACAGACAGAGTCAGAATCACTCTAAATCACCTTGTGGCTGTTCTAACAGTTCTATTTCAGGTTTGTAACTTCACATCTTTTGGATGTTGTTGGACTTCCTAGTTAGAACATGAACTTCTCAAACATAACAACATCTTTACTGTTATTTCTTTCCTTTCTTCTTAAATCTCCAGAGTGCTAAGGATGGTGTTGTACTTCCCTCTGGCCCAGAATCAATGTTGTCACTCTTCTCATTCAGCAATGCCCATCAACATTTCTGAGTCTCTCCCACTTCTTGGAGTCCTGCAAGGGAGGTGCCCATGGCTTTCTCATCATTCCAGATAGTTTCTGGTGTGAGTTTCTTGTGCCATCTGGAAGGCATGCTTTTAGGCCCTTACCAATCAAAGCCAGTATTTGAGTCACACAATTTTCCATGGGCCAAAGAGGCATGGAGATCACTTGTCACCTCTGTGCCAGGCTGAGATCTGGATTAACTGATTCAGCTTATTTTAAAATTTTCAATTCTATCTCATCAAGAAAATGTCTACTCTACCCATCTGTTTGTTGCTTCCTGTAAATATCCGAAGACATGGATAATGATTGGTCAGTAACTCATTAATAGAGGCCTATTAGACTATGCCTCCTTTCCCAGGTGAAGGGGGAGAGGATGAGGATGCATGAACAGAAGCAGCTAGAATGATTGATGAGTCTGCAAAAATAGCCTCTGTTGCCCAAGGACTAATAGTAAGTTCTTCTTTATCCTTCTCTGGCCTACTTAACACTGGAGTAGTCGAAAGGACCTTTGGTTTGCCTATTTCAGGTAGATGGCTACATGTGAAACTGACTGTAGGATTCCTTTGCCAACCTCAATATAAAAACCCACAGACCTCACCTATGCCAGGTCACTCCATGATTCTGGCCATGGTTCTGGAAAAAAACCTATTTCCTGTGCTTAGGTTAGGGTTGTAGCTTCCTTTTCTAGAGTCTGTTTCTTGTATTTTATTTTTAATTAGGAAATAGAAGGAGCATTCCTATAACAGAATTAAAAACAAGATAATTGCAATGAAACTGAAAATCCACTATGTATAACCTGCTGTTCCTTTTAAATAGTAAAGCTATTGTGTAACTTTCTTTTTTCTGCCTTTTTTAGTGCCTCCCAAGTATGACAGGGAGGTAAGTGGTGACACGAGGCTCCTTGAGATCGAGAACTGAGCTAACACATTAGAATTTATTAAAATTATGAGAATTAATGTTGGTCATTTCTCCCAAGTTTGGACTTCTCCAAGTGTTAGCTAATTTATTAAATTCAAAGTTGATTCAAAGTTTCTACAAAGCTCTTCTCCAAGTAGAATATTTGTGCATTGGACATATTTTCATGAAAACAATAGAATATTTGTGTATTTTCTGTTGCCATGGCATGATGGCTAAAGAACCACCTCAAACCTAAGAAGATCTGGATTCAAGTACTACCCCTGAAACTAACTGACTGTGTGACTTCGCAGGGCTCTTGGCAACCTCTAATATTGCAGAAGAGGTACTAACATGGGTTGATAGAGATTTTTTTTTAGCAAAGTTGGTAAACTACCCAAATTAACCTATAGAATCAGTGTAATACCAATGAAGTGATCATAGAAACAGACTTTATACGCATATATTATATGCATATCCACATATATATATATATATTTCAATAGATGCCAATACTCAACAGACATTTATTAAAAGCCTATTATGGGAGGCAGAGTCAAGATGGCAGAGTAGAAAGATGCATATACTCTTGGACTTCCCCACAGCCCACAAAACACCTGTAAAAAATGACTCTCAACAAATTCTAGAGCAGTAGAAGCCACAGAACAACAGAGCAAAAGAAATTTCCAGTCAAAGGTAACATGGAATACCAACAGGAAAGGTCTATCTCACGGGATGCTGAGCAGAACACAGCCCAGCCCTGGCCCCAGTGGCACTAAGAGGAACATGACCTGAATAGACCTCTAGGGCAGAGTTCCTAGCAGGGAGGGTCCCAGATACCTCAACCCACAGGCAAGAAAGAAAGCTCCAAATGTCAGTGTGGGAGGGCTTTCCCAGCTGGGCAAGAGAGGAATTTCTTGAGCAATAGTCCCAGGTAACAGCAGCAACAGAAGCAGCAGACTGCAGGCAGCTATAGTGGCTAGGAAGCAACCTAGGTCCATTATCCAGGCAGCTCAGCTTAAAGTCTCTGGAGGTAGGGAGCAACTGATCTAAAATTCAGTCCTGAGTGATGGCCCGATACTCACCCAAAGCCCAGGGGAACCCAGCTGCTCAGTTTAATCTCTTGACCAAGGATTCAGAAGTCAAGTAACTGTCTGGGAAAATGCCCAAAAGATGGAAAAAAATAAGACCATAGAAGGTTACATTCTCATCCTCTTGGATGAGAAAGAACAAGGCATATTGACACAGGAAGTCAAGGCCCCTACCTCCAGGGCCTCCAAAGAGAACTTTACCCAGGCTCAGGCAATAGAAGAGCTTGAAAAATGAGTCAGCAGTTTGCTAAAGGAAAACCAAAAAAATACTGAAGAAAATAACACCTTTAAAAAGAGACTAACTCAATTGGAAAAAGAGGTCCAAAAAACCAATGAGGAGAAGGAGGTTTTAAAAAGCAGAATCAGCCAAATGGAGGAGAAATTTCAAAAGCTCACCGAACAAAATAGTTCCTTGAAAGAGAAAACTGAGTTCAGGGAAATGAATGATTATGAGATAAACCAAGCAGTTAAAAAAGAAAACCAAAAGTTTGAAAAAATGGAAGATAATGTGAAACATCTCACTGGAAAAACAAGTGAACTGAAAAATAGATCCAGGAGAGACAATTTAAAAATTATGGGACTACCTGAAAGCCATGATAAAAAATAAAAAAAGAGCCCAGACATTATCTTACATGAAATTTTCAAGGAAAACTGTCCTGATATTCTAGAACCACAGGGCAAAAATAAACATTGAAAGAATCCACCAATTACCTCCTGAAATAGACCTGAAGAGAGAAACTCCTAGGAATATTGTAGCCAAATTTCGGAGATCCCAGGTCAAGGAGAAAATACTGCAAGCAGCTGGAAAGAAACAATTCAAGTATTGTGGAAATGCAATCAGGATAACAGGATCTGGCAGCTTCAACATTAAGGGATCAAAGGGCTTGGAATAAGATATTCCAGAAGTCAAAGAAACTGGGATTAAAAACAAGAATCACCGACCCAACAAAACTAAGCATAATGCTTCAAGGGAATAAATGGTCATTCAATGATATAGAGGACTTTCAAGCATTCATGATGAAAGAACTTTGACTTTCAAGCACAAGAATCAAGAGAAGCATGAAAAGGTAGAGAAGAAAGAGAAATCATAAAAGACTTTCTAAAGCTGAACTATTTACCTTCCTACATGGAAAGAAAATATTTATAACTCTTGAGACTTTTCTCATTATTTGGATAGGTGGAGGGATTTTACATACACACAGACATACATATAGAAAGAGTACAGGCTGTGTTGAATCAGAAGAGATGATATCCACAAAAAATAAAATAAAAATTAAGGGATGAGAGAGGTACCGGAAGGATAAAGGGAGAAAAGAAATAAAGAAAAATCTTGTTCAATGGAGTAGAAAAGGGAAAAAGGGAGAGGGGAAAACTGAAGCTACTCTCTCCACATATGGCTTAGGGAGGGAATAACATGCTCACTAAATTTGGTATGGAAATCTATCTCACACTACAGGAAAGTAGGGGAGGAGGAGACAAGTGGGGTGAGGGGAATGATAAAAGGGAGAGGAAATGGAAGAAGGAAATAACTAGAAATAAACACTTTTGGGAAGGGACAAGGTCAAATGAGGGAATAAAAAATAAGGGGGGAATAGAGTAGGATAGAAGACATTATAGTTAGTATTGCACAACATGATTATTATGGAAGTCTTTTGCAAAATGACACATATTTAAGCTGTATTGAATTGCTTCCCATCTCAGGATGGGAAGGGAGGGAGGGAGGAAGAGAATTTGAAATTCAAAGTATTAGAAACAGATGCTTAGAATTATTATTGCATATAACCAGGAAATAAGAAACACAGGTAATGGGATATAGAAATTTATCTTGCCCTAAAAGAAAAGAGAGAAGGTGGGGATAAGGGAAGGATGGGGTGTGATAGAAAAGAGGGTACATTGAAGAAAGGGGTAAACAGAATGCAAGGTATTAGGGGATGGGGAGGGGAGAGGTGGGGAGATAAAAATTGGACATGTTACAAAGTGATATAAAAGCAATTAATATTAAAACAATTGACTGAATTAATTATTGAGACTAAATCAGAGACATCTTTAGTTTGGGGAAAAGAATTTTAATCTAAGTTTCCTAGAGGCAGGTAACCTTGGGTAAAATTTGGCATTGATGGAGAAGATAAGGTTTTAATGGTAAATTTGATTTTATGATTGTTATTTAAACAGGAACTAGATCACATATAGAAAGGCACTTAAGACTTGCCTCAAAAGATGTTCCTTAGCCAATATGAAATTATAGTCATATCTGAAACTTGGTTATTGGAACTTACTATGGTAAGATTCTATGGGACTATTAATTGACTGTTCTTCTGAGTCTAACTCCAGGTATAGATAGCAAGAAATGAGATCTGAGCCTCCAATCCATGATGCCAATAAGCCTGTGAGATGCTGGTATGAACTGCAAAAGGTGATCTCATGGGAAGGGTGGGAGAATGAGTGTTCAGCTTGGGCTGAGGTAGGATTCTCCTGACTCAGTTTCCTCACTGACTATAAGCCTGACTGAATGCAAGTTGACAATCTACTCCTGCCTGGAATTGACATGATGTTGGGGAGAATTTGTTTCCCTGCAATGTCCCTACTCTTAGTGGCAATTTCCTATAGTCAAAAGGTTTGTAAGCTTAATACCTGATCTATTTAATTACAGTGTTGGTAGGATAACATCTGAGCTTAATTCTAAAATTAATCTATTAGGCTTAGGACTTTAGACCAACAACAATAAGTTAAGGTCCTTTAATTCTTAGTAATAATGTGGAGATAGTTAGGTCAAGGGCTTGAGAAGTTAACACACATAGGTATTATTTGTGTCTCAGTTGGTTAATGTAAAAAAAAAATATTCGTTTGTGGTATATATTGTAAATGTCTTAAAAGAAGTATCACCTGACCAAAAATTGGAATGGTTTTATGTGATATGAACTGCATTAAAAATTTTAAAAAATTAAAATAAAAAAAGCCTACTATGTGCTGTACACTGTGCTAACAATAGGGACACAAAGAAGGAAAAGACAGTTCCTACCCCCAAAATACTTGCAATCTAATGGGGGAAGATAATAGACAAAAAGAAGGTCAAGGGGGAGGGGCATCAGAAGTTAATCCAGGCCAGCCATGACTTGTGTAGAGTGGAAATCAGGCAGATAAAAAATGAAAAGTTATTTGAAAAGTTCTGAGCCCTCTATAAAGAAAGGCTTTGGGAGGAGTACTTCATCTAAACTTCAGCCCTTCAGTCAGAAGAGAGAGGTAACTAAGCTGCCGAGAAGGTATTAAGTACCAAAACTGAATCAGTTTTCATGGTGATGAGACTTCAGGAGCAGAGTTTATATCCTGGGGAAAGTGGGGTGTTCATGTAGTCAGAACCTTGAAAAATGAACAAAGTGCAAAAGGTGCCTCTACTTCACCCTGCATCTGAGCAATTAGCAGATCTTGTCGTTTCTGCTTTGACAACCTCTCTCCACTCCTGCTGTCTCCAGCCTAGTGAAGGCCCTCGTCACCTCTCACTTGGACTCTTGCCACAGCCTCTGATGGGTTTATCTGCCTCAAGTGTCTCCCCACTCCAAGAAATCCCCCCCCACACACACAGAGCTGCCAAAGTAGTTTTAACGAAGTACAACTTTGACTTTGTCACCTCTCCTATTAAAAAAAAATTTTGTGACTCAATAAGCATTTTTTTTAGTACCTGCTATGTGCCAGGCACAGGGGATGAAACACAAAGAATGGGCCTGAATTTCAAGAGCTTCCTTTTTAATGGGGTATACGAGTTTCATTCTAATCATTCAGAGAGGTTCGTAAGATGAAGGCTGCAAATTTTTCAACTTTTATATCCCCTTCCCCAATCCCCGACCCAGGGTTCTGCATATAGCAAAAGTTTAGCAAAATATTTGTCATATTTTATTGTTTTTCAATTAGACCATTGAATAATGTTTTGCTTTTGTCATGTTGGTAGTTTTGTCAAGGAATCCAGTGGCAAGAGCTGAACTCTGAGTAATGGGAGCTCAGTTTGATCTGGCTCGATCCTTACTGCTGTGTGACCTTGGGAAAGGCATGTTCCCTTTGTACTATCCTTTCCTCATGTGTAAAGAGAGGAGGCTGAGCTAGCTCTTGTGACGCTTCCATTTCTGCTTTCTCTGATAGTGCCATCAAATGCCAGCACTTTCTCAGCCTCCTTAGAGCCCTGATGCATCTTCTGCCTGTTCATACAGGGTGGGACACATTTTCTTGCTGCTTGGCATGTGATGCATCATTAGTTGCCTTGCTGTTGACTCACTGTCTATTAAGCTATAAAGGGCACAAATGAAGATTGGATCATGGAGGCCATTATACATGATGTCCTTTGCAGATTTATGGGCCTGTCCTTCCTTTCCATTTTCAGCAGGAATTTGGCATTCAGAGACTCTGCCTGGGAATTAACTGACTAGCCCAAGAAGACACATTGCTTTCTCCAAATAAAGCCATCCTGAACTGAAAATTAATAGAAGGCCTCAGTTATTCTCTCCTCATTAAAGGATAACTTTTCAAAGAGAGACTTAATAATCTACATTTTAAAATGAAATATTCTACCATGCACTAGCTAGCTTCCTGGCCCCTGAAACAGTTTCATGAAGTATTAAATTCAGACTCTAAAAACAAATCCAAGGTGGGAGAGAGAAGGACAGAATGCACAGAGACCATTATTGAATTGGAATCATTAAATTTGGGTTGACCACAAAACGTTAAGGATCATAGAACTATGGATGGCATAAAGGAGGTTCTCAGTGAAGGCGATCATGTATTTAGCCGTCAGTTGTCAATTTGTACAATTTCCTCCTTTTATAGATGAGAAGCTCAGGGAGCTCAACTCCTTTGATTCCAAATCTAGCTCTCTCCCCACCTCCTCCCATCGTTGACCCTCAGTCACCACTTTGTAACAGTTATACCAATTAGCTCCTGTCATCCTAGAAGTGATGGAATGGCCTCTGAGACCCATAAGGGCTCTCATGTTTGGATTTAGACAATATATTCTGGGAAAAAATTCATTAGCTTAATCACAAATTGCTCTGAATCCCCAGTAAGAAATTTCCCAGCAACCAGTCAGAGGCTGGACTCTATGTTTGACTTGAAATCTGTATCTGTCTTAATTGACCCAAAGTCTCTTTGTAGGCAAAACAAAATTTGGTTTGCTAGAAATAGTGAGTGACAAAACATGAGGTCCTATTGTAGTGGCTGTATCTACATAAGCACCACCCAGGGAAGTTGTGAAATGAGCTACCCTGTTCTTGGGACTTCCCTCAGCCTGTATTTTTTTATGTGAGACTCTCACGAGCAAATGGCCCTCCTCAAACTTTCCCTTCTCTGATCTCTGCTAATCTAGGGTCACAGAATCATGAACCCTCAAGATGGAAGGGACTTCAGAGGTCACCAAGCCCAGCCCCCTTAATTTGGAAGAGGGGAAGTGGAAACTCAGAGAGGGTCGGTGACTTCTACAAGGTAGTATGTGACAGAACTCAGATTCAAAAAATCTCCTTCTACTCCAAATACAATTGTCTTTCCAATGCAGAGCTACAGCTGCTCTGAGGAGGAAGGAAGGAAGCACGGATTGATTAAACACCTACTATGTATCAGGCATGGCCCTTGGTGCTTCACAAATAGGATCTTAGTTGATTCTCACCACAACGCCATTAGGTAAGTGCAATTATTGTCCCCAGTTTATAGTCAGAGAAACTGAGGCAGAGAAAAAGATTAAGTGAATTTTCCAGTGTCACACAGCTCATAAGTGTCTGACACCAGATTTTGAATTCATGTCTTCTTGTCTTCAGACTCTGTGCTCTATCCACTATACCACCTGACTGCCCTAGGAGCAAGTGATTTGCCTATGCATAGATGTCTCTCTCCTTCCTATAAAACCACTGAAGTTACTGGATATGTGGATCCATGGACTGAAGTTGATTGAGTGATAAACCTGGAAATCCAAGAAATACATCTCTGCTTCCATTTGAATTGGACGGTGACCTTTCCTCTTATACTTGCTAGCTGCATGACCACTAGCAATTCATTTAATATCTCTGAATCTCAGTTTCTTATTCTGTAAAGTGAGAGCAGTAATACTTGTAGTACATTCTTCATATAGTTGTTGTAAAGATTAAACATGATCGTTTAAAAAAATTATTGCATTCTAAGTGGTGCACTGCCTCCCTCCTTTCCTTCCCATACCACACTTGAGAAGGCCCTCATCTCACACACACACACACACACACACACACACACACACACACACACATCTATATGTGTATCTATATCTGTATATCTATATGTGTGTACACACAAATACATATGTAAAACCATACTATACATACTTCTATTTATCAGTCCTTTCTCTGGAGGTGGATAGCATCTTCCTTCACAGGTCCTTTGTAGCTGATTTTGGGTATTGATAACATTCAGAATAACTTGGTCGTTACAGTTGTTCTTTGAAAAAATTTGCTGTTACTATATGGAATGTTCTTTCAGTTCTGCTCAGTTCATTATTCATTATTTTATGCATGTATTTCCATATTTTTCTAAATCAACCAGCTCATTTTTTCTTACAACTCATCAGTATTCCATCACAATCATATATCATAAGTTTCCCAATTGATGTACATCCCCTCAATTTCCAGTTCTTTGCCACCATGAAAAGAGTTAACATAAATGTTTTAGAACACACTGATTCCTTCCCTTTTAACCTAATCACTTTGGGAAATAGTAGTATTGCAGGGTCACAGTTGTGTAACTCTTTGGGCAGAGTTCCAGACTGCTCTCTAACATGGATTGACCAGTTCACAACTCCACCGACAGTACGACAGTCCCAGATTTTCAACATCCCCTCTAACATTTGTCACTTTTCTCTTCTATCATTTTAGCCAACCTGATAGGGGTTAGATGGTATCTCAAAGTTGTTTTAATTTACATTAATCTAATCAATAATATTTCAGGGCTCTTTTTATATAATTATGTATAACTATATACATATATATATATATATATATATATATATGTATATAGTTTTGTTTTCTTCATTGGAAAACTGCCCGTTCATATCCTTTGGCCATTTTTCAATTGAAGAATGACTCATATGCACATAAATTTGATAAACTTCTCCCTATATGTGAGATGAGACCTTTATCTTAGAAATTTTCTATAAAATTTTCCCCCAATTTTCTTCTAGTGTTGGCTACATTGGTTTTATTTGTGCAAAAAGTTTTTAATTTAATGTAATGAAAATTATTTATTTTTATATCTCACAATGCTCTCTGTCTCTTGTTTATTCATAAATTTCTCTCCTATCCATAAGTCTGATAGGTAATATATTTCATGTTCTAATTTTCTTGTGATGTCTCCCTTTATATTTAGGTCATGTAACTATTGTGACCTTCTCTAGGTAAATGGCATAAGGTATTGTTTCATATCCCATTTCTCCTGGATTGTTTTCCACTTATTCCAACAATTTTTATCAAAAAGCAAATTCTTATCCTAAAAGTTTAAATCTTTACATTTGCCAAACACAAGGTTACCATGATCTTTGCTACTGTGTCTTTTATGTCTACCCAGTTCCACTAATCTAACTTTTTGCTTCTTAGCCAGTACCAGATAGTGTTGATAATTACTGCCTTATAATATAACTTGAGATCTGGTATGGCTAAAACTCCTCTCTCTACATTTAAAAAATTATTTCCTTTAATATTCTTGATCTTTTGTTCTTCCATTGAATTGTCTTATTTTTTTCCAGCTCAAAAATGGTAACTCTTGATAATTTAATTGGGATGTCATTGAATAAGAAGATTAGTTTAGATGGAATTGTTATTTTTACTATGTTGTCTCTGCCCAACCATAAGCAATGACTATTTCTCCAATTATTGAAATCTGGTTTTATTTGCATGAAAAGTATTTTGCAATTACATGTATGTGGTTCCTGGGTTTGTCTTTGTAGGTATTTTGTATTCTCTACAGTTATTTTAACTTTTATATTCTCTATAGTTATTTTACATGGGGATATTTCTTACCTCTTCCTACAGGGTTTTGTTGATGATATATAGAAATGCTGATGATTTTATGTGAGTTTTTTTATATCTGTCACTTGGCTAAAATTATTGTTTCCACTGACTTTTTAGTTGAATCTCTAGGATTTTCCAAGTATATCATCATATCATCTGTGAAAAAAGATAGTTTTACTACCTCATGGCCCATTTTGCTTCCTTCAATTGCTTTTTCTTCTCTTATTGCTATTGCTAGCATTTCTAATGCAATATTGAATAATATTGGTGACAGTGAGCATCCTTATTTCATTCCTGATTTTATTGGGAAGGTTTTTACTTTATCCCCATTACAAATAATGCTTACTAATTTTTTTAGGTAGATGCATCTTTTCATCCTAAGGAATACTCCATTTATACGTATGTTTTCAAGTGCTCTTAATAAGAATGAGTGTTATATTCTGTCAAAAGTATTTTCTGCCTCATATGATTGATATAATCATATGATTTTTGTTCCTTTTGTTATTGATATAGTCAATTTTGTTAGTGGTTGTCCTTAAGGTAAACCATTCCTGCCTTCCTGGTATGAATCTCACTTGGTCACACTGTTTAATTTTTGTGGCATATTGTTATACCTCCTAGCTAATATTTTATTCAGTATTTTTGCCTCTGTTTTCATCAGAAATTGATTTAGAATTTTCTTTCTTTGTTTTTGATCTTCCTGGTTTAGGTATCAGTACCATACTGATTTAATAAAAGGAGTTTGGTAGAACTCCTTCTTCGTCCTTTATTCCATGTAATTTGTTCACTACTGTAGTTGGTTGATCTTTAAATGTTTGGTAGAATTCACTTGTAAATCCAACTGGTGCTGATGCTTTTTTCCTTAGGGAGCTCATTTATGCTCTGTTCAATTTATTTTTCTAAAATAGATTTGTTTAGATATTCTATTTCCTCTTCTGATAATCTAGGGTGTCTATACTTTTCTGAGTATTCTCCCATTTCACTTAAATTGATAAACTTATTAGCATATAACTGAGCAAAATAACGCCTAATAATTGCTTTGATTTCATCTTCATTAGTGGTATAGTCTCCCTTTCCATTTTTGATAGTAGCAATTTGATTTTCTTCTCTCTTTTAAAAAATGATATTAAGCAATGGCTTGTCTATTTTTAAAAAATAAAACCAACTTCTAGCTTTATTTATTACCTCAATGGTTTTCTTATATTCCATCAAAAACTGAGACATCTTCACTCCAAATGTTCATGTGGACTATTTGTGCCTGACCTGTAGCAGAGCCTTCTAAGCCTATTTTGGGCTGATCAGCCACAGTTGGACACACTGTACCTTAACTCTAACATGATGATGCCGTTGGTCATTTTAGAGAATGATGGACAGCAACTAACCAACCAATCTACATTCCATTTTAATTTTTAATTTTTAGGATTTCTATTTTGATGTTCAATTGGGGATTTTTAATTTGTTCTTTTTCTGGTTTTTTAAAATTGAATACCCAATTCATTGATTTTCTCTTTCTCTATTTTATTAATGTATTTATAGATATAATTTTTTCAGTTACTGCTTTTGCTGCATCTCATTGTTTTGCTATGTTGTCTTATTATTATGTTCTTTAATAAAACTATTTATTATTTCTATGACTTGTTCTTTAATCCACTTATTCCTTATGATTAGATTGTTTAATCTCCAATTAATTTTAAATCTGTTTCCATGGCCCTTATTAAATATATTTTACTGCATTATGATCTGAAAAGCATGCATATAATATTTCTGCTTTTCTGCATTTCACTATAAAGTTTTTTATGCTCTAATACAGGAGCAGAGAACCTGCAGCCTTGAGGGCCATATGTGACCCTCTATGTCCTCAAGTAAGGGCCTTTGACTGAATCTAAACTTCACAAAACAAATCTCTGTAATAACAAGGATTTGTTCTGTGAAGTTTGGATTTAGACAAAGGGCTGTACCTGAGGATCCGGAAGGCCACATGTGGTCTCAAGGCCACAAGATCCCCACCCCTACCCTAATACATGGTCAGTTTACAATTTACCACTGAGAAAAAAAGATGTATTCATTTCTATTCCCATTCGTTTCTCTTCTGATATCTACCATATCTAGGCTTATCTAAGATTCTATTCATCTCATTGACTTTTTTTTTGTTAGATTAATCTAATTCTGAAAGGGAAGGTTAAAGTCTTCCACTACTACAGTTTTACATCTATTTTCACCTGTAATTCTTTCAGTTTTTCCATTAAAAATGTGGATACTATAGCATTTGGCGAATATGGGATTAGTACTGATATGACTTCATTATCTATGGCACCTTTTATCACAATGCAGTTTCCCTATTTATCTCTTTGAATTAAATTTCTTTTGTCTTTAACTTTGTCTGAAATCATAATTGCTTCTCTCTCTCTCTCTCTCTCTCTTTCTCTCTCTCTCTCTCTTCCTTGCATTAGCTGAAGCATAGAACAATTCTACTTCATCCCTTTACTTTTACTCTGTGTGTCTCGTATTTTAAAATATGCTTCTTATAAAGAACATATTGTCAGATTCTAGTTTTTAATCCATTCTGCTATCCATTTCTGTTTTATGGGTGAATTCATTCCATTCACATTTGAAGTTATAATTACTAGCTGTGCAATTCCCTCTATCCCATTTTCCCCTACTGTTTATCCTTCTCTCTTCTCTTTTTGCCCTTTCCCTCTTCAAATGTCTAATTGGCTTCTAACCAATGCTTCCCTAATTCACACTCCTTCTAAAAGCACCTCCCCTATCCTCTCCCTTTTCCCTCCCATTTCTTGATCTGCATACCCTTCTAATGTGATCATTTATCTCAAGCACTTCACCAGTCTTGAAACATGATGCTCAAATTGATTTTTTATATTCATTGCCACTTTGTAGGTCCTTCCAGTGCTGTTCATTGGTCATTTGCTAACATGGAGCTTCTGTTGTCTTGTAGTCCCAGAAGAATTCAAGAACTCTGTCCCAACCCTAAACCATAAAGCTCGGAGCCTGAGGTATAAAATTCTTAATGCAGAGTCTTTGATTTTCTTGCTTCATGTGAAAAGGAATCTCCTTGAAGGCAAGGACTGTTTCTTTTTTCTCTTGCTTCCCTAGCATCTTCCATCACTCCTGGTACTTGTCAATTAATTGAATAATTGAACAGAGTAGGTTTATATCAGAAGTTGAAAGATGGACAAAATAGATTATTTGAGGTCTTTGATCACCCCAGGATATTTGCATATTGACTACTCTAGCTGCTTTCTACTGACACCTATTTTTCAACTTCTTAGGTCATTCATTCCCTACATTTAGACCCAAGACCCTCCCCATATTTATTTCAAGAAAGTTTTCCTCTTCTATCCAATTATTGCCAACTGTGCTTATGTGAATAAACAATTTTAATAACCATTAAAAGTAGACAACCTTGCTGTTGCAAACTTTTCTGTAGGAAAAGTTCTAGTTGCCAGATACTTGCCAAGATGCCAAGATGAACACAAAGATGGAGTATCTTGTGCCTCTACAACATTTCCTGAATGTTGTTTACCTTGTATCTGGATGAGCTTGCATAAGGCACTTGATGACTCAACGAATGGGAAAATTCCTGAAAATATCTTCCTACCTGACTTTATTTGTGCTGCTGACATAGAATGTTGAGTTTGCTCCTGGAAGACACTCTCAGTGCTTTGCTTCAGGCCATGTTATGACAGAAATACTTCAATACTGCAAGGATGTGAGTAATCCTAAGTGTACATGTAGAGAAAGGGAGGAAAGGGGTTTCCTCTGTCCATTCAGATTATAGACCTTTCCGTCACCTAGTAATCAGTTGTATGTGGTTTCTCTGGCTAAAAACACTGTTTCTCCCTGTTCTCAACCCTGTAATGATGGGACCTCTAAACTTGGTTGGCTTGGTTCTTAGAAATATTCACACTGCTCTTTTTTTAGGTATCAACTCAAGGTCTCTCCAATTCAGAAGGGTCTGTCAGGGTTTTCTTTTTTCTGATGGAGCCTTAGAGAGCCCAGATTAGGGCCATGATGCATCAAGCAATCAGAGCAGGATGTCAAGAGAGGATGATTCAAAAGGCATTGTAAGAGTATCCATTCATTCAAAGAATTTGTCACACATTTTATAGAAGGGGACCAGGGACAGAGCTATTTTAATGTTTCTTTTTAAAAATTAATGTTATTGAAACTTCCTCTGACATGAACCAGCATTCAAATACATAAATAGAACAAAAAGAAAGCCCCAGAAAAAGAATAAACAACAGAAAACAAAGACTAGACTGTGGATGGTGGCTACAGACTTTGCCTTGTCACTAGTGGGGAAAACCAGCAAGGAAGTTGTCTATTCCACTCTTCTTATTAGCCTCCACACATCACCTCTAGTTCCCTAATTCTTTCAGGCCTCAGTTTTCTGGGCATTTATTTTAATGTTGTTGATGGAATCATTGTCTTTTTTTGCCTCCTCAGAGCCAGAGTGAACTTGTAATTTATTTTGGTTTTACTTTCTCCTCTCTGAATGATTTCAAACAAGGTTTTCCAAATTTAATTATTCATTCATTCAATTAACAGTTAGGTTAGTGGGTAGAGCACTGGGAATAGAGTCAGGAAGATCTGAGAGTGAATCTTGTGGCTGTGTGATCTTAGACAAGTCACTCAATCTCCATCTGCCTCAGTTTATTTATCTGTAAATTGGGGACAATAATAGTACCTACCTCCCAGGGTGATTGTATTACATGTTTGTAAAGTGTTTTGCAATCTTTAAGATGCTATATAAATGTTAGCTATTACTACTACCATCATTATTTTGTTATGTTGAAATAACATTTTATTCCATCCATAGGCTACAATTTGTTACTGGACATTTCCCAATTGATGTAAGCTTAGTTTGTTTCCATTTTCAAAATTTTTATTATTTTTTAAATTTATTTTCAGAGTTTTATAATCACTTCCATATGACTTAGATTTTTTCCCTTCCCTTCTCTTCCCTATCCACTCCCTCCTCGAGACAGCATACAATTTTATATAGGTTCTACACATACATCCCTAGAAAAACATTTACACTACTGTCATGCAGTGTAGAGGAATTAAAATAAATGGAAAAAATCATGTAACAAACCAAAATGTAATACAAAAGAAAATGATCTGCTACATTCTGCAATTGAATTAAATAGTTCTTTCTCTGGATGTGGAAGGCATTTTGCCTTAAAAGATCATTGGGAATTTTTTAAGTCCTTGCATTGCAATGAAGTTCCAAACCTACCAGAAAAACGTCTTGCACTGTGGCTATTGCTGTGCACAAAATTCTCCTGGTTCTGTTCCTTTCATTCAGCATCAGATCATACAAGTCTTTCCAGGCCTCTCTGAAGTCTTCCTGTTCATCATTTCATATAGCACAGTAGTATTCCATTACATTCATATACCATAATTTATTCAGTCATTCTTCAATTGTTGGTCAGTCCCTTGATTTCCAGTTTTTGGACACCACAAAGAGTGCTGCTATAAATATTTTTATACATGTGGGACCCTTTGCCATTTTTATGATCCCTTGGGGATACAATCCTAGAAGTGATATTGCTGGATCAAAGGGTATGCACATTTTTGTAGCCCTTTGGGCATAGTTCCAAATTTTTCTCCAGAATGGTTGGATCAACTCACAGCTCCACTAACAATGAATTAATGTTTCAATTCTCCCACAACCTCTCCAACATTTATCATCTTCCTGTTCTGTCATGTTTGCCAATCTGATAGGTGTGATATGGTAGCTCAAAGTTGTTTTTATTTGCAGCTCTCTAATCAATACTGATTTAGAGCATTTTTTCATATGACTATAGCTATCTTTAATTTCTTCCTCTGAAAACTACCTGTTCATATCCTTCGAGCATTTATCAACTGGGGAATGATATGTATTTTTGTACATTTGGCTTAGTTCTCTACATATTTTAGAAATGTGGCCTTTATCACCAATACTAGCGCAATAATTCTTTCCCAGTGTTCTGCCTCCCTCCAAATCTTGGTTGCATTGGGTTTGGTCGTGCAAAACCTTTCAGTTTAATGTAATCAAAATTATCCATCTTGCACTTCATAATGCTTTCAATCTCTTCTTTAGTCAAAAATTCTTCTCTTCTCCATAAATCTGATAAATACGTTATTTCTTGCTCCACCAAATTGCCCATAGTATCAATCCTTATACCTAGATTGTGTACTCATTTTGACTTTATTCTTGTGTACAGTATAGACATTGGTCTATGCCTAGTTCCCGCCACAGTTATCCATTTTTTCCCAGCAATTTTTGTCAAACAGTGAGTTCTTATCGCAGAAGCTAGGGTCCTTGGGTTTATCAAACAGTAGATTGCTATATTCATTGCCTACTATGTCTTGAGGACCTAGAATATTCCACTTCTCTACCCCTCTGTTTCTTAGCCAGTATCAAGTGGTTTTGATAATTGCTGCTTCATGATACAATTTGAGATCTGGTAGCACTAGGCCACCTTCCCTAGCCATTTTTTTCATTAGTTCCTTTGATATTTGTGATCTTTTGTTCTTCCAGATGCATTTTGATATTATTTTTTCTAGCTCTAAAAAATAATTATCTGATAGTTTGATTGGCATGGCACTAAATAAGTAAATTAATTTTGGTAGAGTTGTCATTTTTATTATATTGGCTTGACCTACCCATGAGCAACTAATGTTTTTCCACTTACTTAGATCTGAATTTATTTGTGCAAAATGTGTCTTGTAATTGTGTTCATATAGTCCCTGGGTTGGTTTTGGCAGGTAAACTCCCAAATATTTTATAGTGTCTACCTTAGCTTTAAATGGGATTTCTCTTTCTATCTCTTGCTGGGCTTGTTGGGCTTTGTTACTAATATATAGAAATGCAGAAGATTTATGTGGGTTTATATTGTAACTTGTATCTTTACCAAAGTTGTTTATTGTTTAAAGCAGTTTTTTTACTTGTATGGGATCCTCTAAGTATATATAATCTGCAAAGAGTGATAACTTAGTTTCTTCTTTGCTTATTATAATTCCTCCTTCAATTTTGTGTCTTATCTATTTGCTACAGCTAACATTTCTGGTACCATATTGAATAATAGTGGTGATAATGGACATCCTTGTTTCACCCCTGATCTTATTGGATATGCATCTAGCTATCTCCATTGCATATATTGCTTTTTTTCCTTCACTTGGTAGTTCTGGAATTTGACAACAATATTTCTTGGTATTTTTAGTTTGGGATCTCTTTCAGGAGGTGATTGGTGGATTCTTTTCATGACTATTTTGCCCTCTGGATCTAGTGATTCTGGACAGTTTTCCTTGATGATTTCTTGGACGATATTGTCCAGACCCGTTTTTTTATCATGGCTTTCTGGTAGGCCAATAATTCTTAAATTTCCTCTCCTGGATCTGTTTTCCAGGTCAGTTATTTTTCTAATTATGTATTTTACATTTTCTTCTATCTTTTCATTCTTTTCATTTTGATTGACTGCCTTATTGTCCTCTCATTTCCCCTAGAGACCTGAGGCACCAGGGTCCTGATATGAGACTCCATCCCCCTGGGCCTTGCTGAGATGGGGCTGTCTGGTATAGCTCCAGTCCTCCATCACAGTAAGAGGAATTCTATTTAGTTATTTTCTTCATAGAATTCTTTTTTTCATACTTTCAAAATCATTAGCCCCCTTTTCTTCTATTTCCTTCTCCAACTGTTCAAGGGGAACTCTTTGTGCATGCGAGCACTTCATAATCCCTTCTGAAGTTTCAGATGGAAGTATAGTCTCAATACTGACCTCTTTGGTATTTTTATTTTGGTCCTTGTCTCCATAGAAAGATTCTATGGTCTTTTCATTCTTGCTTTGCTTCTTCTTACTCATGATGATGACACTTTGTGTATTGTGGCCTCTGGTTCTTTCAGCTAGAAGCTGGAGGACCTGGTGTTGAGTTTTCTGGTGTGAGAAAGCAAAGGACAGGGGCCTTTTTTCTTTTTGTTTTGTGTTTCCCTGGATTCGTGCTGGGCTAGCTTGTTAAGTGTGGAGGAGGGGTGATCTGGTCACGAGATATCTCCTTAGCTGAGCTAGAGCAAAGACAAGCTCAGTGTTTGGTGATCCCAGCTGCCTTATTGTCTTCTCATTTCCCCTAGAGACCTGAGGCACCAGGGTCCTGATATGAGACTCCATCCCCCTGGGCCTTGCTGAGATGGGGCTGTCTGGTATAGCTCCAGTCCTCCATCACAGTAAGAGGGATTCTATTTAGTTATTTTCCTAGCCTCAGGTGCTATGTTTGCCCCTTCTGTTGATTCCACTAATCCAGGACTTTTCTGGGAAAATATTTTATGGTTCTTTCAAGGTCAACAAGGAAAGGGGGAGAGATCATTTACTGATCACTCTGCCATTTTGGCTCCCAGAAGTTCAAGTAGGTGACTTATAGTTGTTTAATCTGCAGGCTGAGTCTCAAGAGCAGCTGCAACTGATACCTGGGGCTCAGTGACTGTCACTCACTCAGCTCTGCTGGTCTCCCACCCTGGGCTGCCACTCTGCCTCTCCACTGTGCTGCTGCTGTCTCAGGCCAACCCAAGGCTTTCCTGCTCCGCCATATTGGTGGGATGTGCTATGCTGTATGCTGTGGGCTCTTCCACCCTGCAGAACAGATCCTTCCCATTAACCTTTCAGACTGTTGTGGTCTGTGAATCTGCCACAGTCTGTCTCCTATTGGATTCTGTACCTCCAAAATTTGGTCAGATTCTCTTTTTAGAGGTATCTGAAGGAGTTTGACTAAGAACTTAGGTGAGTAGTTGCTTTCACTCCGCCATCCTGGCTCTGCCCTCTCCACTTTTTCCCCTATTACAGATAGTGTCAATAGAAATTTTTTCTTTGAACAGATCTTTTATTTTTCTTTCATCAATAATATCCCTAAGTTAGAGTCCTAGTTGGGAAACCAATATATTAAATTGAATGTACTTCTATATAATTTGTAATGTAATTTCATACTAATCTCCAAAATGGTTGAACCATTTTCAAGTCCAATAACAATGCATTAATGTTGCTTCTTTGTTTTCATAGTCAAATCAAATTGGTGCTGAATGTTATTGCCTTTTATTATCTTTGCTAATTTTGAGGATGTCAGGTGGAAGCTCAGTATTGTTTTAATTTTATTTTTAAATCATTACTAGAGATTCTAAAAAAATTATTTGTGTGGATGTTGATAGTTTGTTTCCTTTTGCCAAAAGATTTGTTCATATCTTTTGCCCAAGTATCTCCTTGAAAATTTCTTGGGAGAGGATTCTGGGGAAATGATGGAATAGATTAGAAAACTCCAAGCTCTCAAGATCTCCCCACACAAAAGAGATAAAATAGCCCTGTGGGCAAACATAGAGTAGTAAAAATACATAAGAGTTGGGGCAGAACAGGGATCCTTCTGGGACAATCTGAGAAGATCTGAAGAAAAATCCTAGGATGAAGTTTTGTCCCTGTAAAGAGTAAACATCTCCAGATTAGGGACCACTTAACAAATAAGCAACAAGCCCTGGGGTTAACTAGATTTGGAGACTGCTTTTGCTCCAGTCACAGGAAATTTGATCCCTCCCCCTGGACAAAGAGGGTAATTGGGCATCTGAACCAGGGAAGATTGAGGGAAACTCTATTGAGAAGAAATGCTAGACCCAGCTGTGCTTGTAGCTGAGGATGAGAAGGAACCAGCACATTCCTGATGAGTACAGAAGAAATGGGGCAGGGATGCAGCTGACTGTGAGCACTTATAGGAGGCTAGAGGTCTTGATTCATGTTCTAAGCCTGAGAAGAGAACTTTAGGAGGATATGAAGCCAGAGCCACCATTTCCCATACCACAGGACTGGAGGTGATTAAAAAAAAAAAATTAAGCTATTTCCAAAAAAAAGCATAGGTAAAGGAGAAAGAAATCAATCATAGAAAATTACTCTATGAATAGAGAAGACCAGGGTTCATCTTCAGAGGAAAATAGTAAAGCAAAGAAACCCTCTTCTACCCCAAAGAGTAATGTCAAATGTTTACCTGCCCAAAAAGAATTTGTAAAAGAACTTCAAAAAAAAAAGACTTTAAAATCAAATGAGAGAGATTGAGGAAAAAAAAAATCCAAGAAAAACAAAACAGATTATGAAAAGAAAGTCAACCAATTAGAAAAGGAGATCCAGAATTTTAAGGAACAAAACAACTCCTTGAAAATCAGAATTGGGAAGATGAAGTCAGCAAAGTTGTATGAGATCAAGAAATAATAAAATCTAAAGAATGAAAAAAATAGCTTCCTTTCTAATAGCAAGGAGGTGGGGGGGCAAGCCAAAATGGCAAAGTAGAAAGACTCACATATGCTAGCTCTGAACCCACAGCCTATAATTATCTATAAAAAGAACTCCCAACAAAATCTGGAACAGTGGAGCCGTGCAGCCATGGGGTGAAGGAGATTTCTGTTCCAGAGAGCCCTGAAAATCCGATCCCAAAGGTCCATCATGCACCAGATGGGAGCAGAGCCCAGCCCTGTCCTGGCCATGCGGCACTGAGAGGAGTGACCAGATCTGAGCAGGCTTCAAGGACAGAATCTCCAGCGGCCACAAAGGTCCCTCCACCCACAGACACACAGGTCAGTGAAAGAGATGTCTGGACAGCTGAGAGGGGAGCGGGGTGTCTCCATGACTCAGGCCTCCTTGGGAGGCAGCAGCAGAGGCAGCGGGCGGCCAGAGGCTCCCAGAGCAGGCAGGAGCTCGGCAGCAACTCCATTACAGAAGGTCTCTGCATAAACCCCCTGAGGGAACTGAGCCTGGGAGGCGACCCTGTCCCCACCTGAGAACCTGATTTAATCTTACCCTGAATAGCAGCCAGGCCCCCAGCTGAAAACCCTGAGGCTGGGGAGCAGCATTTAAGTCTCAGAAACCAAGCACTAGCTGGGTGGACCTAGGCAGGGGTGGAGAGGACTCTCAGAAGTCAAGTAACTGGCTAGGAAAATGCCCAGAAAAGGGAAAAAAAAATAAGACCATAGAAGATGATTCTGCCCTTCCTCTCTGGTGAAGAAGACCAATGCTTACCATCAAGTAAAGACATAGGAGTCAAGGCCTCTGTATCCCAAACATCTGAAATAGATATCCAATGGGCTCAGGCCATGGAAGAGCTCAAAAAGGATTTTGAAAATCAAATTAGACAGGTGGAGGAAAAACTGGGAAAAGAAATGAGAGAGATGCAAGAAAAGCATGAAAAACAGGTCAATACCTTGATAAAGGAGACCCAAAAATATGCTGAAGAAAATAACACCTTGAAAAA
>CM053769.1:465763401-465790841 GCA_028658325.1 Potorous gilbertii | reverse complement strand
GGAGGAGAGAGGGTGAAATGGAATGGGGTAAATTATCTCTCATAGAAGAGGCAAGCAGGAGACTTCTTCGTGGAGGGAAAAAGAGGAGAGCTGAGAAAAAAAAAGAAACATGAAGTTTTCTCATCACATTCGACTAAAGGAAGGAATAAAATGCATACTCATTTTGGTATGAAAAAAAGAATGAAAAAAATAGAAGAGAATGTGAAACATCTCATAAGAAAAATAAGTTATCTAGAGGACAGATCAAGAAGAGAAAATGTACGAATAATTGGACTATCTGAAAGCTATGATAAAAAGTAATTTTGATACAGTAATACAAGAAATAATTTTAAAAAATTGTCCTGAAGAATTAGGATAAGAAGGGAAAGTAGAAATAGAAGAAATTTACTGATCCCTACCTGAAAGATATGCTACAAGAAAAGCCTCCAGGGATATTATAGTTAAATTCTGAAACTCCAAACTCTAGTATAAAATATTAAAAGCTATAAGAAAAACCAATTTAAATATGGTGGTGTCACAATTAGAATCACACAAGATGTAGCAGTGATGACACTAAAAGACTTGAAACAGTATATATCAAAGAGCAAAAGAACTTGGTTTCCAGCCAAAAATACCATACCAAATAAAATTAAGCATAATCTTGAATAAAAAAATGGATATTTAATGAATTATCAGACTTTCAAGACTTTGTTAAAAAGCAAACACCTAAATTTAATAGAAGTTTTGACATACAAGAGGCATGAGAAATATAAGGTCCATAGCAAAAACTAATTACAAGGGATTCAATAAGGACAGACTGTTAGTTTCCTGTACATGTGAAATGTAAAACACATGACTAAGATGGTTATTAGTAATTGTGTAGTTCATAAGAAAGATTAAGGTAGACCTGAATATGCTATGACTTTAAAAAATAAAACTGGTAGGGGGTGGAGCCAAGATGGCAGAGTAAAAGCAGTGACTTGCTAAAGCCCTCTCCCCAAACCCAGCCAAACACCTGTAAAAAAGTTACTCTAAGCAAATTCTGGAGCTACAGAACTCACAGAATGAGAGAGTGAAACAAATCTCCAGTCTAAGACAACTTAGAGGATCAATAGGAAGCATCTATGATGCTAGGCTGGTAGTGGAGTGCAGTCCAATGTGGGCCACACTGGCACACACAGGGCCTGAGCAGGCCTCTGGGGGACTGAATCATTGGCAACTGTGGTGGTTTGGAGACTTTTTGACCCCAAAATGCAGAGGACAGTTAGGAAGGTCAGTGGAAAAAACCTGTCAGACCTATATGAGAGAGAAGGTAGGTCTGACTCCAACCCCAGGGAGGGGTAGGGGGTGAAGGAGCCCTCAACAGCCACAGCAGTAACAGCAGCAGCAACAGTGGCAGCAGAATCTTTTACTGTGGTGGGAATGGGGGGGAATGAGCAGCAAACAGTAAACCTCCCCACCCCCACTGGAAGCAGAGAACTACCTTAACAAAGAGTTCAAAAGTCAAGTAATTAGCTGGGGAAATGAGCAAAAATTGGGGAAAAAACAGACCTCAGAATATTACTTTGGTGAAGATGAAGATCAAAATATACAACCAGAAGAAGACAGCAAAGTCAAAGCTCCTACATACAAAGCTTCCAATAAAAATGAATTGATCTCAGGCCATGGAAGAGCTCAGAAAGGATTTTGAAAATCAAGTAAGAGAAGTAGAGGGAAAATTGGAAAGAGAAATGAGAGTGGTGCAATAAAATTTTATGTAAAATGAGTCAACTAATTGGTAAAGGAAACCCCCAAAAATGCTGAAGAAAATAATACTTTAAAAAAAATAGACTAACACTGCTGACAAAAGAGATCCAAAAGCCACCGAGGGGAAGAATGTCTTAAAAAGTAGAACTGGCCAAATGGAAAAGGAGATCCAAAAGCTCACTGAAGAAAATAATTATTTTAAACTTAGAATGGAGCTAATGATTTTATGAAAAACCAAGAATTTATAAAACAAAAAGAATGAAAAATAGAAGATGATGTGAAATATCTCACTGGAAAAACCATTGACCTGGAAAATAAATCTGGGAGAGACAATATAAAAATTATTGGACTACCTGAAAGCCATGATAAAAAAAGAGCCTAAATATTATCTTTCAAGAAATTATCAAGGAAAACTGCCCTGATATTCTAGAACCAGAAAGTAAAATAGATATTGAAAGAATCCACTGATCACCTCCTGAAAGAGATCCCAAAAGGAAAACTCCAAGGAATACTGTAGTAAAATTCCAAAGTTACTGGGTCACGGAGAAAATGTTGCAAGCAGTCAAAAGGAAACAATTAAAGTGTTGTGGAAACATGATCAGAATAACACGAGATCTAGAAGCTTCTACATTAAGGGATTGGAAGGCTTGGAATATAATATTCCATAGGTCAAAGAATCACCTACCCAGAAAAACTGAGTATGATACTTCAGGGGGAAAAAAAATGGTCATTCAATGAAATAAAGGATTTTCAAGCATTCTTGTTGAAACATCAATATTTGATTTTCAAATACAAGAATTAAGAAAAGTATGGGCTCAGATTCAATCCAGCTCAGACTCTGTCTAGCTGGGACTCTATCTGGCCCACTTGTAAATACAAGCATTACAAATGCTTAGGCTCCTTAAAAGCCAACCCAAGGTGGTGCATCTTTTGTAAACTTTGTTTTCTTTGGCTTTAAGAAGGCTTGAGTCAAATTCATTCAAGCAGGACCTGGGATGCCAGTATTTCGGGATCCCCAATACACCTCAACCTCATCATTTATGGTTCCCTGACTGGGAATAGGTTCTAATCTCAAGTTCTTCTGCTAAGACTGGAAGGTATGTAAGCCTTCCCCTGTTCCCATCCCCTTCTCCCTCTCCAAGCACCTTGGAAGCAGATTTTCAGACCTGGCTTCAGGTCTCAATATCGGGCAAAGTCTCTGAATTTCCTGGGAGTAAGGGAATTAGAGAAAGCTCTAAGGTTGTTGGTCCAGTGACTGTGTTTGAGGCAGTGGACCTGAGCATACCCTCCAAAGCATCCTCTTGTTTTGTTTTTTTTTTTCTTAAGGCTTACTCTCATGCCCTCCTTTACAGAGTGAGGGACTTCCAGCCCCATGCCAAGTAATGGATCAATCCTCTTAAATTCCAAAAAATTTGCCTTTGAGTTGTCTCTTACAAATTTGGAAGAAATTTAGGTTCTCTAAAGAACTTAGAAAGAAAAAGTCCATGCTCTTTTGCAACACACTTTGGCCTCAGTATCACCTGAAGGACAACAAAGTGTGGCCCATGTTTGGGACCTTATAACATAATACTCTTTTACAGTTAGAATTATATTATCTCCAAAAGGAAAAACTCTCTCAGGACCCCATTCTCAGAAAAAGATTGTAATATGCTTATAGCCAGAGCTGCCCCACAAAAGGAAAATGGGGGTGAATTGGACCTTAGGGTCTTGGCCTTATCTCCTCCTCTATTTCTGTTCCCAACCCCTACTCAGTTCCCAGTCATGGGATTTGCTGAGGTGCCTCCCTCTGCAGCCCCTCTCACTGGAGCAACATTCACTCAGGCCTCAGGCCACACTCCTACAGCAGTCTCTGGGGTATTTCCCCCTCTAACCCCTTCACCTCCTCAGGTGCCAGCTGATCTTTCTCCTTACCAGCCAGGTGCCCTAGCCTTGCAGTCCAAACCAATTGAGTCAACATTCCCCATCCCACCTTCATGAAAACTGGAACTTCTTATCTCTCTAACCAAGCCCCTGCCCCTACAGAGACTTCAAGGTTATTTACCTTGAGGGAAGTGTACTCTCTGTATCTCATTCAGGTTAAAGAGAAACTGGGGAGATACTCAGAAGACCCCACTAGGTTTATTGAGGGTTTTAGGGACATATCTCTACAATTCAAACTTTCTTGGAAGGATCTGCATATTCTTTTCTCTGTCTGTTGTACCATTGAGGAGAAGGGGAGAATTTGGAAACATGCCCAAAAGTTTGGGGATCATATGGCTAGCAATGATGCCATAAAATACTCCCCAAGAGCAGGTGGTGTTCCCACTAGTGATGCAGGATGGAATTATCAAAAGAATGAGGATAGAGGAAAGAGAGACCTTATGGTAATTTGCCTGTTAGAAGGCCTAAAAACTGCATTTCAAAAACAAGTAAAGTTTCAAAAAATTAGAGAAATTACTCAGGGAGAAGAGGAAAAACCCTGCCCTTTTTCAACACTGGCTAGTAGAAGCTATTAAAAAGCATACAAATTTGGATCCTGACTCCATAGAAGGGGGAGCAATCCTTAGCATGTATTTTATTAATCAGTCTGCCCCAGATATTAGAAGGAAACTGTGGAAATTGGCAATGGGACCCCAAACACCTCAGGTCCAATTACTGGAGATGGTCTTTGGAGTCTTTAACAATAGAGACCTCTTTGCAGCAGAGGAAAGAGAACGAAGAAGGTCCAGGGACAGAGAGCATGTTCAATTCTTGACTGCTGCCTTGGCCAGGAAAAGACCCAGGGAGAACCCCTCCAGGGTGCCCCTTTGGAGGAAGGCTGGCTACTTTGGCAGTGGGGAAACCTGCTTTTGATGCCACAAGGAGGATCATTGGTCCAAGGAATGCCCCTCCTGGGTGCCCCCCAAGAGGGAGCTCTAGGAACTAACATCTGTGGAACTGTGCCCATGTGACCAGGAGGGACATTGGAGAAAAGATTGTCCCTAAGGTTGGAAAAGTGGTGGAGCCACACCCCAGTACCCTGTCCTCCATTCTTCTCAAGCCTTGGAATGACAGGAAAACCTGGGTGCTGGCAGAGCTCCCACTTCCTTCATCTCTCTTGCCAAGCCCTGGGCAAAAACGGAGGCTGAAACTAAGGTTACCCATTTTAACATGACTAAATTCTCTACTTTAACCAGTTACTCTGGCCCTATCCACCCCTTGACCCCTCAGGTCATAGATATTGAAAGGGAAACTAAGGAAACTAATGTCTCCAGATGTACCCCCTCCCCAGCCTACTTGAGGATCTGTTGTTTAAACACTCCTTCCTTATGCCCTCCTCTTACCCTACCCCCTTGTTGGGAAGGGACCTGGTGGTAAAATTGAGGAGTCAATATTCTCTAGTTAATCCTCCCATCTCCCTTTTTCCTCTGTTTGCTAAATCTCCCCATGTTTGCTTAAGAGTATGGTAGACAGTCGAGCCAATTGTTTTGAGATCTGGGAATTTCAGGGTGAGCTACTTCTGCCACCCCAGCCATTGTTAGCCTCCCAGACCCTAAAGTGCTCCCCCATCTCAGCCAGTATCTGATTAAACCTGTGACCTGGAAAGGACTACAACTTTTAATTGAAAAATTCCTTAAGTATAAAATCCTTGTCCCTTGTTTATCTCCATGCAACACTGCAATCCCTCCTGCAAAAAAGCCTAATGGAGAATACTCAAAATTTATTTTTGCTTTTGAATGTACTTTTCCTGGGGAATCAAGTCCATATCAGCTAACAGGGACAGTCTTGCCCCAAAGGTTTCAAGATAACCCTCATTTATTTGGCCAGGCTTTGGGAAGGGATTTACGGCACCTGAAACTTGCAGGTAGTAGATTAATTCAGTATGTGCATGATATTCTTATTTGTAGCCCCACCCAGGCAGATTCTTTGGCTACTGCCACAGAAGCCCTTAATTTCTTAGGCATTTTAGGCTACATGGTCTCTTTGAACAAAGTCCAGATGGCATGCCAGTCCATAAAGTATCTAGGCCATGAACCCATGCCCACATCTCTCTCCTTAACCTCTGAGAGAAGAAGGATAATCCTGTCTACTCCTGTTCTAGCCACTAGGAAACAAGTTTGAGTGTTTTTAGGCATGACTGGATTTTGTAGACTCTGGATTCCTAATTTTGGTTTTATTGCTAAAGCCGTTTATGACTCTACTCAGGGCTCTGACTCAGACCAGACTAAAGCTTTTGAGACTCTGAAAACTAATTTGACCACCACCCTATCACAAGACCTACCCAATCTGGGAAAGCCTTTCACTCTGTATGTTGATGAAAGGAGAGGACAGGCTTTGGGAGTCTTAACTCATTCCAGGCCAGATGATGTTTTTATTTACTCAAAATATGTTTTCCTTGTTCTACATGCTCATGGAGCAATCTGGAAAGAAAGGGGATATCTGACAGCAAAATACTCCCCTATCAAACATACCCTTCTATGTTTTGGCCTTGCCATAGTCATCTTTAATTCTCTCCAGAGAAATTATCTTTTTATGCCAGGAAAACTGTCTTTTCTTTATACTCCTTTTGTGCCTGTTTGGTGTGTGTTTGCCTAACGTCCTTGCCAGGTTTGTCTTTTCCAGAGTGCAAGTCATCAACTTCCAGATGATAGCACAGGCTATATAACAATCTCTAACTGAATCCAAGGTCTCCAGCCCACTGAACCTGGCACTGCCCAGGTTCTGAAGTCTGACCCCTTGAGGAGGACCCATCAAGGCAGCAACAGTTCTACGCCCCTTGCCAGCAGGAAGCAGTTTCAGAAGCTAAGACCTTCACCCTTTGCCCCAAAAGAATTTGGGTCCAATCTTTTTGAGGGGGGAATGATGGGGTTCAGACTCTGGGAACCTCGAGCTCCCCTTGAATTTTCCCACTTACCCTGGTCTTTCTTACTCAAATCTAATCTTCCCATTTGTTCTGGCAATCTCAGGAAGCCCATGGGCTTTTCATTATCACTGTGCTTGGGGTCTTTGTTGTCCTCCCCACCCTTAATCTCATCAAAACCCCATTTTCCCAGGCTGCTGACCACTCCCATCAAGATCTCCCTAGAGTCTATCTGTATTCATTCCCATACTGCCCCTATCAAGATTTCTGGATTGCCCCATCTGTTTCCCAGCCAAGCCCTCCATTGTCTGATATCTCCAGATTATATCCCCTGACTGCCTCTAGCTGTTTCTAACCCTTGAGGGAGTCACCCTAGTCCCACTGAGGTCCTTCTTGGCACTTCTCCGCCAGACCTTCCCTAAATCCCTCCTGCCATCATCCTAGACTACCAGACTACTCCCAGATCACTCCTATAATCTTTTCTGTATTTAAGTTCCATCTTGCCTCATTGTAGGCACTCAGATTCACTCCAGCTCAGACTCTGTGTAGGTGGTGTTCTATCTGGCCCCCTTGTGAATACAAGTGTTACAAATGCTTAGGCTCCTTAAGAGCCAACTCAAGGTGGAGAATCTTTGATCAACTTTGTTTTCTTTGGCTTTAAAAAAAGCATTAAAACGTTAGCAGGAAAGAGAAATCATAAAGGATTTACTAAAGTTGAACTGTTTACATTCCTACATGGAGAGATAATATTTGTAACCCTTGAGAGTCTTCTTGGTATTAGGGTAATTGGAGAGATTATGTATATACATACACACACACACACACACACACACACACTCACACACACACACATATAAAGAGTGCACAGGGTGAGTTGAATATGAAAAGATGATGCCTAAAAAACTAAAATTAAGGAGTAAGGGAGGAATACGTTGAGAGAAGGAAAAAGAGAAGAATAGAACAGGGTAAGTTATCTTACATAAAAGAAATTAGAAAAAACTTTTACAATGGAGGGAAGAGGGGAGAGGTGAAAGGAAAAGAATGATCCTTATTCTCATCAGATTTGGCTTAAGGAGGGAATAACATGCACACTCAATTTGGTATGAAAATCTATCTTACCCTTCAGAAAAGTAGCGGGGAAGGCAATCAGCAGGAGTGGGGGAGATGATAGAAGGGAGGACAAATGGGAGGAGGGGGTAATTAAAAATAAACACTTTTGGTAAAAAGAGAATACAATAAATGAGTGCAGGATAGGATGGAGGGAAACATAGTTATTCTTTCACTACATGACTGTTATGGAAGTGTTTTGCATTTCCATTGTCTCTTTCACAATCCCTAACAAGTTACGTTGAACTCTCCTATTACATTGTTTTTAAATTTATTTCTATAAATGGTTTATTTTGTGACTTTATGTAAAATCTTATATGTGCTTTGGTGGGCTCATGCTCATATATTTAATGCATTTCCTCATTCATTAGTATTTTTCTATTAAGTTTTTCCACTTTCTATTACTATAAATGCATCTGAGTTTAATGGAATAGCTTATTCTATAATTTTGCTTCTCTATTGTCTCGGCTTTGCCACTGCCAGTGTGACCTTGGGTAAATGACCTTAACTCTCTTAACCTCAATGTCTTCCTCTGTAAAATCAAGGAGATGGACCAGCATAATTGCTAAAGTCTATTTTAAATTTGTGATCCTATGATTTTATCATTTGTTCCCCTTGTTGATTTTGTTGGGGTTCCTAGATAAACCACTGCCTCATCTGCCCAGGAAGATACTTCAAATTCCTCTTTACGGATGATTATGCCTTTCTTTGTTTTTTACTTATCCTGTTGCTATAGCTGGCATTTCTAGGATTCTGTTTAATTAACCATGGCAAAAACCTAGATTTTGCCTCTGTTTGTAATATGAAAAAAAATGTTGTAAGGGTTCCCCATTCCATATTTTGAGTCATAGAACCAGAGGTTCAGAGTTGAATGTGAACTCAACCGTCAACACCGAAAAAGGATCCTCAGTATTACAAGTGGTCCCTCAGGCTCTGCCTTCAAAGCAGTCATGAGGGCAAACATTTACCACACAAGGCAGCCCATTCCAAGACTCCGTGCAATATCATCAGATTTAAATGACTGTTCTTATTGTGATAAGAAAAAGACCTTCTAGGTTTTTCCTTTAGAATTTTAAAAATGTTAACACAAATGAGCATTATATTTATGAGTATTTTTGCATTTATTGATGTCACTATATATTTTATTTTAGCATGATTATTATTTAATATAATTATTTTGAATACTTGCAATCTTTTTGTCCATATACATCTTGCTAATTATGAATATTTTTGACATGCTGAAGTGTTCTATAGGAGCAAAAATTTCCATCATCCCAATTACTTGGAGATTTGTTGCTGGGTTAATTTGCATATTCAAGGCTTTTTTTTATAAAAATCCTTGGAAAAAATAACATAAATCAAAATTATACTTTCTCTGTCTTTAAATATTACCTTATCTAAATAGAATATTCTGGAATGAAATTCTTTTTCCTTTGACTTTTGATAAATTTCATTTCAGTTTTTTTCTATTTTTCCCATATTAAATGAATAATCTTGTGTATGGCTTGTTTGTATAGTTTCCTTTTTTCCCCTCATTATTTCCCCCATTAGACTGTAAGCTCCTTGCCTTTTCTTGTACCCCTAACAGTTAGCATAGTGCCTGGCACACGCTGGCATTTAACAAAGTATTTATTAATTAGTGGCTTTTATTGGCTGCTGGTAAAATTTTGTATCAATGAAGCTTTGGAGTTTAATAACAATATGCATGTATGGATAAATTGAAATCCATATTTCTTTATATTGACATCTCTGCATCAGTCTGTATTCTATCACGTAACATCAGTAATTTTAGAAACATTTTTTAATGTGTTTCCCTAAAACATGGTTGTCAAATTCTCTCGGTCTCTTTTTCTCTGCCTCTCTCCTTTTATTTTTTTAGAGGAAGTTCAGTTTCTTGTTCTCTAAACTCTGCCATCTGGTTCTAACATTTGTACTTGTAACATCTTTTTCCTTTCTTGAATGTAAAAAAAAGTCAATCAACACAAACATTTTAATATACTAAGGACAGAAGACTGTCTATGAAATTGTAAAATTATGTATAGTTTGTTTTTTAAATGTATGTTATATTTACCACATCAGTACTGTAACAATGCTCTCCTACTAGTCTGTGGGCCCTTTTGACTTCCTTCTGCTTTCTTCTGTGTATTTTTTAATGTTTCATTGATGCTCTTCTTTTTTTTTGGATCTTCATTACTACCTTCCAGGTCTCCCAAATCTCCAATACATATCCTGTCTTGTAATGGAAAGTATAACCAGGCAAAATGAATCCACACATTGGTCATATATGAAAATCTATGTCTCTTATACCCCTAATTCCCTATCCCTCTATCAAAAAAATGGAAGACCTGCCTCATTACCAGAATTCTGAAGCCATAATCATCACTGCATTGATCAGAGTTCTAAAATTTTTCAAGTGTTTTTCTCTGCAAATTCATAAATTTTTCTCATGGCTCTGTTCACTTCATTTACATAAATTCGCAAAAGTATTCCCAGGTTTCTTTGAAACCCATCTTTCTATTATTGTTATGGTGCAGTAATGTTCCATTAAATTCATACAGCATAATTTGTTCAGGACACCAGTTGGTAGGTATCCATTTTTTTTTTCACTTTTGCTTCAACAAAAAGTTCTGTCGTGCATAATTTGTGTGTGTATATATATATTTCTATGTGTATACCTTGCTAGTTTGATTGGTATGACACTATATACATACATTTATATGTGCACATATACATACACACACATGCACATAACATATGAAGTGTTCTATAGTAACATATTTATATATACACTATATATATATATATATATATATATATATATATATATATGAATACAGGTAGCTCTGTCATTTTTGTCATGTTATCATGGTCCAAACATCAACAATTTATATCTTATGAATTATTTCTTTATTTCTGTATAAATTGTTTTGTAATTTAACTCATATTATATCCTCAATGTGTCTTTGTATTGAACTCCCAGATATTTCATATGTTGAGTTGTTATTATGAGTAGGCTTTCATTTTCTTTTTCTCCTTGCTAGATCTCGTTAGTTATTTAAAGAAAGATGACACTTTTTTCTTTTATATCTTACTTCTACCAAAGTTATTTTTTTGATTTTTTTAGTTGAATATATAGAATTTGTTCATTTGCAAATAGCCACAATTTTCTTTCTTTTTTTGTCTGTACTTACTCATTCAATTTACCTTAGCTTGTTACAATAGCTAGCATTTCTAGAACTGTATCAACTGACAGTGGTGAAAATGGACATCTTTGCTTTATTCCTGATTTTATTAGAATGACCTCTAGCATTTCTCCATTAGAGATAATGCTAGCTCTTGGTTTTGGAGTTATTATTTACTATATGAAGGAAGGGTCCATTTATTAATATGCTATTTTAGTGTTTTGAGCATAAATAATTGTATTTTTTTTAAAAATTGTGCCCCTCTTGATATGATTATATAATTTGTATTATTTTTATGATTTTTCATGGTCTACTTTGGTTATAATTATCCTAATGTTGAACTAATGCAGCTTTCCTGTTATAAAAACAACCTAGTCAAAATTTATAACCATTGGGAGAGTATTCAAGGCTTCTTTCAGATATGTTTTCTTTTGATCTTAAAGGACTAATTCTTCTCATAACTCTTCTTCCATCCATGTTTTTATTCAGTTCTCTCTATGATTTCCCCATATTGTTCCTTTTCATTAATCTGTCTTGTCCCCTGATATAGAAGGTAAACTTCTTTTTCACTTTTTTGAATTCCTATCCCCTAGCTGTCTAGTACATGGCCTGGCCTATGTTAGACATTTAAGAAAGACTTGTTGATTGACTAGCAGTCCCTTTTCAAATAAAGTCACATCTTTCCTTATTAGCATACTGGTTCCTGCTTCATTTCCAGAGTTACTATTTGAGTTGACATGTCTAATGCTAATTTCAGCTTTGTGTCAGAAAAATTTTAAGGCTAATAGGATATATTTTCCATCTGATGACTTCTGCTCATGATTTTTTCATATATAACATTTGCTCATCATTCATCATTCATTTACATTCATTCAGTGTTACATGTAACATTTACTTCCTCATTTATTGTCTTTTCCTTTTCCTTACCTGAGAGTCTATTTTTTTTAAAAGATTCAATTCAATAAACCTTTATTAAATTCCTTTTATGTGACAGGCACTGAACTAAGCCCTGGGGATAGAAATTTATAAAAGAAATATAGTTCCTGTCCTTAAGGAGCTTATAATCGAAAGGAACCTGGCACAGGAGCTATAGGACTGGAGATGAAAGGTGGAGTGTGAGCTGGAGAACTCAGGGTCTGCCCTCTAGAAAAGAAAATCAAAGGCGAGAGGAGGCTGGGGGGGGCGTCTTTTTTTGGGGGTGGGGAGGGTAGGGACGTATCCAGGGCTAAAGAGGCCTCATGGGATGAGGTTGGAAGTGATGTTTATATTGGGAGAAGTACCTTGTTTTACGGAATTGAACCCAGGCAAAACTGTAGGGGACTGAGCTGAAAGTCCAAATCCCACCCTCTGTAAAGTTTTGGCAGAAGTTCAGTACTCCACATTCTTCTCCTCCTTTCCTGTTTTCCCCTTAAATATGAGGTAATTTCTTGCAGTAGATGTTAGGACACTGGGTTTTGTGTGATCTTATACTCCACTACCTTGTTATACTCCATTAGCTTGTTGATGTGACTGTTTTACAAAGTACCCCAACTTCCAACATGTGATTAGTGCTTGTGCTCCAGTTATTTCAGCCCAGTGAAAACATTGCTTCATAATTCCATAGGTTTTTGAAATCTTCAAAGTGCATAGCATTTGCCAATGCTGCTGAATGAGTCATCTTGTACTGAAATTCCATCCCCTCTTTAAGTGCTTCCCCGACCACTGTAGCCCTGAAGTGTCCTCTCCCTCCTCCGAACTCTTTCAAACACTTGGCTGTGCAATTAATTCATCATATGACATTCCTTCCCTGATGTCTTTAAATTTGACTGAAATTTTTTTTATTGATCTTTTCTCACATTTATGTCTTGTTTCCCCAACTGGATTGAAAATGTCTTGAAGTCAAGGATAAAGTCTTGTGCTTTTTGCATCCTCCAAACATCTGGTCTATTGACTTTCACAAAGTTTTATCAAAACCCTTGAAATTGAAATGAATAAAATGAATGACCCAAATAAGAGATTTTTGGGAGACTTACATTTTAAAGTCAATTTTAATAGTAGGTAGTATTTACATAGCAATTTTTAAGATTTGCAAAGAGCTTTACATATATATCATTTGATCCTCCCAACAACCCTAGGAGGCAAGTGGTATGTTTATACTCATTTTATAGATGAAGAAACAGAGGAAGACAAAGGTGAAGTGACTTGCCCAGGATCACACAGCTAGTAGTATATCAAGTCAAATTCATACTCAGGTTTTCTTTACTCCAAGTCAAGCCCTCTCTCCACTATGACACTTAGCTTATGAGTAGCCTGGGAAATTGAACTGTCTGAACACTCATTATTCTCTGCAAAAGTCCTGTTGTATTTAATGTTTGATAAGGTTGACAATTACTTGGTTATTTATTCTGTACTGGTAAAGAAACATTTTCATAGGGTACTATTCAGCCCATGGTATCTGCACTTGGCACTTTGTCCCACAGGTCTATTTTCATCATGTGGTATTGTGCACCATAGTTGCTTGTGTTAGGATCTTGTCTCTTAGCCTTTAAGCTCCATGAGGACAGGAACTTAGTCTCAGCCAAATTTTGTACTTCCTCCAGGGCCCACCAGAGGGCTCTGCACCAGGAGATAATTCAGAACTACTTGTTATTCCATTTAGTGAATGCACCAGCTGTTTTCCATTTCTCTGCTTCATCTTATACCTGCTTCACCAGACTGAAACATGAATATACAACTGACAATTTAAGAATCCAAATTCAAAGGAACAGTTTTCTAATTCTAGGCATCTTTGTCACAAACACATCTGATTATGGCTGACTTGACTCATTGCTTGTTGACTGTTGGTGATGGTGGCATTCTCCCCGTTGCTTGTATTTTCTTACTGTTTGACTTTTCTTGAAGATTGATTTGACCTACTACATTCGTTTAAACAAACAAGCTCAGTTATACTTATCTGACATAATCTCAGCTGATTTACTGTGCTAAGATGGTTTCATTGGCTCCCAGCCTGTGGGCTGCAGAATTATGAAAAGGAGGCTACAAATCTATACAGGAATCATAATAAGCAAATACACTTAGTAGAATGAATAAACACTGTGTATTGGATCTTTGGCCTGTAGTTGGAGCTATGAAAAACTTTGCCTCAGTTTCCTCATTTGTAAAGGTGGGATAATAACATATGCCTTCCAGGGCACTTGTGAGGAATGAAGGCAATCATTCATGGAAAGCCTTGGATAAATGTCTGCTGTCGTTATTTTACTAATCTAGAAGAATCAGTCATTTTACTAGCATTAGGAGCTGCCGTTTTGGGAGCTCCCTCTGCCTACACACACACAAATCTTTCTGTAACAAGCAGTTTCCTGAGGTACAGAGGACTTAGGTAACTTATTTGTGGTCACAGAAACTAGTATGTGTCTAAGGGAAGATTTGAATTTAAGTTATCTAAGCCCAATATTCTGTCTGTGTTATCCCTGTTCTGTCATTTTTTCCGGAGTTAATAATATAAAATTCCTGATCCTAAAAGAGATTAGGAGCCACATCTATGTACAAAAATAGCCAATCAAGTGATTGGTTTCTTCTATTTTTCTATGATTGTTTTGATGTTGGGGGAAAATAGCTTCTATCTCAGTTCTCTCTTGATCTCTCCCTTAAAAAAACCCCATTTTCAGACCAATACTAAAGGAATAATTTTTTTTAACTCTAAAGATGTGACTTTAACACATCAATTTATAACCAAGAAAATTCTTCTGCCATTGCTATGTCTTTAACCATATTTTGCCATACTATTTATGATTGACTTCATATAAAGGAAAAGCCTTCCCCTTCTTCAGTCCATGCAAAAATGGCAGCTAGATGGTATGTTGTGTAAATTAGACTTGTACAGGCCAACAAGAGCTGAGTTCAAATCCCACCTGATACTTTTATTAACTGTGTGACCATGGAAAAATCCCTTTACCTTTCTCAGCCTCAGTTAACTCATCATAAAATGGACCTGCTAGCCTCTAAGGTCAGTGTCAGCTTATATCTATGATCTTATGATTCCACAGTCCTTATTTACATTTTTTTAATGTGCACAAACTGGGCAATGACAAAGGCACTGTAGATTCAGAGTATATTATGCAATATTTACTTTCAAAGCTCAATGTGGATATTTGTTCTGCCTAAGAAATCAATGAAAAGTGCTCTTAAAGGTCTGCCTTTAGTTGACATGGTCTGCTTTTGTAAAACTGAGTATGATAAGAAGAGTCTCTCTGGGAAGGAATGAGCAGCTGAAAGCCAAAGAGCTCCCATTCCTTATAACTCAGGGCTCCATTGTGCATGCCTGATTTTCTCACCATTGCCAAGGTAACAAAGCAGAGCTCAGGTAAGTCAACCCTTTGTCACTAGTTCATTTGGGCTGTTTATTGGAGAGAATTACATATTGGAAAATATCCATTTCTATAAGTATTCTGTGTTTTCTCTGTCAAATGGAGAGACATAAAAGGAATGATCTCCATTAAAGATCCACATGTAGTTGCTTATAAATACCCACAATAGGCAAATTAAAATTCTTTTTCAAGGTCACAGGATGTTACAACTAGAGGAGCCTTTAGAACTTAACTAGAATGTACCCCTTATTTTACATATGGGAAAACTAAAGCCCAGGGAGGGAAAAACCACCTGTCTAAGGTCATATAAGTGGTTAGTCACGGATCTGGGACTCAAACCAACTGAGGAACCCCATGTCACCACAAAATATTTTCAAGTATTTTTATTTTAGTTTAGTTTTCATTGTTTTAATGATATTTTCTGTTTCTTATATCACCATAGTTATCCTAGGTATCCAATTTAACAAGGAGTATGTTTTACAAAGGGAAAACAATCAGCACAACTGAACAACTAAGCAATACATTGGAAAAGTCTGAAACCATGTGCCATGTGTAACACCTGCACTCTTCCTACTTGCACTAAGAGGTAAATTGGGAAGTATCATCTCATATCTTTTCAATCAAATCCCACTTGATCATTGTACTTTTATGACTTTGACTTTCTTTTGTTTGATGAGTCATTCATTGTTATTTCTATTCACGATTGTAGTTTCCCTACATGTATCATTCTCTTGACTCTACTGACTTCATTCTGCATCAGTTCCTATGGATCTTTCTATGCTTCTGCTCTGAATTTGTCACATGCATCATTTTTTAAAGCACAAAAATATTTTATGGCATTTGTGCATCTCATTTTTGTAGCAATTACCTAATTGAGGAACATCTACTTTGTTTCTAATTCTTAACTAACACCCAAAAAGTGCTACCATAAATATTTTGTAGTATATGGAGACTTTCAGTTTTATCAATGACTTCCTTGGGGTATAGCCCAGTAATGGAGTCTCTTGTTCAAAGGGTATGGACATTTTAGTCACTTTGTTTGCATACTTCCAAATTGTTTTTCAAAATGGTTGTGCCATTTCACAGCTCCACCAATAATGCATTGGTGTGCCTATTGTTCCACAACCTGTTCAGTGTCGACGCTTCCCATTTTTTGTCATATTTTTTTCCAGTTTGAAGGGTGCGAGGTGAAACCTTGGGATTATTTTGATGGATATTTCTCTTATTAGTAGTAATTTGGAGAATTTTTTCATGTGATTTTGAATACTTTGTTGTTCTTCTCTAGAGGACTATTCAAATCCATTGACCATTTATCTATTTGGGAATGGCTATGTCATACATGTTTGTTAATTGTTTATACAGTTTGGATCAGAGAACCCTTATCAGAGAAATTTGATACGCAGGGACTTCCCCCCCATTTGAACACTTTTTTCCTTATCTTAGCTGCATTAATTTTGTCTGTGCAGAACTTTTCAGATTCAAGTAATCAAACTTTTTTTGATTCTATCTTTTGTAATTGCCTCTTTCTCTCGTTTGGTTAAGAATACATCTCCCACTCATAATTGTAAAAGGCATGTGATCCGGTTCCCTTTTAATTTTTTAATAGTATGATCTTTAACATTAAGATCATATACTCATTTAGAATGTACTATGGAATATGGAACTCCAATGAAGAGGAAAAGGGAATTTCTCTGGTGAAACCAAGGAATTTCCCAGACAATTTGGATTAAAAAACAAAGTAGACAGAAGATGGAAGCAAAGTCAGAGATCAGAGGGTGAGTGTGCAGAGAGAGGATGCTAGCATGATGAAGGGGCTTGAATCCGTGTAATAGGAGAATTATTTGTAGGAACTGGACACATTTAACTTGGAGAAGAAAAGAATAAGGGGGAGGGGAAATGAATGAGGTGTTCAGGTGTCTAACAAGCTGTTCTATAGAGGAGGGATAAGGCTTATTATTTTGCCTAAGAGGGTGGAACCTGGAGCAGTGCAAGGAGGTAAACAGACTGATTTCAGAAAAGCACTTTTTAAGCAATGGGAGGCCATGCATTCAAATCCAACCCTAGACCCCTACCCTTGGCAAGTCATTTATCTCTGTTTACCTCAGTCTCCTCACCCATAAAGTGATCTAGAGAAGAAAATGGCAAACCAGTCCAATGTCTTTGCCAAGAAAACTCTAAATGGAGTCATCAAGAGTTGGACATGAGTGAAACAACTGAACAACAACTCAGATAACCAAATGATTACACTGAAGTCAAATAAATGTAGATGCAATTATGCCCATGTTCGGAGACTTTCATGTCCAAAATCTCCATGTTTTGTAAAGATAGACTGCTATAAATTCTTTGCTTTTTTTTCTACAATTTTTCTGAGGGATGGAGTAAAATCTGTCCTATACTCATCATGTAGTGTGACCTTGAGCACATTCATGAAATGCCTCGGTGTTTGCAGAATTTCACCAGAGGACTGTAATAACATTTGTCCTGTGTCAGATTGTATTGATGCCTTGATTAATAAAACTGTAGCTCGGGACTCTTGGACGCACATTGGTGGATTGAGGACCCACAAGGGTAGGACAAAACTGACCAAGGAGATGTGCTTTGTAAAGACCCCAAGATTGAATTCAGGAATTTTGGGGGGGGTGGGTGGAGCCAAGATGATGGAGTAGAAAGACTCACATATGCTAGCTCCGAACCCACAGCCCATGAATTTCCTCTAAAAAGAACTCCCAACAAATTCTGGAACAGTGGAAGCCGTGCAGCAACACAGTGAAGGAGATTTCCGTTCCAGAAAGCCCTGAAAAACTGACTCCAAAGGTCCATCACGCACCTGACGGGAGTGGAGCCCTGCCCTGACCTGGCCACGTGGCACCGAGAGGAGTGATCAGATCCGAGCAGGCTTCAGGGATGGAATCTCCAGCCGCCACGAAGGTCCCTCCACCCACAGATGCACAGGTCGGTGAAAGAGACGTCTGCACAGGCTGAGAGAGGAGCAGGGTGTCTCCGGGACTCAGGCCCCCTCGGGAGGCAGTGGCAGAGGCAGCAGCAGCCAGAGTTTCCCGGAGCATGCAGGAGCTCAGCAGGAGCTCCATTACAAAAGGTCTCTGCATAAACCCCCTGAAAGAACTGAGCCTGGGAGACAGCCCTGCCCCCACCTGAGCACCAGAAATTAATCTACCATTGAACAGCAGCCAGGCCTGCCGCCAAAAGCCCTGAGGCTGGGGAGCAGCATTTGAATCTCAGACCCCAAGCACTAGCTGGGCAGACCTAGGCTGGGAGTGGAGAGGACTCTCAGAAGTCAAGTAACTGGCTGGGAAAATGCCCAGAAAAGGAAAAAAAACTAAGACCCATAGAAGGTTATTTTCTTGAAGAACAAATGATTCCCCTCATCCTCTCTGATGAGGAAGAAAACTGCTTACCATCAGGTAAAGACATAAGAGTCATGGCCTCTGTATCCCAAACATCTGAAATAGATATCCAATGGGCTCAGGCCATGGAAGAGCTCAAAAAGGATTTTGAAAATCAAGTTAGACAGGTGGAGGAAAAACTGGGAAAAGAAATGAGAGAGATGCAAGAAAAGCATGAAAAATGGGTCAATACCTTAATAAAGGAGACCTCAAAAAATGCTGAATAAAATAACACCTTGAATTCAGGAATTGGGGTCCTTGGCCACAGGCCAGGTCTATACACAGACACCCACACACAGACACACAGATACACATGCACACACACACACACACACACACACACACACACTCACATACAAGAATATTCCTAATAATAGTTAACCTTTATATAATGCACTTCATAATGTTATCTCATTTGATCCTAACAATAACACTGATAGGTAGTAACTCTAAACCCCATTATACAAATAAGGAAATTGAGGCAAACTGAGGTTAAGTCACTTGGCCAGAGTCATACAATCTATAAGTGTTTTATGCCTGATTTGAACTCAGATTGTACTGATTTCTAATCCAACCTTCTATCTGCTGCATCACCTAGTGGCCTCTTGATGAATACACAAATATGTATGCATATCCATATAAAATCACTCATGAATATGGAACACAGATGCAATTTCCTTTAACAATCAATTTTTAATTAGTTGGGAAAGCCCTCCACAACCTATTTTAGAATGCAGCAAGCTTTCTTGTTGAAATCAGCACAGTTTTATCAGGATAAACTGGAAGCAGACTGACAAAGCTTACATCCTTCTAGTCATCTTCAAAGTCAACATTTTCTGTCAAGGAAAATATGTAGCTGGAGTGAGACAAGTTTCCTGCATTTTGAAGCAGTGGTTGTATAAGAACAATTAGAAGCCTGCAAGGAGATGGTAATTTCATCACATAGAAAAAGATTGCATTTTGTGCTATGGAAAGGAAATACTTTGCTCTTGCTTACAGTGTGTGCAACAGGACAACCCAAAGCATTTGACTGCTATGAGAATGTGTTGTCATGGAAAGCCCAGCCACGTTTTTGGTACACTGAATCATCCTCTGATAATGTAACCCACCTTGTGGGATTAGTGGACTAGCCTTGCTTGCCAAGGGTTGAAAGATCATAGGCTTGGAGCTGAATGGAACCTTGGAAGTCATTGAGTCAGATCCTCTCATTTTACAGCTGAGAAAGCTGAGGTTCTGAGAGCTTAAATGCCTTGCCCAGATTCACCCAGCTAATTCCAGAGGCATGATTAGAACCTAGAACTTTTGGCTCCAATTCCAAAACTCTATTCATAACATCATGCCAGACTTTAAAGATACTGGCAATTGGTTTCATTTAAGTTAATGAGGACTGCTTTCTGAGCTTTAAGAGGAATTTTGTTGTAGAATAAACCATAGCTAGCAGTGTGAATACGGCAGTAAGTGGAGATAGAGAGAGAACTGGCTGAGTGGTCAGGAAGGTGATGCATCTGACACATGCTAGTTGGGTGACCTTAGGCAACTCACTTGTTCTGGGCTACAAGTTGTAAATTATTTTTCCATCCTTTTTGCTGATGAAGTCACAAGTGTCACCAATTTCCCTCTTCCATGATCATCATCAACATCATCATTCCTTGCTTAGGACTTAATGATGTAATATCTTTAATCTGGAAAAGTTTCCCAAAGCAGTTGCATAGATTTAACCGGAAATCTTTGGAGTATACAATTCACATTTTGGCCCATAACGATTAATGGCTCCTGTCAAAAGCATTGATTTTTGTTTTGTTTTGATTTGGTGTTTTTTTTTTAAACATACTTGGTTTAAGTCATAGTGGTGAGTTCCTGGTGGGGAGATTGTCTCTACTAATGCAGGGGAGAAATTCATCATCTTAAGAGAATTGCTTGGAACAGTGAGAAGATGATTGATTCATTCCAAATCACTCAGATTATCTATGTGAGAGGCAGGACTTGAACCTAGATCTTTGTGGTTGTAAGGCTGGCTCTCTGTGACATGTTATTCTGATAGGCAAAAAAGTTCCAGAGAGCTAGATTAGTGGTGAAAAGTGTGGAAGATGCAAACAGTCCTACTGTTTCAAAAGTGAGAAACTCCACAAGACAATCACACTGAGCAGAGGCTCTTTGGAGGAGGAAAGAGTTATTATCTCTCCATGTGTCCACTACTTGTAAGTCTAACAAGATCAACTCTGAAAACATGGCTTTGGAATCTTCATTTTCCTAGGTAGAGTCTCACTTTCACTTTTCAGCAAAGCAAGGGCTGCTGTGCTCCCAAATGTACCAAGCACAGTTCCCCCTTTCCCTAGTCCAGAGTCATGGGACAGTTGCCTGATGGAAGGGTCACTGGAGCCAAGAGTGTTGGGGCAGTTGTGACAGGCAAACCAGCAGTAAGCCAGAATGCTCAATGGTTTGTCCTGCCTTTCTGGAAGCCCTCTGAGATGGCTTCCTCCAGGTCTGTGATAGTGACTCTTTTTAAAAGTCCAAAGCTGTTGTTATTTTCCTGCTAGAGTTGGGGGAGGAAGCAAGTTAGCCAACCTCGGAGAAGTGTGTCACTTATTCCCAGGTGGCCTCCACCTCTGCTTCCTTCCTCCCACTAAGGTTCCCCCATGCTCAAGCTCTGCTCTGGGCAGCATCCCCAGGGGGATGCAGCTATGTCCCAACAAGTGACATATGCTAGACTTAGGAAAGGAAATCCAAAGTATATGTTTGGTCTCCCTTGGACCTTTTTTGTGCAAACATACATATGGTGATTTTGTTCATCCCTGTATGCCAAGGTCCAAGAGAACTTCTGAGATACTCACACTCATTCTCCTCTCTGTGGGCCTCCAGTGAAATAGTGGGAAAAGTACATCTTGTCCCCCTAGTTCCCTTTCCTGGGTCCCTCTTTAGAGACCAGTAGATATCTACAGGACAGAGCTATTAAACTGGTTACATACACCTCCCCTCTCCCTTCAGATTGTGAGCTCCAAGAAGGCAGGAGCTATCCTTTTCCTCTCTGTATCCCCAGCCCTTAGTACAGTACTTAAAACATTTGTCTTGCCTATATCTATGACTACTAAAAGTAGAACTCTATTTCCCAATTCAGAGTACACACAGATATCCTGTTTCCTATTGGCATATTGTAATATGCGTAAGGTGCTTAATAAGTGTTTATTAAAGGATTGATTTTATTTGGCTTATAAGCTGGAACTGAGTATGCATAGCAGAGATTTCAGCACAGCACCTCGAGGGCTCTTCAGTCAAGACTTCCAAGTGAGGAACATTGCTGTTAGGGGAGAGAAGAGGGCTTCCATCCCTTCCACCTTGGAACCATGTGTCCCTGAGCACATAGTGCCTCTGTTTCTGTTGTGTTTCCTTTTCCTGATCTTAGGAGAATAAGTACCCAGAAATAGAATGGATGAGGTTATGATCTTGTTAGCTGCTAAAGGTCAGAAGAGCCATCAGAAGTCCCTCACCTAACACATCCTGAGCAAGTAGAAGCAGCGTCTGAGTCTGGTGGAGGCCAGCCCTTAAGAACAACTTGCTTGACCTAGATGAGAAGTGAATTATCCACTAGCCACAACACTGTCTTGCAAAGAGTTAGCCCATCTGGGCAAGGGAGGAATTGCCCTCAGTGATGTTCACTACAAGTCAAATTGGTGGATGTTCCTATAAGGGAAAAAAGGATTCCTGGGGCCAGGAGGCACCAGTTACTTTATGGCAGCAAATCTTCCTTATGTGTGTGCCTCAGCATCTCCATAAATCCAGAACCTGCTCTCACCACGAAAGAGAGCAGAGTAGCTGCTCTCTCTCTCTCTCTCTCTCTCTCTCTCTCTGTCTCTCTCGCTCTCACTCTCTCATTTCTATTACGAGTGTTTTTCCCAGAGCCTGGCACATAATAAGTACTTAATAAATACTTGCCTTTCCATGTTGTCTTAACTCTATAGGATGACACATGTTACTGTTAACACATATTAAACTTGCAGGCCATTAAGACCCCCAGAACAAATGGCCTGCTATCTGCTCACATCTCCAACTTGTGAAACTTTTTATTTTATCTATTATTTTTATTTTTCATTTTTAACACAGTTCATATCACATAAAACAATTCCAACTTTTGGTCATGTGACACTTCTTTTAAAGCATTTACAATATAGACCATAAACAAAATTTTTTTTAACACTAAGCAACTGAGACACAAATAATAACTATGTAGACTAACTTCATAAACCCTTGACCTAATTTTCTCCACACTATTACTAAGAATTACAGGACCCTAACTTATTGTTGTTGGTTTAAAGTCCTAAGCCTAATAGCTTAACTTTAGACTTACCTTCAGATATTCCCCTACCAACAATCAATAATTCAATAGATCTGGTATTAAGCTCTTTTGACTATAGGAAATTGCCACTAAGAGTAGGGACATTGCAGGGAAGCAATACCTTCCCAACTTCATGTCAAATCCAGGCAGGAGTAGATTGTCAACTTGCATTCAGCCAGGCTTAAAGTCTGCCAGGTGTCAGTGGGGAAACTGAGTCAGGAGAATCCTACCTCAGTCCAGGCTGAACAGCCACTCTCCTACCCTTCCCATGAGATCACCATTTTCAGTTCACACCAGCATCTCACAGGCCTACTGGCATCATGAATTGGAGGCTCAGACCTCTTTTCTTGCTATCCATACCTGGAGTTAGACTCAGAAGAGCAGTCAGTTAATAGTCCCATAGAATCTTACAATAGCAAGTTCCAATAACTAGGTTTCAGATATGACTATAATTTCATATTGGCTAAGGAACATCTTTTGAGGCAAATCTTAAGTGGCTTACATGCCTTTCTATACCTATTCTAGTTCCTGATTTAAATAACAATCATAAAATCAAATTTGCCATTAAAACCTTATCTTCTCCATCAATGCCAAATTTTACCCAAGGTTACCTGTCTCTAGGAAACTTAGACTAAAATTCTTTTCCTCAAACTAAAGATGTCTTTGATTTAGTCTCAGTAATTAGTTCAGTCAATTGTTTTAATACTAATTATTTTTACATCATTTTGTAACATGTCCAATTTTTCTCCCCATCTCTTCCCTCCCCCTACTCAGTAATACCTTGCATTAAGATTGCCCCTTCCCTCAATGAGCCCTCCCTTCTCTCACACCCTCCCTTCCCTTATCCCCATCTTCTCTCTTTCCTTGTAGGACAAGATAAACTTCTATATCCCATTACCTGTGTTCGTTATTTCCTGGTTATATGCAATAATAATTCTCAACATCTGTTTCTGATATTTTGAATTCCAGCTTCTCTCCCTCCCACCCTCCCCATCCCCATTGAGAGGGCAAGCAATTCAATGCAGACTAAAGATGTGTCGTTTTGCTAAAAATTTCCATAATAATCATGTTGTATAACACTAACTATATTGTCCTCTGCCCTATTCTATCCCCCCTTATTTTTTTATTCTTTCATTTTACCTTGTCCCTTCCCAAAAGTGTTTATTTCTAGTTATTCCCCTCTCCCATTTGCCCTTCCTTTTACCATTCCCCTCACGCCACTTGTCTCCTCCTCCCCTACTTTCCTGTAGTGTAAAATAGATTTCCATACCAAATTTAGTGAGCATGTTATTCCCTCCTTAAGCCATATGTGGAGAGAGTAGCTTCACTTTTCCCCTCTCCCCTTCTCCCTTTTCTACTCCATTAAACAAGATTTTTCTTTATTTCTTCTCTCCATTTCTCCTCCCAATATGTTCCTCCCTCATCCCTTAATTTTTATTTTATTTTTTGTGGATATCATCTCTTCCAATTCAACACAGCCTGTACTCTGTCTATATGTATATGTGTGTGTATATACAATCCCTCTACTTACCCAAATAATGAGAAAAGTCTCAAGAGTTACAAATATTTTCTTTCCATGTAGGAAGGCAAACAGTTCAGCTTTGGAGAGTCTTTTATGACTTCTCTTTTCTGTTTAACTTTTCATGCTTCTCTTGATTCTTGTGTTTAAAGTCAAATTTTCTCTTCAGTTATTGTCTTTTCATCATGAATGCCTGAAAGTCCTCTATATCATTCAATGATGATTTATTCCCTTGAAATATTAAGGTAGGTGATTCTTCATTTTAATCCCAGTTCTTTTGACTTCTGGAATATCCTATTTCAAGCCCTTAGATCCCTTAATGTTGAAGCTGCTAGATTCTGTATTATCCTGATCGTATTTCCAGAATACTTGAATTGTTTTTTTCTAGCTACTTGCAGTATTTTCTCCTTGACCTGGGAACTCTGAAATTTGGCCACAATATTCCTAGGAGATTATCTCTTTGGGTCTCTTTCGGGAGGAGATCAGTAGATTCTTTCAATATTTATTTTGCCCTGTGGTTCTAGAATATCAGGACAGTTTTCCTTGATAATTTCATGGAAGATAATGTCTAGGCTATTTTTTTATCATGATTTTCAGGTAGTCCTACCATTTTTAAATTGTCTCTCCTGGATCTATTTTCCAGGTCAGTTGTTTTTCCAATGAGATGTTTCACATTATCTTCCATTTTTTCAAACTTTTGGTTTTCTTTATTAACTGCTTGGTTTATTTCATAGTCATTCATTTCCGTGAATTCAATTCTCTCTTTCAAAGAACTATTTTGTTCAGTGAGTTTTTGAATCTTCTCCTCCATTTGGCTAATTCTACTTCTTAAAACCTCCTCCTCATTGGCTTTTTAGACCTCTTTTTCCAATTGAGTTAGCCTGTTTTTAAAGGTGTTATTTTCTTCAGCACTTTCTTGGTTCTCCTTTAGCAAACATTTTTCAAGCTTTCCTATTGCCTGAGTTCCGTTTGAGTTCCCTTTGGAGGCCCTAGAGGCAGGGGCCTTGACTTCCTGTGTCAGGATGCCTTCTTAGATGAGAGGAGATACCTACTCACCAAGAAAGTAACCTTCTATGGTCTTATTTTTTTTGGGGGGGGGCATTTTCCTAACCAGTTACTTGACTTCTGAATCCTTTTTCAAGAAGATGTCCTATTGCCCCTTCTCTTCAGAATGGTTGGATCACTTCATAACTCCACCAAAAATGCATTAATGTTCCACTTTTCCCACATCTTCTCTGACATTTGTGATTTTATTGTTTTGTCGTGTTGAAACTTTTTTTAAACACAAATGTTGAACTTTGCATTTATACCTATTAAATTTCATCATATTAGACCCATTTCCCCCTTAATCCTAGGAGATAGTAAATCAGTAAATCAATCAATAAATCTCTACTCAGGTCTTACTGTGTGTACATCACCACTCTAGTTTGACAAGGAAGAAGAAGAAGCTGAATTAAGACCAATAAGAAGACTGGGAGTTGTGATTTTCAAAAATAAATCCTCCTGCCAGGAATTAAACTTTTATTCAAAGCATTAAATATTTACCATCTGGATTAAACTTGAGAAGAATTTAATCACGGAGTACTTCCTTGTTGGGTATAAGAAAGAGACAGAGAGAAACAGAAAGAAACAGGAAGATAGAGACAAAGGGAGAGACAGGAGAGGCAGAGAGAGATAGAGGGAAGGAGGAAGGGAGGGAGGAAGAGAGACAAAGATGAAAAACAGAACGATACAGTTAGAAAGAGACAGAGAGAGGGGGAAAGATACACACAGAGAGACAGGGACAGAGGTAACGAGAGAGGAGAGACATAGATAGGGAGCTAGAAGAAGGGAGGGAAGGAAAGAGAGAGATAGAGACAAAGAGAAAAAAACGGTAAAAGATAGAGACAGAAAGTTAAAAAGAGAGAGGGAGAGACAGAAAAAAATCATCCTTTCAATAAAACCTGTTAAAATTAACTGCTCTTCCTTCAATTAAAAAATCATTTAAATTCTCTCTCTGAGGGATTTGATAACCCCTCCCCCCCAATTATTAGTTCTCTTTCCATCCCTAAATGAGTTGTGTATGTGTATATTTATGAATGTGTGTATGTGTGTATGTATAACAAGGACTGGGATCACTCACATAGGTAAGGTCACCTCTTTATATCTGCTACTGGATCATTTTCCCTATTCATTCTTATCATACTTGTTCTAAAGTGATCAGAATGGATATTTTGATATTGTTCATTAGTTATTGAAATTAGGAATCTCTGTCAATTAGCTCTGAACCTCCATGCAGTTTATTAAATGTTATTATTTAATAAGTTGGACAAACCAATTTTTTCATAAACTTTTTCTTCTTTCTGCATACCTGTTTTTGTCCCCCTCTCTTTCTCTCTCTTTCTCCCTAATCACTGACATTTAAATAGCTTTCAAGGGTTATTGGCTATTCTGTTTGTTGACAGTGTAATCAACAATAAAAGTGGCCCAAATGTTTATTTACAATGTCCCAGTTATAGGAGGAAAAAAACCAGCCTAAATATCTTTTAACTACTAACACAACTGCTTACCTCCTAAATTCTTTCTATTTATTTATTTTTTTATACATAAATTTATTTAACTTTTTACATTCATTTTCACAAAATTTTGGGTCCCAAATTTTCTCCCCATTTGTCCCCTCCCCTCACCCCAATACACCAAGCATTCTAATTTCCCCCATCACTAATCTGCCCTCTCTTCTATCTCTCCCTTCCCTTGTCCCCATCTTCTCTTTTGTCCTGTAGGGCCAGATAACTTTCTGTTCCCCATTACCTGTATTTCTTATTTCCTAGTAGCAAGAAGAATACTCAACAGTTGTTCCCAACACCTTGAGTTCCAACTTCTCCCCATCCCTCCCTCCCCACCCATTCCTTTTGGGAAGGCAGGCAATTCAATATAGGCCATATCTGTGTAGTTTTGAAAATGACTTGGATAATAGTCATGTTGTGTAAGGCTAACTATATTTCCCTCCATCCTGTCCTGCCCCCCAT
>CM053769.1:465626139-465762901 GCA_028658325.1 Potorous gilbertii | reverse complement strand
TACCTTCTTTTGGAGAAGAGAAGGAAAGGAAGAGGGTTAGGTGGAGAGACAGGATGAGCTTTATTACTCAGCTAGCTAGGTCCCCATTTAGGCAGCTCGGTCTGCTCATAGGTTGTGTTCGTCCTTTGTTTTCGAAAAGAACCATGACATCAGAGAAATGATGGCATGACTCACTCAACATCCACTCTAAGAATAGAGGGTCCAAAATATAGCCATTAAGTGGTGCTTGTGCAGGGACCTATTGTGGCCAATTTGTGAGCTCCATAGTAAAATAGTTTTAAGGGTTGGTCTTTCAGAAAAGAGGAAGGAAGGAAGGAAGGAAGGAAGGAAGGAAGGAAGGAAGGAAGGAAGGAAGAAAGAAAGGAAGGAAGGAAGGAATCTAGTCTGTAAACTCCAAGTTTACTGGGCAGCTTCCTGCTATCAAAATGTACCTTATCTCCCCAGACTTGGTCCAGCCAGAGCTGAATCTGACAGGGCTACCACTGACCTAGTCTTGAGTACCATCATAATTGCATTCCCAACTGAGGCTACCATTTTACATTGTCAACACATATCGAACTTGGATTTCACTAAGGTTTCAAATATTTTCCAGGTGAACTTTCTCTAGCCATGAAGCCAAGGGTACAATTTTACATTTATTCCTATTAAATTTAATCTGATTAGATTCAACCCAATGCCCTTGCTTGTCTAGATCTTTTTGAATCCTGACTTTGTCAGTCTATATGCTAACTATTCTGTCAGATAAGTATTATCTGAACATTTCATAAGCATGGAATCTGTGCCTTTATCCAAGTCCTTATTATATTTAGTATTAAAAAGTAATAGTTAAGCATACTAGATGCTCGGGGCACCCCTTGGAACTCTCTTGCCAAATTGACATTAAACTATTAATAATTATTCGTCAGGTCTAACTATTCAACTCAGTTTCCAAATCCACTTAATTATTCCATCTAACCCATCTCTCTCTCTCTCTCTCTCTCTCTCTGTCTTTTCCTTAATTACAATATTAGGGATTTGGTCTAATGATTTGCTAGAATCTAGGTTAAATATATCTACAACAGCCCTCTGTCAACTAATTGGCAACAAAAGCTTCAAGTAGTTTCTAAAAGTCAAATCAACTTTTAAAGTCAAATTCCATTTCAGTAGGGAGAAGAGAGGCTTGGACTTGAGAGCAGACGGATGGGATATAAGAGACCCTGGGCTTCAATAGAGGTTCTTACTCCCACTGAGTGGAAGCACAAGGCCAAATGAAGGAGGAAGTCACCTGGTATGTGGGTGCTGGTCATGTGGATAGTACATGAGCCATCTGATAGCTTCTTATTTTAAATAGTTACTTTTCTAGCAAGGTGGCAAACTCAATTGTTCATATCTGCTGAAGGAATAGAAGTGCTCTTAGTTAAAGTAGGCTTAACATTTTGGGCTCAGGACCAATGTCTCGTTGTGGCTTTGCTAGTAACATCAAAAAATGAATGGCATTTAATCTGACATGAATAATAAAACTAGACTGGCCCTTTCTGATTAATCTCTGTTTCCTTTTCTAAACTTCACTAACCATCCCTTCAGTAAATCATAGAATTTTGCTTGAAACTGAATTCATGAGTTTGTAGCTTTCAAATTTTACTCTACTTTTTCAAAACAAAACAAATGATGCTAGGTCATCATTTGACCTTCTCCAATTATGTGGCCTCTCTTTCTTTCTTCTGGTCATTCAGAATTCTGCTTGTCCCCTAGAGTGTGGTACATCTGGGCCAGGTGACTGGAAGTCACGGAGGGTAGCTGGGGACTCTGTGCTATCTCCTCACTCTTTCTTATTTCAACTTTCTATCAGTCAATTTTGCTCAGTCTTTTCCAGTCCTAGGATTATCCTCCACAGAAGAAAGAGAAGGCACTGTCCAGTCTTTGCCCCGTTGCTCTCCATCGCCATTGTCCTGATCAGCCTGAGTAGTGAGTGGTCTTTTCTATTTTGCCTTCTTCCTCTTTCCCCAAATACCCCTTTAAAAACTCATTTTAATGTTTCTCTCCTTCCTCACCAGCCTTGGCTCATTCTGAGCATCCAGATACTCTTCTAACTGAGATTGTGTCAGAGATTTGTCTCCTCCTCTGGTACCTGAACTTGCTTTTGTCTTCTGTCCCTGTCATCTTAACATCTGGGTCTGTTAATGAGTTCCTTTTGTCTTTACATCATTGTCTTGGAACAAGTCCACCTTTTGTTCCTCATCAGATTGTTTCTTTGTGGCTTCAAAATTTCATTTCTTAGCATACCCTCTACTTCCAGACCTCATTTTCCCCGTAGAATGGTGGTTTATGAGATCCTGGTTATATTTCCTCTGAAAATTTTCTCCAAAACTCTTTCCAGATTTCCTCTCTTCCTCATGATCCACATCATTTCCAACCTAGGAATCATTTCATCCTCATTGATAACAGCCAGGTCTGGGATAGTAGTTGTTCCTGGGGCAATTTGACTTTTTGAAAAATGAAACTATCATTAAGGCATTCAAGAGAGAGCAGTTAGTCAGATATGACCTGTACTTAATGAATTCATATTAGCTCTTTATGATCACTTCTTCTAAATGGTCAGGGTTGTTGGGGGCAAGGGAAAAAGAGGTGCCCCTGAATTAGAGAAAGGCACCTATTGCCCTAGTCTTATTTCCTAAAAGAGAAGAGTTCAGCATGAAAACTACAGACCCATTAGTTCAAATCCTAGTAAAATTCTAGAATTCACTAAAAGGATGGTTAGTGAATGTTTAGAAAAGGGAGTAGTGATATATCACAAAGTCAGTCTGGTGTCAGTAAGCACAGGTCACATCCAACTGGCTGCTTTTCATTTTTGAAGTTGTAATTATCAAAGTCAGAACTAGGTCAGCATCTGCTCTAGTAACTGTCTGAATCATTGAAGTCACTCATCACTACTATGATATCCCTCTGTGCTGGGCTTGGGAACAGTTTCCTAGGCTCCTCATCTCTTTCCTCCTTCTAGCTTTATGGTTTGTAGCTTTCTCTGATGACCAAATTGCTTTTGCTTTTGCCATCCTTAATCTTAACACAAAAATTACCACTGCCATGTTTGCTCCTTCTTGTGTCTGAATTTTGCCCTTGAGGATATCTTTCTAATATATGACTGCATTCCACCACCTTTGATGTTGGAAACAATTCAAAACAAATGGGTCCTCATGGGGATGTTTATGACAAAAGCATGTACCTTCATCTTTGCTGATGGTCATTTCTTTTCAAATCTTCCATCTTATCATGCTGACCTCTTTGTATTTGCAGTAATTTCCCTTGGGTTCTTCTCTAATAATAACTCACATTTCTCCATATAGCACTTTATAATTCCATCACTATTATTTGTGAGGTTGGTGATACAAGTGCTCTTCTCCTAATTTTACTAAAACTCAAAAAGGATCAAAGACTTGTACATGGCCTCATGATGAGGAAATAAGAGTTAGAGTTTGAACTCAGGTTGCTGCTGATCCCAAATCCAGTTCCCTTGACTATACCACTGAGCAGAGCTTAGGACATCTGCAACATGGGTAGCCATGTCCTTGCTGAAAGTGTGTCCTTCAGCCGCAAAGGCAGCCTCTTTTCCACTGGCTCACATTGCCTCCCAGTTCTTGATGTTGGTGTCTGATCCTCCCCCTACATTGTTACCTATCTCCAAGCTCATAGGCATTACTGCTTCAAGGTCACCGAAACCTGCACATCATGCCTACCCCAGTGAAAGAGATGCTTGTTTATGAATGAATATTATGAATATTCAGTAGGCTTTGAAAGACAGTGAAATGGATTCTTCTTATGTATGTAACAAAGACTTGCGATAAAGGTGAAAGCAAGGGAAGACGATTTTTATCTATCAAATGAAAGAGTTGGATGAGATGGCTGCTAAGGTCTTTCCCGGCTCCAAATCCAGCAAACTCTAAGTGTATGGGTGTGTGTGTGTGTGTGTGTGTGTATGTGTGTGTGTGTATGTGCGTACGTGTGTGTGTGTATGTGCGTACGTGTGTGTGTCTCTTCTTTCCCCCTGGCACCTTCACTCAGCTCTTGCCAAGAAGAAGTGAGTTTTCAATTTGTCATTTGAATCACCTTTTCCTGCTTCCCCCACCCAAATCTTCCTCTGATGTGTCATCATGTGGGTGAAGGTCACCTTGAACTTTGGAAGTCTTTGCTAGCAGAGTTCATGCTTTGGTCAGTTCTGCCAAATCAGGAAGCTCTAAGCTGAGGCCTCATCTCTGTACACCAGCCTAGTTGGGTTTGGAAAGGCTCAGCCTTTGGCCTTGAGATTTGCCTTTTCAGCCACAGCACTTCCTAAGAGTCTGACCTGGAGGCACAGAAGAAGTTGGCCTTTGTGACAGTGGAGAACAACCTGAGCTGAGGATTTAACAGTCCCTGAAGTGTGGGAATACAACTGTCCTTTTAGGTCATACTTTGCCAAGTGTAGTGTCATTTAAGTCTGCCAAGCTGGGGCTACAGCATGATGAGAAGTACAATGGGACTTCACTCAGGTCAGTTTTGGCTGTGTGACCTTATGCAAATTACTTCACCTATCATCTGCTAAATGAAGGGGCTGGACCAGTGAAAGTTCCATCTGTGATGCTGCAAATCTTATCAAGAAGGGGCAGTTGGTATAGTGGATAAAAGTCTGGACTAGAAGTCAGGAAGACCTCAGTTCAAAACCTTCCCTGGCACTAGATGGAGTACCATCTCTTAGCCTCAGTTTCATTCTCTGTAAAATGGAGATAATGATACTGCCTTCCTCTCTGGGATGCTATGAAGTTCAAGTGAGATGACATCTAGAAGCCTTTATTTCACAAAATTTTGAGAGTTGTAGCAACATCAGCCATCATTATTCAAGAAGCACATCTCTGCCCTGAGGTGACTTGCCAAGCCTCCAGTCTTATGGCCAGTCAGTTCTCCAGAGCTAGGCTGGCTACTTCCTATTCCCTTAGGTTCTAGGGATAGCCCTGAGGAGATGAAAGGTGTCTTTCTGGCACTAGCTGAAAGAAAGTGTCTTTCTAGTGAAGACACTTAAGCCGCACTGCTTCCTGTCATGATTGTTGCTTGATATAAATTAACAAGCCAGACTTAGTTAGCTTTTTGAAAGGGTCATTTACTGTGGTAGAAGACTTGTTACAAAGCATCCCCAACTGTCTGCAATACTCTCTCTCTCAGTAATACATAAGAGACTAGGGGAAAATGTGGAAACTCACAGGGCAATACTTTTGCTAGAATCTTCCAGATGTTTTTCTTCGAGAATCTGTAGTTATTTTTCTGCTGGGTTCTTCATTGAGTTTAAATCGACTTTTTCTCATCATGTCCAGTCTGCTTTGGTTCTCCATGGAGACACTGCTATCTGATATCTGGAGATATTACTAGGATGCTCAGCTATATTGATAATGCATTTTGTTTTTGTTTCAGTATAATCAAGTGCCTGTGGTTGAATAATGTGATTAAAGAAGATCTTCCCTACCCATTAATGGGCCTGGGAAGATCTGTGGGAAGGCCTTTTCGCAAGGGTTGTGATGCTCTCTGGTTCTAAAAAAATGTGTAAATACTCTGAAGTGAGGTTTGTGTGCCAGATAGACTCTGGGACGTTGCTAAGCAGCCCCCTGGCTTTGAAAACCCAGATGTTGGTGCTTCTCTCTCTGGTAACTATATATGCATGGTCAGAAAGTTATCTGTCTGTTGATTTGTGATGTATGTATTGCTCACTGTTAGACAGCTGAAAACTTTGTCTATCGATTTTAATTTCTCTGTATTTTCTCTGAAGTTTGGGGTGCTTACTTTTTCCCCTAAAGTAAGTGAACAATACATATGCTTGATTAAAGTGATTGTTGACCCCTCAAAAGATGCTTTCTTTTTAGCAAAGCAGATCAAATAACCTGTGACGGCAGACCATCCTGTGTATATCAGGGTGCTTGCTTTTACATGATCAAAAAGTCCAAACCTTCTGGACACTTGAAAGTTCACAAGGTACCCCTACCTGAGGAAAAGAGGGCTGAGACCAAAGTCATGGTCCAGGGCTTTGCTTTTCTTCTCAACTGATTCCTTTTCAGGGGTTAAATTGAAACACTCTCTCTTCTCTGCTTCCAGGTACATACATCTGCTGTTTCTACCTAACTACCTTCTTTTATATAGGCCCCAGAATGTATGATCAGACCCCTAAGCCAAGACCAATAGCCATTGTTCATATGTAGAGAACAGTTAATATATGTTCTCACCTGCTAAACTACCAGGATTTGCTTAGCATCTTGACATGTATTTTAAATGGTTTGGGGCAACTTGATTAATTAACTCAATCACTCCCCCCACCAAAAAAGCAAACACTAAACTTATCTTGACTTTTCCTGATTTCTTCTACTCTCCCCATAGAGGTGTATGCAGGTGAAAGTGGGATGGTAATGAAGTTTAGATACTACCCATTCTTAGTTTGTGAGGAAATGGCAACAATATTCACAGGATCAGAAAATATTTCCATTCTTAAGAGTCCACAGCATTTGATTTATTATACCTTGAATTGTGGTATTGATTTCTTGAGGAGTCATGTTTTAGAACCTTTTAAGAAGTTTGGATAAAAAACATTCCTTTTCTTCCCTTTCATTTTTGTACATTGCCTCTTCAAGACTGTATGCTTAAAAGGTGAATTGGGGGACTTTCAGAGAGATATAATTCCAGGTGTACTTGAAAACTCTTATACTAGAGCAGGGATAGGCTACATAGCACAAGACATTTCCAGATTGACTTGTGACCTGTTGTGGTTTCTGGCAATATGGATAAGAGTCAATCACTGTTGCCTCTAAGTTGCCCATGACCTTGGACCCAGCTTGGACTGGAAACAATCAGAAGCATTTCTTGTGTCCACTCAGCAAGATGTTAGAAAGTGGTATCCTCCAGACAAAAATCCATGTCCTACAATGTCATTAAATGGATTGAGAAATTCAACATATTTATCTGAGGCTCTCCAATCAACTCCCCTTACATTTATATGAAATCTAAATATCTTTGCAACTTCAACCTATCCTAACTCTGATGTTGGGGACCAAGCAGAACCAAGCTAACCCTGCTTCCACATGAAGGTTTTAAAAACTAGATGAGAACTGGCATGTCTTCACTGAGTCTCCAGGTCTTCAAGCTCACCCTCCTTGGTTTCATCAATGAACTAGGGCCTCCAGTCCCTTCTCAATCTTGGTTATCTGCTGGACATTTTCCAACTTGTCAAAATCCATCCTAACACTGAAGATGACACTCCATCTGTATCCTGAATGTACTGGGTAAGTGACCAGAACAGAGAGGAGCCTAAATGGCTCATTCTAGGTCCTAGGCCTTTCTAACTGCAGCTAAAAGGAGCAGTGTCTGTGTGGCTCTCATATCCTCACAAAGACTCAGACTGAGCTTGCAGACCACTCAAAACCCCAGATATTTTTTCAGATGGACTTCTGGCTAACCAAAGCCTCAGCATACTTGTCTTTGTGTCATTGGTCTTTTTTCCAACATAAGCATAGGATTCTACTTTAAAATTTAATTTGCCTGAATTTGGCCTAATATTCTACTCTGCCATTTTTCTTAGGTGTTACCTACTGGCTATATTGTAAAAATAAAAGGTTTTATCCTGATCTGGGACTTCATCAGTGAGCTCTTCTTTAGCAGTGTATATTGGTATCTTTTCTACTACTGAAGGCCTAAGAGAATTCCCGAAGGAAAATGGTAAGTGAAAAGGCTTTTTGAGTCACAGAGCCAGGCTAAGATCCAGGTTGGACTTACCCACAGTCATCTTGATCTGGAGGCCCATTCTCCATCCACTGGACTGAAGGTGGCAAGTCTTGCACATGCTATCATTGTTTCTATCTACAACTTTGGGAGTTCTGGCTTATATTTATGATTCCACAGCCTTATTATTTCTGGAAATGATTTTACTTTAAACAATAGAGGATTCAACAGGGAGAATTCTTGGAGTAAAAATGTTTCCTGCTTCACTAGATTTCTCATTGTATTCATTGCCTGTTCAGTGACAAAATTTCTGAATGTCTCGAGTAGAATGCCCCAGGGATCTGCATACACCCCTGCATTATTTCATATTTTCATCAATAACTTGGGGAAATGTATAAATAGCAGGCTTATCAAGTTTTTAGTTGAGGGGGGAGGGAATAAGCATGCATCAAGGCTCTTCTGTATACCAGGCACTGTGCTAAGTACTTTACAAATATTATCCCATTTGATACGATAACCCTGGAAGGTAAGTACTTTATTATTCCCATTTTACAGTTGAGGAGACTGAGGTAGAGAGGTTAACTGACTGTCCAGGGTGATACAACTAGTAAGTATCTGGTGTTAGATTTAAAGTCAGGTCTTCCTAACTTCAGGCACAGGGATCTATCTACTCTGCTTCCCTGTAGCTCTCTATAAATGACAAATGACACCAAGCTAGGGGGGACAGCTAACATATAGAATGACAGAGTCAGGGTCTAAAAGTATGTTGAAAAGCTCAAGCATCGAACTGAAAATGATAGGATGCAATTTAGTGGAGATAAATGTAAAGTCTCCCACTTGAGTGCACAAGGTCAAGCTCAAAATGAGCCAATGGGGTGACTTTGAGTCCAAAAACAGTTAACATGACCTTGGGCCATTAAGAGGTGCCAAGGGGTGACCATATTGCCTTCTCTGCCCCTGCTGGATGTCCTTGAAGGAAACTGGTCAGTTAGAAAGGGTCCAGAGATTAGTCAAAATGGGGAAGGAGGGAGAGTCAGTGCATGGGAGGGGCAGTTGACAAAAGCAAATGTTTTGCCTGAGAAAAAAAGACACAGAGGTGATATGAAAGTTGCCTTAAAGTATCCCAGTGTGTGAGAGAGAGAAGAGATAAGGCTTGTTCTGATGGACCCTGGAGGGCAGGACCAGGAGCAGTGAACAGGGAATCTTCAAAGAGGAAGCTGTAGGTGTCATGCAACAAAAAGCCTGTTAACAATTTGAGATGAACACAAGGGGGATGGGCTGCTTTGTGAGGTGGTTCTTTCTCTCGGTTGGTCCTCAAGAAAAGACCAGAAGTCCATCTACTCCTCAGGTGTGTCAGAGTGGGGATTCTGCTCAGGCACAGTGTGGACTGGATGGCTGCTGTGGTCACTTCCTGTTCTCTAAGTCCATGATGCTGTGGCCATCAGCTGCAGAAGAAGCAAGCATCCTCCTGAAGGTCATCAAGAGGCCAGGCCTGTAAGAGGCCTGATCACAATGACCCAGGGCTGGCTCAATGGCCCAGAGAAAAGGATGGCCACAAGAAAGCATGGTCTAAGCATGGGCAGAGCTGTGTCAGAACAAACCAATGACCTCATGGGGAGAACAAACAGCAAAAGAGAAGGGACCCTTATGTGACTATCATTTGGGGTGGGGGAAGAGGACCACAGCAGCTAAGTTGAAGTAATAGTCAAGGGGAAAGAGGGAGGCTGGAGATAGACCTCAGTGCATTTCTGGAGAAAGGTGACATTTTTAACTGTGGTTTTTAGAGTAAATTTGATTCCTGCCATTGTAAGAAAAATCCTGGTTTCTATGTCATTGCCTACCCTGGAAAGCCAAGAGGGACAGAGAGTCAGGGAGGTAGAGCAGATTTGTGAAACACCTACAGCTTCCAGTTAGTGGGAAGAGCATCAGCAGGAAAAGTAGCTGCAGTTCATCAGTCATTAAGCATTTAGTGAGCAACATTTGCTTCTGTCAACTGCCCCTCCCATGTACTGTGCTAAGCCCTGGTGTATCCAGGGTACCAAGCATCTAAACAGGACTTTAATGAATTCAGCAAGGTCACTTTGCACAACCTATCTTTTTGTGAGCTTCCAAGAAAATAGAAAGGAGATATTATGGGTATCAGGATCCTCACTTTACAGAGGAGAAATCTCGACCGAAGCTAACTTCTCCAGTCACACAGCTCAGATCTTCTCTTATTCCTGTGGTCTAGCCCTTGAATGATTGCAGGGTCCTCTGAGTCCTGGGTGTCTCTGTGAAACACTTTAGATGGTAGACTTATTCCTGCTGATTTTAGATAGGAAGGAAAGTTAAGTAGACCTTTAAACCTAGGAAAGACCTCAAAATGGTATCCACTTTACCACTGGCCAATGCCCAATCTCCTCCAGCCTGCTGAGGCCTGATGGGAGAATGACGAAAAGCCTGTTGTCCAGTTTGAGCCAGAATAACTACTTATCCACTTGCAATCCAGATGTCATAAAAGAGATTTTTATGGACTGTGTATGGATTGAAAGCTATATTATTCTGGGGGAAAATGAATTAATTCCTCTCCTAGAAGCATCTATCTTTCAGGGTGGCGTATATACAGAATGCAGATGGGAAATATTTAACTTTATCTGGAATAATTTTAACCTTTCCCTCAACATAATAAACTGGTTTTGTAAACCTTCCAGAAAGAACCCTATCTAGTCATTTTTTTTCTTTATACTCCAGTGAATGCCCCCAATTAAAAATACCTATGACACATCCCAGTCTGAGAGAGTCAATGATAAAAGTCACTGGACTGCCTCATGTGGCCCCAACTTTTCAAATATTAAATGGCTCTGTATTTTTTAAACCAACCACTGCATAAAATCTACATCATCAATCTAAGGCTACAATTTATATCAGGTTTCAAGTTGAAATACACTCCTGTGGTTGAGTTTCAGGTTTCTGAAAGTAGAGCTGAACACACAGTACAAACCCTGGGTCTTGATAATATTCTATTACTTTTCTATTTGAAATCCTCTTTCAGTTGAGCAGGGCTCAGACCCAGTGTAGGGAGGGAAGGCCAAGTCTGGTTTTCATGTTGCTCCCATATTTGGGTGCTGCTGTCTGGCAGGGCCAACCTTGATCCCAGAGTGGCTGTTTCTCTTGTTCCATTTCAGATACTGCCTAGACTTCAGAATTTGCATGACCTTGCTTAAAGAAGTCTATTGGGAGCTTCAGAATTCATAAATTTCTCATTAGTAACCCTTCCTTCAGAGAAATCAAATTTGACTCTTCTTGGGATGAAAATCATAGGCATCTATTCCATGGGCCAGAAAATGAATGCACTTTCTAGTGGGCTCCACTTTGAGAAGGGATTCACTTACCAGTCCTTGTCTGAAAAATGAATTTTCCCCAGTTTTTTTAAAAAGATAATTTAGAACAATGTGTCAGAAAGTATAGACACTGAGTTTGCCCTAATCCTATAAAGTCTTATAAAGTGAGGGAAAGAGTCTTTGAAACTTTTGGGAAAGAAATCTTTGTGACTGGAGAAGTCACAGTCCTAAGAGGAGAGAATCATGGCATAGTCCTGGACACTTGGGCCCGCAAGACTTTCATCAGTTCATGCTCTGCTGCTGAATAATTGTGTGATCCTACACAAGTGATTTCTCCTATCTGACCCTCAGTTTTTTCATCTGCCAAATGGGATGGCTACAGTCAATAAAGTAATTGGTTCATTTTCACATGGCACAGAAATGGTAGCAATTGTGACCATCTTTAGAGGTTCTAAATAACAAATGTTCAATGAGGCCCTTTTTGATCACCAGGCCTTTTACCATGAGTGAAAGCATTAACCCTAGTTTTCTAAATCAATTCAAATTGGAAAATTACTGGTAAATTCTGACAGTCTCACTTAAGCTGCTTAGGTGGACTTGGAATCAGAAAGAACTAGATTTGAGTTCTATCTGACTATGGACCATTTAGAGCTTAGTAACACATATGGGAAACTAGATGGTACCATGAATAGAGTTCCAGACCTGGACTGAGACTCATCTTCCTGAGTTCAAATCTGACCACAAGCATGCACTGACTGTGTAACCCTGGGCAAATCACTTAACCCTGTTTATCTCAGTTTTCTCATCTGTAAAATGAGCTAGAGAATGGAATGGCAAACCACTCCATTATATTTGCCAAGAAAACCCCAAATGGGATCACAAAGAGTCAGATATGACTGAAAAACAAACTGAACAATAAAAGATATAACAGAGATTCTTTCAAAAGGTGGAGAGCTGGACCAAGTTAGAACAGAGGGCCTTCTCGTGCTCTTGTGTTGTGAGAGACTGTCTCATAAGTGTCAGAAGAAGAAAAAAGGAATAGAAATTGATGATGCTCAAATGAAGAGCAATTGTTGACATAATAGAAACACTAGAGAGGTCTACTCTTTTCCAGTGACATGTGTTGAAGTTATGGTGCCAAGCAGCCAGACAGCTGACAGACATGCCAAACACTACCAACACTCCATGCTCCATAAGATGGAAAATGGTATCACCTAGAAGAAACATCTCTAGGAAGAGTTCCTCAGCAGTACAGGGGACAAGGGCTTTAGAAGCAAGAGGCTGTCTTGGGAAATCAATAGACTATGGTATCTAAGAAGAACTGAACTCGTGGTCTGTGGCAGAAAGAAACAACACTTGGTCAGAGAGTGTGGAACCTTTCAAGGAACAGCAAAGGCATATTTGCCTGAAACCTGACAAATATCAAGAAGGAAGAAAACTGTTTCCATAACTCTAATCAACCTGGAGCCATAAAGAATAAGAGATGTAATAGAGGTCAAAGAAAATTTAAAAAGGTCAATAATTCATGAGAGACAATATCAAGAAGGGGTCTGGAGAAATCAACTAACCAAGCAACCAATCCATGCTCTCAGACTTCTGTTCACAAAAGCACAGTCTGAGTAACCAATGGGGAAACCAAGGATACCTCTTAAGTCCAAACAAGGTTTGGTAATGTAGAATTTGTAATTAAACTATGGCCCTGGATGACTCTGCCTTGGACAAAGCAAAAAGGATTACCAAGAAGATATATACTCATGGGAGGATACTTCATGTTACTACCTAAGGTACTGAAGGGAAACAAGGTGGAGATATTTGATGAGGATCAATGCAGGCAGAAGCAAAAGCCATGTTGTTGTCAGAATATGCTAAACACCTTATGGATGAAGGGAGAATTAGATAAGGAATTCTAGAAATACCCCAGACCTGGCATAAAGGTAAAATATCATGGTAACAGGAAACTTCAAGGATCATGCATCTACAGGAGTACTCTTTCTTCCAGAAGAAGGGGGGACAATACATTCATTACTTATCTTAAGGATAGTTTCATTCTTAAAAGGTGAAGTTTATGGGGGTGGTGCCAAAATGGCAGAGTAGAAAGACTCACATACTCTAGTTCTTCCCCCACAGCCCATAAAATACCTGTAAAAAGTGACTCTTAACAAATTCTGGATCTGCAGAAACCACAGAACAACAGAGGGAAAGAGATTTCCAACCCAAGGTAGCCTGGAAGGTTGACAGGAAAAGTCTATCACACAGGGCATGGAACAGAGCATAGTCCAGCCTTGGCCACATGGCACAGGGAGGAACAGGACTAGAAGAGGCCTCAGGGGTGGAATCCCCAGCAGCAGTGGAGATCCCACAAATACCAAAGGTAGCTTCAAAGGTTAGTGAGAAAACTTTTTCACCTCAGTGATAGGGGAGCAGGGTCTTCCCCTAGCCCCAGTCCCAGGAAGCAGTGGTGGTGGCAGTAGTAGCATCCATTTGTGGAGCCTTTGACCTGAAACCCCTGGGGGAGGTGAGTCACTGATCTGAGTCTCAGCCCTGAGTGGCAGCTGTGCCCTCTGTCTAAAGCCCCTGGGGGAATTGGGCAGCTGATCTGAATCTCAGCCACGAGTCTGACCCAGGAGTGAGGAGGTGCATGGAGCTGGAGATAGTTGCAGAGAGGGAATTCTACTACAGGCAGATTGAGGACAGAAAAGTTTTTGGGTGTTACCAGACCAGAGCGCAGAACAGGAGAGGAGTAGACTCTTGTCCCTTGATTGTGCCACCTTGGAGAAACTGAGAATTTACAGTCCCCAGAGTATACTCTGGTTTGACAAAGGAGTGAAAAGTCAAATAACTGGCTGGGAAAATGCCTGAAAAAGGGGAAAAAATACGACTACAGAAGGTTACTTTCTTGGTGAACAGGTGTTATTCCATCATTTTGGATGAGGAAGAAAAATGCACAGGGTGAGTTGAATAGGAAGGGATGATATCTAAAAAATAAAATTAAGGGGTGAGAGAGGAACATATTGGGTAAAGAAGAGGAGAAATAGAATGGGGCAAATTATCTCATAAAAGTGGTAAGAAAAATTTTTTCAATGGAGGGGGAAAGGGGTAGGTGAGAGCAAAAAAGTGAAGCTTACTCTCCTCACATTTGGCTCAAGGAAGGAATAACATGCACACTCATTTTGATATGAAAACCTATCTTACGCTACAGGAAGGTAGGGGAGAAGGGGATAAGCAGGGTGGGGCGGGATGACAGAAGGGAGGGAAAATGGGAGGCGGGAGCAATTAGAAGTAAACACTCTTGGGGAGGGAAAAGGTCAAAAGAAAGAAGAAATGGGGGGCAGGTAGGATGGAGGGAAATACAGTTAGTATTACACAATATGACTATTATGGAATTCATTTGCAAAAGTACACATATATAGCCTATATTGAATTACTTGCATTCTCAGTGGGAATGGGTGGGGAGGGAGGAAGGGAGAGAAGTTGGAAGTCAAAGTTTTAGGAATGAATGTTGAAAATTGTTTTTTCATACAACTGAGAAATATGAAATACAGATAATGGGGTACAGAAGTTTATCTTACCCTACAAGATAAGAGAGAAGATGGGGATAAGGGAAGGGAAGGGTGTTAGAAGGGAGGGCAGATTGGTGGAAGGGGTAATCAGAATGCTCAGTGTTTTGGGGTGGGGGAGGGGAGAGATGGGGAGAAAATTTGGAACTCAAAATTTTGTGGAAATGAATGTTGAAAACTAAAAATAAATATTAAAAAAGAAATAAAAAAGAATGTATGTGTAGAACCCATATAAGATTGCATGCCATCTCAGTGGGGAGGGAGGAGAAAAATCTAAGACCTAAAGAAGAGTGACCATTTACCTTCTGAGAGGAAATTTCTCTTAACGGGGTGTGAGGTGTCAGAAGACTAGAAAGGGAAGCAAAGGGAAGGTTAAGAAGATTCAGAAGAGACCCAGGCTTAAATGACTGGAAAATTCTGTTAAAAGAAAAAGTTAAACTTGAGGGTCCTAATAAACCACGAATAACAGCTGAGTAACATGCTAGGTATTCTGAGCAGCTAGGTACCTGAGGCAGAGTGTCTTTTTGAAGTTGAAAAGCTTTTAAAAGTCAAATTTGCAAATAATAAACCAACTACCCTTTGAATAAAGAAGTCAGGGTTTTGTTATTTTTTTTTTCTTTAGGAAGGACTTTTCTTACTTCTGCTTTATAAAAGAGTGCTAGAAAGGATTGGGGCTTGAAAGGAAAAGAGCTTGGTAAAACCCACTCTCTCTGAGGCAGAGAAAGCTGGGTGCAGGGGGAAAAAAAAGGAATACTACAACCATGGGCACTAATAGAAGGGACCTTTCCTAGTCACCATGGATGATGGAGCAACCCTGAACAGCAGCCCTGGAAGACCAGCAGCTAGCAAGATTGGTGTGAAGACTCCCTCTGGTGGACATGATGTCCAGAGGACACTGCTCCTGGGGAGGGCAACTGTGAGCTCAGGAGGAACAGACCTGGTAGGAGCAGCACTTGACAATATCAGAAAACGTGCAATGTCAGAGGTAAGTGCTGTCCTCCCATGCATGCCCCCTGGCCACACACACTCCCTCCACATGTCTCCCAGTCTAAGGCAATGCCTACACCTACCCTACATGTGTCCACCTTTCCTAAGTTTGATGTGTGAATTTATTGGAAAGTAAGACTTAGGTTTGTGGGGAAAGTGCATCATTGCTTCTTACTTATTAGGTTCACTCATTTAGTGTCTTTGCTTTGAATTAATTGTGTCCTCTGAGTAAATTCGTCAGTGGGCATTTATGAGTTATGGTTTTGAGTGTAGGAAGACCCATAGAATATCTTGAACCTGATGAGCTTGTCTGGGTGAATCTACTCTGAGACCCGGGGGTACCCCAGGTGTTATAGATTAACATAATTCAGATCTTTCTCTGCTTCTGATTTTGTTGATTTCCCTTTTGAATAAAGGAAAAACAGGTTGATTGTGTTTTCAGAGAGATTTCTGTGCTAATTAGAATATGTTCCTGTTGAGTCCCTAATTAGTAGAATTACATTGCATTCCTATTTCGTTCCCCACCCTCGCCCCATTCTCCATTCTCTTTTAAGAGTAAAGCTGACATATTTTGAGTAGAAAAGTCAAGGCAGATATAATAACTGACTCCATGACCATGGGCAAGTCACTTAACCTCTCTGAGAGCATAACGTTTCTCAAAAAAGATAGGCTATTAGTAGAAAAGAGGGGAATGATGACTTGAAAGCATAAGCAATATGGTTCAAAGTTACTATTTTGTGTTTGTTGAATCCATAATTTATACCTTTAATAAACTTCAGTATTTTTTTTTGCCAAAGTGTATCCCAGCTGTCTCTATTATCTGCACACCGGGAAAATTCATTATGCAATATCATTATCTTGTATAAACAAACTTCTAATCACTGTTAAGAAATTATTTATGAAGATGTAACTGGAAAAAACCCAACACCAACACTTCTACCACTGTTGCAATGAAATGACAACAACTGTGTGGTCTGGACTTGCTAAATGGCCTTTCCCCTTTCAGGGCATGTGAAAACAGAACTGGGACCAACTCTTCTTCCTATTCCAAAAAGCCAGTTCACTCCTGGAGACGAGGGATAAGAGTGTTTTTCATCATCATGATCCCAGTACCAACCAATTCCATGACCTTGTGTCCCAAAAATAATAGATGTTTATGTAGGGTTGTGTATTTGAGCTTCACAACCTCCTTGTGAAGGAGGTTCTATTACTATCCCCATTTTGTAAATGAGAAAACTGAGACTCAGAGAGTAGATACACAACTGATGATTATTCTACTGAATCCTCATTCATCACTTTGACCACGACAGTTTGTTGGTTGTTGTCCTTCCTTCTTGAAGAGGACCAAAATGACGTCACCATAATAAAGTGAAGTTTCAGTGTGTCCGATTGTGACTGATCAGACTGATATGAGCTTAAACTTCTCCACTACAGGTTGGGCACAGATGGTGTGTGTGAATATTTGGGGTGGATACCCCAAAATTGCACATCCCATGTTTACTTTGTGCTGTCTCAATTCTGGTTTTCTCATAGAGCACAGCACCCTTTTTGATGTGGGCACACCATGCTGAGCAGTCCTGTGTCAGTATTTCCATGTTGCACAGTTAAACCTAAAGTTCTTGAAAGAGACCTTGAGAGTGTCCTTGTATCACTTCTTCTGACCACCATGTGATCACCTGCCCTATGTGAGTTCTCCATAAAATAGTCTTTTTGGCAAGTGTACATTTTGCATTAGAATAACATGGCCAGCCCATCCGAATCGCACTCTCTGAAGCACAGTTTGCATGCTGGGCAGTTCAGCTCAAGCAAGGACTTCAGTGTCTGGGACTTTATCCTGCCAGGTGATCCTCAGAATCTTCCTAAGACAGTTCAAATGGAAGCAATTCAGTTTCCTGTCATGGCACTGGTAGGCTGTCCATTTTTCACAGACATACAACAATGAGGTCAGCACAATGTCTCTGTAGACCTTCAGTTTGGTAGTCAGTCTAATACTTCTTCTCTCCCAAACTTTTCTTTGGAGCCTCCCAAACACTGAGCTAGCTCTGGCAATGCTTGTGTCAACCTCATTGTCAGTGTGTACATCCCTGGAAAGTACACTACTAAGGTAAGTGAACTTATTCACACCACTACAGTAGGTACTTAATCAATGTTTGTTGATTTGGAATGAATTCTATCTAAAAGATTCACACTTTCAGAAATGCCAAGTTGAACCAAATGCCTGTGTTCTGTTACCAAAATTTTTTATTTTAACAGCCTGTTTTTTATCAGAGGTACCTCTCAGTTCCTTCTATCCTATTTACCTCAAAGCACAATATATTACAGAGGCTGCTAAAAAGTCTCCATCTGTTATGCAATCTTAGTAGGCGCCATATTGTACAGAAATCTAGGGATGGAGTTAGGAGGATCCTGAATTCAAATTTGACCTCAGATATGTAACCCTGGACATCATCTAACCTCTTTTTGCCTCAGTTTCAGAGGAGATTATAATAACTCCTATGTTGTAGGATCATTGAGAAGATCAGATGAATTAATATTTGTAAAGCATTTAGTATAGTGCCTCAGGAAATGCTATATAAGTGTTAGCTTATACTAACAGAAATGTTTATTTCTGAACACTATGTTTCTTTTGTTGTAGCCCAAATAACCTTCATTTTCTTGATTGTGTTGCACATGTAAGGCATGTGCTTCCCATGTAATATAAACATAGAAAGTCACTCTAGGGTAGGTGTTGATAGGTTATCTCTGGAAGGGATACCATGATTCATCCCTTGAGAGAAGCAGAAGAAAGGGCCATGGGTTGGCCATTCTACTCTCCTTTGGGAGAGGGACACTGGATTACAATTACAGCTTTCTACCTCTCTAAATACTACTGGCCTGGGGCCATGATTGATTCAAAACACCAAAAAAGCTAGCTTTTTCATCTCTAACTCTTAAGCAGGGAGAGGTCACTAAGCTTACACTCACCAGCTTTGCCCCTTCCTTCTGAAAACTGATTAAGAAAAAGACTATCACAAATGGTGAATGAGTAAACCTATTTGTCCAAGAAGAGAGCAAAGAGAAATCAGAAAAATTCTACAGATTAAAATATATAAAAAATAAATATATTGGGTGAGCTTTTTAGATGGAGCAAGAGGAGATCCTGCTCAATCAAGAGAGAGGCCCTGATCTCACTCAAGGGGAAACCCCACAAAATCTTTAAAGAAGGAATTTGGAAATCAAGAACATGTTAAGGAACTATTCTCTACCAGTTTGCTTTCCAAAATCTATCTTCTTGCTCCATATATCTTTCCCAAAGGGAGTCTTGAAGCACAGGTAAATCTGCTGAATCCAATCCAATCCAATAAACATTTAAATGCCTACAATTTTCCAGATACTGTACTAAGCATTGAGGATAAAAATTAATAGAAAGAAAAACACTCCCTGCTCTGAAGAACCTTGCAATCTAATGGAAGAACTTACAGTCAAATGGAATTTTCTGTTGAAGAAGGAATGGAGATGGACTCACAACAAAACTCTAACATGAACTCTGTACCTTCTTGAAGGCAAGAAATATATCAGAAGTCTCTCCAAAAATTAGGAGAGTCTCATGCAAAATACTCTAAGTTTCTTGACTGAGTAGTCCAATAGTTTTTTAAATTGTCTCTCCTGGATCTACTTTCCAGGTCAGTTGTTTCCTTTTTAGTTGTTTTTTCAGTGAGATATTTTACATTGTCTGCTACTTTTTCATTCTTTTGGTTTTGTTTTATAATTTCTTGATTTTCATAGTTATTAGCTTCCATCTGCTCCATTCTAATCTTTAAGAAAGTATTTTCTTCAGTGAGCTTTTGGACCTCCTTTTTCATTTGTCTGATTCTACTTTTTAAGGCCTTCTTTTTAAGGCTCATTGGTTTTTTGGATCTTTTTTGCCATCTGGATTAGTCTATTTTCTTGAGCATTTTTTGGGTCCCCTTTAGCAAGCAATTGACTCGGTTTTCATGATTTTCTTGCATCACTCTCATTTCTCTTCCCAATTTTTCCTCTACTTCTCTTATTTGATTTTCAAAATCCTTTTTGAGTTCTTCTGTGTCCTGAAAACAATTCATATTTTTCTTGAAGGCTTTAGATGTAGGGGGTTTCGCTCTATTGTCTCCTTCTGGTTGTATATTTTCATCTTTCTTGTCAGCAAAGTAAGATTCTATAGTTCTATTTTTTTTCTGTTTTTTGCTCATTTCCCCAGCCAATTACTTGACCTTTGAGCTTTGTCAAGGTAGTTCTCTGTTTCCAGTAGGAGTGTCGGGATGTACTTTCAACACTCAATCCCCCCACAATCTGTGGGCCTAGACCTCCAGAAATAGCCACTGCTGTTGTCCCTGCTTCTGCTGTGGCTGGTACAGGCTCCTCTACTCCTCTGCCACCCTGGGGCTGGGACCCAACCAGGACTCTCTTACAGAGGTCCCACAGATTTTTTCCACTGACCTTCCAATTTGTCCTCAGAGTTTGGAGTCTAGATGTCTGGAAATAGACACAGGTGCCAGTGATGCAAGGCATCCTACCTAGGCTTGCTCAGGTCCTGTGCCAGCTCTGCTCATGCTGAATTTCACTCTGCTCCCAGACTGGCATAATAGATACTTCCTGACAACCTTCCAGGTGTCTTGGGTTGGAGATTTGCTTCACTCCATCATCCTGTGGGTTCTGCCCCTGCAGAAATTGTTTAGAGTCATTTTTTTTTACAGATATTTGGCAGGACTTGGGGGGAGAACTTTCGTAAGTTCCTTTTACTCTGCCTTCTTGGCTCCACCCCTCGAGAAACCTGAGTAACAGCTGCCATAATCCACCACTGAATCAAATGGAGCTCACAGTCCACCCCTTGTCCCCATATATTTTCAGTTTAACACTATTTTTAGGGGATCTCATGAAGAACATTCACATCTTCCTATAAATGGCCATTGGCATCCCTATGAGAAGTTGTAAGATAAGGTTGGGAGGGCCATTAGTGAAAGCTCACATTCCTATTCATACGTTTAAAGAAACTGATGCTTAAGAGCTCATCAAATGATCTTTGAAGTTATAGCAAAACAAGATGATGACAAGGTTCGGCATACACCTCACTGACATTCGTTCTTCCCCATAGCATTTGGAAGGTGTGAGGAGGTACATTAAGGAATAAACAACTTCCAAGAAAGAGAGAGAGAAAGAGAGAGAGACAGATAGACAGAGACAGAGACAGAGAGAAAGACAGACAGAGAGAGAGACAGAGACAGAGACAGAGATGTTCTTGTGAAGTGCAATAGAGTTACCCTATGAATGAAGGGAATACAATACTACTGGCATTAGAGCTGCCATCAAAAACTCCCAAGTTTTCCCACTGACTTGGCTAAAATGGAGGATAGCTAATACTGGGAGGTCAGTAAACAGTGACATCAGTCAAAGGAAAAGAAACAATTGGAGCTTATTGCTCCTGTAATTAAAATCCCAGAGTAGCCAATAAGGGAGGTAGGAAACAGAGAAGATAGACATTGGAGGTTTGTAAGAGGTAGCTAATGTAATTGAGAATGAGCTTGTCCAGTTTCAAGAATATTTCCAGGTAATAAAAAAATCCATTTCCAGCTCAGGAAGACATTGATTTAAAATCGAAGTGTGTTTCAGTTTAGTGACTTCGGGGACTTTGGTGTCCTTCAGGACTCCCAGTGTCTTCATTTTGGAAATTTCATTTTCAGCAAAAATAATTCATAAGGGGCTCAAGCCAACAGTTTCTCTGTAGAGCTCCACTACTGCTGTGTTGTTGCTGAATTCTCACAAGAATTGACCTTGGAATGATTGTTTCAGGTTTCCACATCCAATATGGCCCCAGGGAACTTAGGATTGCTGATGCTGCACCTCCGTGGTGCTTCAAAGATTCGAGCCAGCTCATTGGGATATCCACTCCCTGAAACTGTCTCAAATCAGAGGTATATCACTATAGTGTCCAGTCATTCTAGATTTATGAGAGTATCCCTGAGTTCAAGAAAAGAAATGAAGGAATATACTTTTAATGAGATTTTTCAAAGTATTAACCATGTGGCCTCATTTTTAGTTTGGAAAATAAAGTCAATGTGTATGTGTGTGTGTGTGCATGAGTATATGTCTGTGTACACATGTATGTATATGTTGATTTTTTTTTTAGTTTGGAGAATTTTACAAATATTGTTGACTGACTCGCCTCACCAGTATTGTGCATATTGGCAACTCCTTTGTAACTTAGAGTCTTAGAGATCTTTCTTGAGATCATATGTGCAATTTTACCTCAAATATAAGACATATCATGTATATTATATGCTTGTACATATGTACATGCATATTATATAGAGACAGGGAGAGATAAAGAAACAGAGAAAAACAGACAAACAGATGGACAGAGACAGGGACAAAGACCAAATGAGGAGCTGATAGGGACCATATGGCATCTTTGACAGTCTTGCTCCCCTTGTGAATCTGCAAGTTACAACCCCTAAGTGGCTCAGGCAACTCTCTGTGATGATTAGTTACAGAGCAGGCACATCAGTAGAAGAAGTTTTTTTGTTTGGTTGGTTTTTTTGATTGGTAATTCCCCCGTACTGCTGAAATCAGAGGAATAGTCCAGAGAGCTCAGTAAACAATGTTACCTCTGCGTCTATAAGAGATCCTCCCTTCCCTTCACTGTCTAAGAAATTCCTCTCCAGCATTTACAGCTCAACTCAAAAGCCCCTTCCTCCAGGAGACGTCTCTGATTCTCTTTTCTCCTCAATCCACCCACAATAATTTGATTTATACATCTTTAATGCATGTGCAAAACTGCAACTGAAATCATCCCAGCCTGTGATAGCTCTAATTAGGTAACTGGTGGCTCAGCAGATGGAGTACCAACCTGAAGTCAAGATCTGAATTCAAATTCTGACTCAGTGTGACACTGGGCAAGTCACTTAATTTTTGTTGGCCTCAGTTTCCTCAACTGGAAAACTGGAAAAATACCTACCTCATAGAGTCATTGAATATTTATAAAGCTCTTAGCACAATGCCTGACACATAGTAAACATGATATAAATGCTTATTACACACACACACACACATACACACACACACATACCTCTTGACACTTTAAATAGGTAACAACATATCCTAATCAATTAAAAGGCCTTACATAATGTGTAGAGTCTTTGAAATTCATTGGAGAAAGCTAAATTATGCTGAAAAGAGGTCTATTCTTTTAGACCAGGGAATTGCATTATGTTCTCTGGGCTTTGCATATAAACATCATTAGCTATGATAAAGAAGACTTCCAGAAACTGGAATATAAGAATTTCTAGCATCCACTTGAGGAATAAAAATCAGATTGAGTTATGTCAGGAAAGGGAAATATCAAGAGGGGGGTCATTGGCTCTCTAGGCATCTCAGAGTAGAAGATCCAGGCTGGGGAAAGTCACAAGAAAACATCAACTCTTTCCCCAACTTTCCCTTTGTGATGCCTGACTAGCCACAGATACTATAATTTGCTTTTTTGTTAGCCACATGTTTTCATGAAAAATGAATTTTGTCTCAACCACAAAAAATGGGTTAATTAGAGATAAATACAAATGTAAAGTTAGGAAAAGCACCCCCCCCAACCCAATCTTTGCCTAAATGTTGGGAGATTTCCTTAACTTGGGGCTCAGAGTACTTATGATACATTTATAACTGTCTAAAATAAACTTCCTAAACCTGAAGAGGAGGGAGCCATGTGGACTTCAAGGGCCATTGTTTGCCACCACCACCCCCATCCCTGCCCCGTGATTTAAAATGAGCTAATTATTCTAATAAAGTGTTATATATCTGTGTCTCAAATTCACCTGGGGCTTTCTCCCACTCACATAACATGCTAGATTGGGAATTAGCTAGATCTGGGTTCAGTTCTCACCTCTAAGATACAGTACACATTTGTGTAATTATAGGCAAGTATCTGATTCCAGACAAGAACCGTTAGGGCTCTGAACCTCAGTTTCCCCTCTGATAAATGAGAATAATGCTAGATTCAGTACCAACCTCACAGGGTCAAATACACGAATGTTTATGCAAGATGCTTTGCAGGCATTAGAGTAGGACATCAGCTTGTTCGACTTCTCCCCATTCTCATGCATTTATTTCTCTGTGTGCACATTTTATCTTTCCTGTAGAGTATAATCTATCTGAGGGTAGGGGCTATTCCATCTTTGTTTAAGCATGATGGAAAGTACAGTGCACATAGTAGATATTTAATATTTGTTTAATTCAAGTTAGCATGTGTTTGTGTTAATGTCTTCCTCAGTAATGAAGGACGAACCCAAACAATTCAAGTTAGCATGTGTCAGTTTGGACAGGTGAGGAGCAAAATAACTTACTCCTCACCCCCTCAGTTCCAGCCAGTGTAAAATCTTAGGAAAGAATCCCACAACCTTTTCCCCTCCCTCTCTCTCACTGTCTCTCTCTCACTTCTATCTCTCTTCTCTCTTTCCATCTCTTTCTATCTCTTTTCTTTCTCTCTATATCTGTCTTTGTCTCTCTCTTACTTATATCTCTCTTCTCTTTCCTCTATCTCTTTCCATCTCTTTTCTTTCTCTCTGTCTCTGCCTCTGTCTCTCCGTCTCTCTCTCTCTCTCTCTCTCTCTCTCTCTCTCTCTCTCTCTCTCTCTCTCTCTCTCCCTCCCTTCCTCTTCATTTAACAGTGTCCACTTGCCCAGAGATCTCCGGGTCAGTGCCTGGGCAGATCTGCACAGAAGTGTTCTACTCAGCCTGACGACTAAGAGGTGGGGATGGCAGAGTGGCAAATTTAAGCTTACTGTAAAGAAAATTTCCACCTCTGAACATTTCCTAAGTAGAGATAGTGGGCAATCCCATACACAAGATCTTCAAACAGCTACTGTATGACTCCTTGTCAGGTACACTGTTGGAAGGATTCTCCTTGGTCTGCAGATTGGACCAGCTGGCCTATTAGGTCTTTTCAGTTCTGGTGTTCTGTGATCCTGAGTCCTGACCTTCCACCTCTGAGGAATGAGGCAGCAGGCTTGGGAACACTGCTGTTCCAGCACAAGAAATCAGGAGAGCCCCCATCACCATAATGGTCACAGGATGGTGAGTTTTTCAGTCACAGAACCTTTATCAAACTCTCTACAGGGCCAGATGGGGATCAGAGTTCTGACAGCAAAGGGGATACTCATAACGATGAAAACCAGGGTCCTGGAAATATAAAGCACATAATGCAAACAGATTGGGGGCTGATTGTTCCCTGGATCAGAAGGTTCATTAGACAGTGTCTCTAAGTAGAAATCCAAGAGAGCCTTATTTTCTCCCATCTCTTCATAGGTCTTCAGTCACCAACTGGATGACACCTTGTGGGGCATGTTATAATGGGGATTGCTTTTCTCAAGTGGGTCAGACAGACTAGAGAATTCCAGAGATTACTTTCAAATCTAAAATGCTGTGATTTGGTGGCATGCTCCCTAATGTCTTTAAAGTATGAACCCACTGATAATCAATTCCCACAGTTTGTTCAGAAACCCATGGATCACATGAAAAAGCCAATAAGACAGCAAGGCTTTGGAACTTCATCAGTATTGGACCTATCTCCACTGAGATAACATACCACAGTCACTAACATACTGCATATGTAGTAAAGGTTTGCCCAAGACTCAGACACATTTAGCAACTTGTCCATGGTCCCATTGTAGTATGGGTCCATTGCTTAGCACGTTGCTTGGTACATAGTAGGTGCTTAATAAATGTTAATTGACAGGAAAAGCCAAAACAGAAAAAGAGAATCATAGACAAATTTCCCTAATGAATATTGATGCAAAAAATCTAAATAAAATATTAACAAAGAGATTATAGCAATTTAATAATAATACACTATGACCAGGTGGACTCAGCAAAAATGCAGAGCTAGTCAATATGAGGAAAACTATTAGCATTGACCATATCAATAACAAAACCAACAGAAGTCATATGATTATCTCAATAGAGGTAGAAAAATCTTTTGACAAAATGCAACACCCATTTCTATTAAAAAACAAAACAAAACAAAACAACCAGTACAGAACATAGGAATAAATGGAACTTTCTTTAAAATGAGAAGCAAATTTTATCTAAAACCATCAGCCAGCATTATTTGTAATGTGAATAAGTTGGAAGCCTTCCAAATAAGATTAGGGGTGAAACAAGGATGGTCATTATCACCACTGTTACTCAATATTGTACTAGAAGTGTTAGCTACAGCAATAGGAAATGAAGAAGTAGAAGGAATTAGAATATGCAAAGAGGAAATAAAACTATCAGTCTTTGAAGATCATACAATGGTAGACTTAGAGAATCAAATAAAGTTATTTGAAATAATTAACAATTTTAGTAAAGTCACAGGATATAAATAAATAAATCACATAAATCATCAGCATTTCTACATATTTCCAGCAAGACATAGAAAGAGAAATCCCATTTAAAATAATTGTAGACAACATAAAATATTTGAGTCTACTTGCCAAGACAAACCCAGGAACTACATGAACACAATTACAAAATATTTTTTACACAAGTAAAATTAGATTTAAATAATTAGAAAAACATCAATTGCTCAATGAGCTAATATAATAAAAATGACAATTCTAGCTAAATTAATTTCTTATTCTGTGCCATACCAATCAAACTACCAAAAATTATTTTATGGAGCTAGAAAAAATAATAGCAATTCATCTGAAAGAACAGAAGGTCAAGAATATCAAGGGAATTAATGAAAAATGCAAAGGAAGGTGGTCTAGCTATACCAGATCTAAAAGTATATTAAAAAGCAACAATCATCAAAACTATTTGGTATTGACTAGGAAATAGAGTGATAGATCAGCAGAATAGATTAAGTACACAAGAAACAAGTAAATGACTATAGAAATCTACTGTTTGATAAACTTAAAAAGACTCCAGATTCTGGGATAAAAACTCACTACTTGGAAAAAACTTCTGGGAAAACCACAAAATAGTATGAGAGAAACTAGGCATAGACCAATATCTCACACCATATACCAAAATTATGTAGAAAGAGACACATGAGTTAAATGTAAATGGTGATAACATAAGCAAATTAGAAGAGCAAGAAATAGTTTATCAGGCAGATCTATGGAAAAGGAAAGAATTTATGATGAAGCAAGAGATAAAGAACATTATGAAATGCAAAATGGATAATTTTGTTACATTAAATTAAAAAGGAATTGTGCAAACAAAATCAATGCAAAGATTAGAAGGAAAGCAGAAAGATGGGAAACAATTTTTACAGAAAGTGTTTCTGATAAAGGTCTCATTTCTTTTTTCTAAGTTATTAATTTATTAATTTTAAGTTTTCTGCATCACATCCATAAGTTTTAAATTTTTCTTCCCCTCCTTCCCTAAGATTACATGTAATCTCATATGGACTCTACACATAAATTCCTATTAAACATTTTCACATTAGTCATGTTGCATAGAAGAAGCATAACCATGAGAAAGAAAAAACAAAATAAAATAAAACAAAAAAATAGAGAAACCATGAGAAAGAAAAAACAAAATAAAATAAAACAAAAAAAGAAAATAGTCCACTTTGCTCTGCATTCCAACTCTGTAGTTCTTTCTCTGTATATGGATGGGAATTTTCCATCATGAGTCCTTTGGAATTATTTTAGGTCCATGCATTGCTGACAAGGACTCATCTATCAAAATTAGTCATCACAGACTGTGGCTGTTACTGTGTACAATGTTCTCCTGGTTCTGCTCACTTTACTCAGCATCAGTTCATATAAGTCTTTCCAAGTTTTATCTAAAGTCCTCCTTTTCATCATTTCTTATAGCACAATAGCATTCCATTACATTCATATACCACATTTTGTTCAGTCAGTCCCCAGTTGGTGGGCATCCTCCCAATTTCCAGTTCTTGGCCACCAAAAAAGAGCTGCTATGAATATTTTTCTACATATGGGTCCTTTTCCCATTTTTATGATCTCTTTGGGATACAGCCCAAAAGTGATACTGTTGGGTCAAAGGGTATGCACATTTTTGTAGCTCTTTGGGCATGCTTTCAAATTGCTCTCCAGAATGGTTGGATCAGATCACAGCGCCACCAACAATGAATTAGTGTTCCAACTTTCCCACATCTTCTCCAACATTTATCATTTTCTTGTTTTGTCATGTTAGCCAATCTGATGTGGTACTTCCGAATCATTTTGATTTGCATCTCTCTAATCAATAGTAATTTAGAGCATTTTTCATATGACTATAGGTATCTTTAATTTCTTCCTCTGAAAACTGTCTATTCATATTCTTTGACCATTTATCAACTGAGGAATGACTTGTATTCCTGTAATTTGACTCAGTTCTCTATATATTTTAGAAATGATAAAGGTCTCATTTCTAAAATATATAGAGATTGAGTCAAATTTATAAAAATACAAGTCTTTCTCCAATTGATAAATGGTCAAAGGATCCAGCAATGCCACTACTAGGTCTGTATCTCAAAGAGATCATAAAAAAAGGAAAAAGGACCCACATGTACAAAATTTATAGAAGCTCTTTTTGTGGCTTATAGCCAAAGACTGGAAATTGAGGGAATGCACATTAATTGGAAATGGCTGAACAAATTATGGTATACGAGTATAACGGAATACTATTGTATTATAAGAAACGATGAATAGGTGGATTTCAGAAAAACCTGGAAACACTTACATGAACTGATGCTGAATGAAGTGAGCAGAACCAGAAGAACACAGTACACAATTTTCAATGATCAGCTATGACTGACTTAGCTCTTCTTAGCAATGCAATGATTCAAGATGATTCCAAAAGTACGTGATGGAAAATGGTATCCATATCCAAAGAAAGAAATATGGAATCTCAATGCAGATCAAAGTATACTATTTTCCCTTTTTTTGCTTTTCATTGCTTTTCCTTTTTGTTCTGTTTCTTCTTTTACAACATGACTAATGCAGAAATATGTTTACATGATTGCACATTTATAACCCATATCAGACTGCTTGCCATTTGAGAAGGGGGGGATGGAAGGGAGGGAGAAAAAAATCGGAACTCAAAATTTTAAAAAATCAATGTTGAAAACTATGTTTACAAGTAATTGGAAAAAATAAAATACTATTTCCAATAAATAAATAAATATCAATTGATTGATAGCTGAGACAAGACTTGAATCCAATTTATCCTGACTTCCAGGCTGACCCTCGTTCCACCATGACACACTTACACTAGCTCTCACGATCCATATTGACCTATTCCCAGTACAAGTTACAGGAAACCCAAATATTTAATCTGGTCCCACCAGTCTGTTGTTTAGAAGACAGAAGAGTTATTTAAAATACAATTGCAATGACTGTTTCATGAACCACTTATTCTTGGGAATATATGGATAGTCCTGGATAGACAGAAAGGAGCATTATTTTGTACATGGGTCAATTATCACTCATCTGCGCCTAACATTAGTATCAGTGACTTAAATGAAGACCTGAGGTGACCAGTTTATCAAGTTAAAGGTCATAGAAATATTAAGGATAGCTAACACATAAGGTAAGAGTCCTGGATTAAAAAAGACCTCAGCAGGATAGAACAATTGCTTTGAATTTACCTGTTGAAGGAATACAAGTGCTTTAAGCACCTTCCAAATTTGGTCCCTTGTCACCCAACCCTGATTGCTATACCTTATTTAAACTCTGTTTGTTGGACTCAGGCCCAGTACCACTCCAAGAAAATTTTAGGCATTACTCTACCCACTATAAGATTCTGCTTTCACTGGAATCTTCCCTCAAAGGACTTTCTCAGCTTGACTCCTGCCCTGGTTGTATATTTTTTATAAGTTATACACCATCAATTGCTTGACCCAAGAAATTCAAACATCCATCTCCTCCATCAGGTTCCATCATTTAGTCTTTAAATATGGCTCAAGTGAATTCATGGAGGCATAAGGTTGTCCTCCCTGGATCTGGAATTTATATAGTTTCTCTCTTTTGTCACCTGATGACTGGGATATTTGTCACCTTTTGTGATAGTGCAACCCACCATAAAACACAAAGTTTGTTTTTCTTTAAGCTAAGGAATGACTCATCCCCAGGGCCCCTCCTGATGATATACAATATGATGCTTATAGATCAGAATGAAAACCTAATGTATTATCAGCATGAACTGGAGCTCTTGAGCTGCATTATGTAATCCATCACTCCAACAAGCTGTTGCCCTAATGATGTATTAGTGTAATAATCTGAGCAGGGCCCACCAATGATATATGACTCCAGCATGGCACTGCTTAAGGGAATCTGCTTCCAGGAAGATGCTCAAGCCTAGAACGGGAGTCTGGATGACTTTTACGAAAGAAAGTCAGCCAACTTGAACGACACCATTGCATCCCCTGTCCAAGCACCAGCAAGGAGGGCTGGCTTTTATTCAGCTTTCTCCCTGCCTGTGACAACTTGGCCACCCCATTTGACCTCAGGGCCTGAGGTGATTCCAATGTGCAGGGATTGCCAATCATGGCATGCCCAGGGTGCTTCCCTCTCTCATATCCCTTGTCAAAGGATGCCTTGCCTTTGCCCACACCTAGGATTCCATTCCATCCAATACAACTAAAGGGCCTCTGATCCCAAGGGGTTTACATGCTATAACCCTCCTTCTGATGATGGGCAAGACCAGCAGGTTTTGGTGTCTGTTCTCCCCCTCCTCCTCACATCCTCTAGGTTTTTCCAATAGCCCTATCTTTATGTCCCCAGCTGCTTATATAACCTAAGGAACCCTGAGCCTTGCCATCTGTCCTGCTGAAGCCTTTGGAATTCCTGGGTCTTTCCATCTGCCCCCAAACAGAATTTTCTTTTATGTCATCTCAATTACAATATAGACTCTTAGAGAGCAAAGACAGTCTTAATTTGTCTATTTCTGGCTTGAGCACTTAGCAAACATGTATCATGCATTTAATAAATGCCTTTTCACTCATTCATTATTTCATCTAATCACGCTGTTAATGGGAAACAATATGTTTATAGCTGAGTAAAAGTAAAATTAAACAATGTAATGTTTGGATGAACTGGTGGTGGCAGTGCTAACTGTTGAGAGGATCAGAAAACTCACTTGAGCTAAGCTTTGAAGAGAACTGGAGATTCCAAGAGACAGAATGGGATATTGCAGGCATTGGGCAGGAGACCGGGGGTGGGAGGGAGCCAGCATCAGCTAACTTAGGAGAGTTGATTATTAAATTTTCAGTGTGAGCATCTTTATCTCAGAAACAGCAATCACTAAAAATCAGGGCTTGATTTTTGATTTGGGGGATTGTCTAAACTTAAGTGTTAACAAAGTAAATGAAACTTAAACGGAAGTGTGCCTTTCACGACTATATCCCTCCAGTATTCTATTCACATTGCTTGAATTCTGCTGGAGGGCGCTAGAAGCCTCAGGGAATGGTGTTGTTACCCCATTGGAGGCCTGGGGATCATAAGATTAATTATAATAACAGTAGTAGTTGTAGTAGTAGTAGTTACAATGGCAACAGCAACTACTAGCATTGATAGACAGATTTAAGGTTGGCAAAATGCTTTCATTCGTTATCTCATTTGAATCTCAGGATAACCCTACAAGAGATGATGTGAATGTCATGTACAGGGAGCAGCAAACATGCCGTCTTTCTGGTCAGGAGTTCAAAGAGACAGTATAAAAGACTTCAGAAAATTTGCAAATAGTGTAGAAAAATTGAAATGTTGACTTATAAGTGTAGTGTGGTGGAATGGGAAATTCTGGTGCCCTTGGAAGTCTGGAGAGGAGAGAAGTTTGAATCCCACCTCTAACACATCCTGACGTGGTAACCATGCCACAGAACATCACGTTTTCAACCCCTCAGTTTTATCACCTGCTAAATGGGTACAATGTGACCTAACCCTCAGAGCTCAGGTGAAGCTCCAATGCAAGGATGTTGGAAAAGTCCTTTGCAAACTTTAGAGTGTTCTCTCAATGTCAGCTCTTATTAATGATCTTAACTGAATACACTGACTTGGCCTGCTCCCACCCTATCCCATTGCTTCTCTGTCCTATCAAACTCGATTTATGCTGTCCTCTCTGTTTTGGCTTCTTCCGATTGTTTCACGTTATTCAAGGCAGAACATTGGCTGTCAAGGCTTCTACTTCCCCCCACACATCTAGGTGTTTATCATTGTAACTGGCTGCTTGTATGCACGTGTGCAATTAGCTGAAGGCTCTCCATGAGACCAATGGAAGCATTAAAATCAATACATTTGTACATAAATCATATTATTAAAAACCATCAACTTTCACCTCCTCTCCTTTCCACAGTCATTGTACTTGGAGTAAGAACAAGATCAGTGTCACAGGACATGGAAAACCCCCACTGGAAGAGTCAAGATAGCTGAGCAACCATGAGGGGATGACATCTGAGGAGAGATGGCCAGTGCGTCATCTGAGCAGGGCAGAGCCTTGTTAAGGTGGCCAAGAGGGAGAAAGGGAGACTGGTGGAAGGAGGGGGCCTCAAACTCTCTTGGTGGGCAGCCCTTGCCCAAACTGCCACCCCAACCCTTCATCAAAGCAGGATCCCATAGTAATGAAGCAGACCCATTTAAAAACAAAACATTCTGTACAATAAGACTTTTACCAGAAGATCTTAATAAAGATAGTTTATGAGAGACTGGGGGAGGACGCAGGTCTGAAGCCACTGGGCTGAAAATATTGAGAGAATGCCTGGATTCTGGACGTGGGCACTATCTACTGGCTGTGTGGACATGGGACAGTCAGACTGCTTCTCTGAGGCTCATCTCCTCATCTATAAAATTGGGATATCCAGATAATCCAGATAACGGTCCTCAAGGACCATTCTTAGATTCAAGTAGGGTAATGAATGTGGAGTACTTTGAAAAATCTCTAGCACTATTGAAGGTCACTGTTATTGGTGAATCATGCTTTGGCCTGTAAATCATGGGCAGATGTTTAAGGCTCAGAGATGAAATGTGGTCTTGAAAAAATAAACTCATCTCAATCTTATTGTCTACCAAAGCCAGAGAGGCTACAGAGCAGAGACAAGGCAAGGGCCAGGGTGGCTGTGATCCATCTACATTCATAGTCATGGGTGTATATCTGGTCCCATCCATGGGAGAAGACCTGACCAGTATGGACCAGAAACCATCCCCAGCTTCTCATTCTGTGAGATGCTTGTGCCTTTCTCCGAGTGACCCATGAAGAGGAGCATGTGGACTGACCAGCTTGGCAGCTGGGTGGCTCGGTGGCTAGAGCACCAGACCTAGAGTCACCTGAATCCAATCAGCCTCAGACACTCACTAGGTGGGTGACCCTGGGCAAGTCACTTAACCTCTGTTTGCTTCAGTTTCCTCATCTGTAAAATGAGCATAACCATAGCAACTACTTCCCAGGGTTGTGTAAGGATTAAATGAGATAAATTTGTAAAGAACCTGGCAGAGGGCCTGCTGTGTCATTCACTCTTAACAAATGCTCATCCCATCTCTTCCCTCCCTCTCACCAATGGTACATCCCATCTCCAATTCTGGTCACTCATGCCATCGGTGGATGTCTCATGCTGATCGTTGACACCATTCTTTAGGTCTCCCTATGTTTCTATGAGCCGTTGTGTAGGACTTGATGGGTCATTCCCCAAGCTGGAAGGTATTGTGAAGTTATTTTGAATGGAAATTTTCTATGTTTTTATTTTGTTTCTTATTAGTAATAAGCCTATATTTGATGGTTCAGGGGGTTACTGGATACCAAATTATTTTATCGAGTTGTTCTTTATTTCAATTAATTTCTTGGCAGGTTCTTTAGGGCTTTCTAAGCAAAGTGAGGGATAGCTGGCGGACAGTCTGAGTGCCCTTGGAGTTTGGGGACATACAGGCTTCCAGAGAGAAGAAGAAGATCCAACAGAGGCCACCTGAACAGTGACCTAGTTAAGAACCACATGCCAAAAGAGAAGGGGCTTAATCACTACCTGTGGATAGTGTCCACACTTGGGAGATCATGTGTCCATTAAAGTACCACAATATCCACATTCTCATCACGGTTCCCTCTTTTGAGCATATTTCAAGAGAATTAGCCTGGATTCATAGGAACAAAATAGGGTGACATGTAACCAGTGCAGGGGAGGAGAAAGGACAATACAAAACAAACAACAGGCATTAATTAAACACCTATTGTGTGCCAAGGATTGCACTGGACGCATGAGATGTAAAGACAAAAATGAATTAGTCCCTATCTTCAGTGGGCTTACATTCTGTTAGTGAAAACAATGTGAGCATATCAAAATGTATATACACACATATGCGTATACATGTACATATATGTATACACAAGTGTTGTATATGTATGCATGTGTGTGTGCATAAGAGAGGGGAGAAAGGAAAAGAGAGAAAAGGAAAACAGAAGAGAGAATATAATTGTCCCCACTTTACACATGAGAGGAAAATGGAGAGGAGAGGAGAGGAAAGGAGAGGAGAAGAGAGGAAAGGAAAGAAGAGGGGAGGGGAAGAGAGGAGAGAAAAGGGATAGGGAACTTTTTAAGATAATGTTCTAACCAAAAAGAAAACTGACCTTACCTAAGTCACAAAAACATGGAGTATGAAGGTCAGGTAATCTAGATGAGCCCCCATAATCCTGCTCCCCCCATGTCAATGAAGAACTTTCCTGCCTACAAGGGCAGCCAATCATTAAAACCTAGAAAGGCAGAACTGGAGGGCACTTTAGGGTGGACAGACAGTCAAAGCCAGCTCCCTAATTGGATGTCAAGACAAAACATGACTTGAGCAAGATCACAGCACCAGCTAGTGTCATCACTGAGGTTTGAGCCTGGGTTTCCTGACACCTTGTCCTATTCGCTCAATCATCTCTTCTCCGTCACACAGAAGTTCCTCCGCTGAGGAAATGGGGTGATGGAGTTAGAAATGTTGAAGAATTTCCTGGTGGTAAAAGTTAGCAAAGAGCCTCTCAGAATGTAGATAAGCTAAGTGCTCCCAGGCTGGCTGACTCCCACCAATCTTTCCAGCCTTATTTCCTATTATTCCACTTCCCATACCAGATGTTCCAGCTGAGTGGACCTGTTGGCCATAACCTGGCCTTGACCTTATGTCTTCTTTCTCCCCTGTATTCTATCATGCATGTCCTCCTTCCCCAGGCTCCTCAGGCTCCTGAGTTCCTTCAGGCTCAAATACCCTATTGTTTATTGCCAGCACTCCTTCCCCTCCTCACATTGTCATACCTCTACTTCTCTGTATGCACAGTTTAGTCTTCCAGGAGAACATAAGCTTCTTGAGGGCAGGATCTATCATCTTTCATTTTGTCTTCATGTCCCACCACCCACTGCATTGTCATGCCCATAGCAGACTTTTTATTTTGAAGCAGTGGGAGTGAAGTTACTTCCCCAGGGTCACACAGCTAGTATGAGGTCGATTTGAACTCAGTTCTTCCTGACTCCAGGCCTGGAGCTCTTTCCATAGTAGACTCCTAATAAGTTTCTATTGGATTACAGTAATTTGTATCACAAGTAACCAAAGCGAGGAGTGGAGGTCAGGAGACAACATGGCTGCCAGAGTAGACAACTCCATTAAAAAGAGAACTCAAAGATGGCATTCAAATCCTGACTCTGCCACTTCCTAGCTGTGTGACCTCAAACAAGTCATTGCCTTTCCCCAGGCCTTAATGTCCTCCGTTATGGAATCGGGGAGTTGGGCGAGATGGCCCAATCTGAGGCCCTACAAGTTTTCTCAGCTACTGCATGCGACCAACAATGTTTTTGCTTCTTACCTTGCCAGGTAAAAAACAAGGGCAGGATTTTGGAAAGGGAAATGTGCAAATTGAGTGGTAGCTGTTATTTATATTGTCATCAATATCAGGACACCAGGGATTAAGCAATCTAAAATTTTAACTAGTAAGACCAGACTACTTCCCATTTAGAGTCAAAGAATCTAAATTTGTATCCTTGTCTTGTCATTGATCTTGAACTAGCTATTTAACTTCCGGAAGCCTCAGTTTCTCATCTGGAAATTAAGGTAATCACACCAGTTAAAGCTTCATCTCTTTCAGCTGTGTCTCTGACTTCTTTTCTATAAATTCTATCTCCTTCAGAGGCTGAAATTTCAATTTGTTAAAAAAAAGAGGGGAGCTTTCCTTCCTCTCTTGTGTTCGTAGTTTGAAATTCAGGCCAAGTTGCCATTGAAAGTCGATTGCTCCTGGAGACAGCCTAGGACCCATCTGAGCCCAGTCATGATCTTGTGGACAAGATATTATTGGACATAAAATGTCTCCAAGTCTCTCATGGTTCCACCTCCCAGCATGGGCACATTGAGCGTAGAAGTCAAGGACCCAAGGGGCCTGAAAATTGAACTTGCATTTCTCCCTTGCAATTCCCTTGCTTTGCTTTAATCAAAGCCCCTGAACTGAGGAGAGGGAGAAGCCTATGAGCATTTCTCTTCCTTTCCCATATCTAGCAATGCAGGCCTTCAGTCAGTCCATCAGCATATATTTATTGTGTGTACCCCTCATTTACAGTCCTTCTTCAGAGCATTGTGGGGAACCACAAAGACAGAAAACAATTCCTAGAAACAAATGCTCTTTGAGGAGGGCACCGGTCAGGTACAAGTGTCTCTGTAACCTCACAGAAGGATGCAGCCTCATGGAAAAACATTTTTTCGGAAAGTAATGTCTTTGACTTGTTTTCCCTTTGAAAGATGCTCAAGTATCTGATCCATCTTGTGTTTTGTTACCAGCCTGGCAGTAAAACAGGAACTGCCATAATTCCCAGGTCAGTTGAAGTACAGACCTTCCTCCCCTGGAAGACATTAGAGGGGTCATTGCTTGGCTGATGGTGTTTCCAGCCTTTCTGTTATACATAATTTAGAGCAAGAGTTGTATGAGATAGCATGCGTCCATTTAAAGAGACGCTGTAACCAGGGTTATTAGTTATGTTTAGTCTTTAACTAATGAGATGGGAGGTCCAGCCCTGGAAATGGGGCTGATTTGTCTGGGTGGCCATTATAGCAGCGAGTCACTGTAATGAGCAGTTAGAAAGAAGAGAACTATTTGACTTTCTGACCACACATGGTGCTCACTCCAGGAAACAGTCAAGGAGGTCATTTTTTAAAGGTGGATTCTAAACAAAGCCAAAATATTGGCTTTAGTTCATGTAGTATCTTAGACTGCCCTTTGCTTGAAGATTTGGCATACACACACACATAGATACATATATGTATATATTTATGTCAAATTATGTATTGTGTGTATATGTATGTATATGTGTATACATATGTATACACATATACATACATATACATGCATGCATGCATACAAGCAGACAGACAGATAGATAGATAGATAGATAGATAGACTGATCTCCCAGACTGCCCAACTATGCCAATGCAGAACCACCTCCTGGAAGGATATATTTGTTTGCTGTAGTTACTTGTAACATTTGGGCGCAGTTGATTTATTCCTCTGATAGTTCTCTGGTTATGCTCACTTCAAATTCAGAATTATTTATGTGCTTCCCAGAAATGGCTGTGTCTCACTGACATGAAATAGGACATCTCTGTCCAAGAAGGCTACGATACTAGCTTTCCAAAGACTGCAGAGGAATGTGTTCCCATTCTTTGACCTTGGAGAGAAAAGGTGAAAGCTCCCTGAACCCATCAGAATGCTGGTGGGAGATAATTCTGGGCCACTCTCCCATCTTTATGCAAGTGGCCTTAATGAAAGTTTGAATAGAATTTCTAAAACATCCAGGGGTGAAGCCCACCCTTTGGCAATAAGGCACCTGGAGGCTAAATGGGTTGTTCTTTCTCCTCATTCTTTACTTTCTCTGAAGTACCTTTTTGTTCACTGCAAAATGTCTCTTAGCTAAGCTATTTGCACTGCATGGAAATCCGTATTGACATTCACATTCTAATAAATCTTTAGGAACTCTGCCAAGGCAGAAAGGACAGTGAGTGCTAGTTTATAACTCAAACAGCAGAGAGAATCCACAACTATTTCAGATTTTTTAAGTGCTCAGGAAAACTCAGGTAAGATCATTAGTTTGAAAAAAAAATCCCGGTCCTGGCAGTCAGTCAGAAAAGCTCTGCAGGCAAGTGAGCTAGTAAATCAGCCCTTAGTGGGTGCTGGGGGGAGGCTGAGCGGACTGCTGTTCTTGATATTAATGAGCTGATAGAACACCTAAGACTCATTTTCTCATTTCAGAAGTTTACATTCTAATAGGGTCTGCTGTCTATAGTCAGATGGAAAAAAAATATTTCTAATCATTCGTAATTGGAGAAAAGCAAATCAAAGCAACTCTGAGATTCTACCTCATGCCCATCAGATTGTCAAAGGTGAGAACAAAATATAATGGCAAGTATTGAAGGACCCACAGGAAAACAGCCACATGAATGCAGTTTTGGAGGATCAGCCAGCAGAACTATGTCCCAAAAGTCAGTAAAGCCTCTGTACCCTTTGACAGAGTTCTACTATTGCTAGGGTTATACCCAAAAAGATCAAAGAAAGAGGCAAATGGTTCATCTACACAAAAATTTTAAGTAAAACTTTGTAGTGGCAAAGAATTAGAAACTGAGGGCATGTCCATCAATTGGGTAATGACTGAACAAATTATGGTGTAGAAATGGAATGGAATGCTATAGTGCCTAGGAAAATATAAAAAGGATGATTTCAGAGAAGCCGGAGGAGACTTGTATGAACTGATAAAGAGTAAAATGAGCAGAACCAGAAGAACATTTTTTATAATTATGACAATATTATGAAAATGAGCAACTTGGAAAAAATGTTAAAACTGATTAATGCAATGATTAACCATGCTTCCAAAGATAAAATCTCCTACTTACCTCCTAAAAAAGAGGTGATGGAGTGAACATATAGAATGTGACATACATTTTTAGATAAGGCCAATGTGTCTAAATTTGATTTGATTGAAGTGTGTGTGTGTGTGTGTGTGTGTTATAAGGAGGGTTTTTTTCCCCTTTTTTTAAAGGGAGGGACAAACAAGGAATAGAAAATAAATGTATGTTAATTGAAAAAATGAATTAAAATATCTAATTATCTAATTGGGACTATACAACACCTACAACTAGAAAAATAGGAATAATTATATGCAGAATGGCAATGAATATGCACCTACTGAGAAGGAATTCTAGTTGAGGATTGGAATTAATCAGAGAAAATTCAGGATTTAGAATTAGGAGGAATATCAGAGGTCTAAAAACCAACCTTGTCATTTTAACAATGAATACACTAAGTATCAGAAAAGTTACTTGTCTTACTCAGGGGCTCTCGGTCAATAGCTGAGCTGTCAGTCAAACTCATCTTCCACTTGCACATCCAAGGCTGACACAGTCCAGCCTGTTGTCTCTTCTTGAGGAGAAAAGTTTTAAGTCAAATTATGATGAAGGGAAGAAACATAAATTGATAATGAGGAGGAGAGAAATCTAATATATAAGCAATAGCATATGAGAGAAATAGGCAAATTTGAAGGATGTTTGTTTTTGAAATGTTTAAATAGATATGAGGAAATATGTCTCTTAGTGGAGTGATCCAGCAGTGATTCAAGGTCTGATGCAGTCAGTTCTGAGTTATCTGTAAACAGAAGCACCTAGCCTAGTGTAAAGCCAATCACTCAGCAGCACATGTGAGGGCTGCTGCTATGAATGGTTTTAAGGGTCTAATTGAATAGTATAATGAACTCTCTATTTATTCAGCAACAAACTAAACATTGTTCAATAAATAAAGCATAGCATTCATAGCAACATCCTTAAGTAAAACATATCATTATACACACACACACACACACACACACACACACACACACACACATATATATATATATATATATATACATAATAACAATAGCAATATCCTTAATCAATACCAAGTGTCCAAGTAAAGTCCTTTTTCAAAATACCACACCATCCACCCCTAGGTCACAGTAAGGACAATCTTCTTAATCAATACACAGTGTCCAAGTAATGTCCTCTGTCATCTTGACTTGAGGTTGACTTCCAAACCCCATGGCTCCTCCTCTGTGGGCTCCTTCTCTGTGGGCCAACCTCTCCCAGCTCTTGCCTGGGTTCACACAAGGCCGCTCTCTGTTCCTGCTCTTTGTCTCAGTTCACAGGGACTGTTCAGTCCAAACTCCTCCCTGTCTCTAAGATAAAAAGCTTAACAGAGCTATAACAATATTTATACACATTACCGGTGCCATCCTCTAAATCCATTCATAAAGATCAATAAACAGGGTTTCTGTCTGAGAAGTCAATACAGACCAACAGACAGGACTTCAACATCACATTCTTTCTGTTAGGCCATCCCACTGTGGGCCTAACTGTGCCCCAAGCCCGCTTACAGTTGTTTCTCTCTCAGCTCTGCTTCTGTCTTTTCTCTCTCAGCTCTACTTCTGACTCTTCCCTCTAATGTGTATCTATATATCTATATCGATAGATATCTATCGATATAGATATATACTGTTTAATCAAAGACTCTTGGCTAAAACTCAAACAGCAAAAGATCCTGCTTTCCTTGCCCTTATATCTAGTGCCTGGTACATAAAAGACACAATAATTTTTTGTTAAATGAAAAAAATGAAGCACCAAAAGAATGTGACCACCAGTAAGGTATCCACCAAATACTTTCATAACCATGGCTGATAATAAAGTGGGCATACCTTCCTATTGCATGACTTCATTGATGCTGCTACTGTGTGTTTTTAAACAAGAATTATGCTTAGACATCCATATAGGAAAAAAAGTGAATGAAAAATGCATATTGTCCAGATTATTACATGCAGTGAGACAATCAATTCATTGATTTTAGTTAATTGGTACATTTATTTTTGATACACATAATGGCTTAACCAGGAGCTGGAGCCAGAAATGAATAGAAGGAAGAGGGCAGACTAGATAGTACTTAGAAGACCAACTAACACCTGTTTTGACCTCAGGCTGTTGGCCATTACCAAATTCCATTTTCTTTACACCAATTTTGTCCAAGGAATGCTAAGTGGTAGAGAATCATGTAACGCTACCAGCTCCAAAAATGAAAATCACAAGTAACCCAGGGTGGGCACCTAATGAGCATCATCAACAGACTACAATATATTCTCAGTGAGGACTTGAACATGAGAAGTATTGCCCAAGACAACACTGAAGACACATAAGGAAGTTGGGTTGAGTGAGGGTGGAAAATAATGAATGAACAGCCTGAGTATCACACCACCAACCACAACATGTTGAAAGAATCAGAGCTCTAGTTGAGTCCTTCATGGAAGGACGGAAGTGAGAGTAATAAAGAGGTATAAAGGGGATTCAATGCCCATCAATGGAAATACCTGGTCTACAACAATGAAGTCAGGGATTCCATAGTATCCTCTAGCAAGTAGCTCTGTAAATGTCCTGGTTGGCAACAGTCTGCAGTAAGGAAGAGGAAATGAGGATAAGGGGACAAAGTATGAGCCAAGGAAGCAGTAATCCTTGCTCACAGAATAATAACCAAAGCAAAGAAGTGGAAGTTAAGGAATGCCCATCATTTGGGGAATAGCTGAATAACCTGTGATTATGATGGAATACTATTGTACTATAAGAAATGATGATCAGATGCTTTCAGAAAAACCTGGGAAGACTTACATGGGAAGATGCAAAGTGAAACGTACTGTGTACAAAGTAATAGCAATATTGTAAGATGATCAGATGTGAACGACTTAGCTGCTCTTGGCAATACAATGGTCCAAGACAACTCTCAAGGACATAAGATGAAAAATGCCATCCATCCCCAGAAAAAAAAATGATGGTGTCTGAATACAGATTGAAGAATTCTTTCATTTACTTTATTTTTCTAAAATGCCTTTTTTTGTTTATGTTTTCTTTCAACAACATGACTTATGGAAATGTTTTGCATGACTACACCTGTATCGAATTACTTGCCTTCTCAATAAGTGGGGCGTGTGGAGAGAGGAAGGGAAAGAAATTTGGAATTCAAAGTTAAAAACAAATATTTAAAAACTGTTTTTACATGTAACTGGGGAAAATAAAATACCATTTTCAAAAAAAAAAACGATAACCAAAAGCATTCACTCAAAAGGTCTCCTTAATGTCTCAAAAGAGAGGCTAGAGCCAAATAGTGAAGGACTGTAAATGGAAAATCAGTAATGGAGAAAATGATGATGATGATGATAAGTGACATTTATATAGTACTTTTAAATGTCCCAGATAGATTAGGTGTGGCATTTCTCAGAGCCACACTACATCCCGATGAGGTAGAGATTATGGACAACCTTACCCCCATTCTACAGATGAAGAAAGAAACTCAGAGAGAAGTGATGCACAGTCACACAGAGAAAGCACCAGAGCTGGCCTCAGACCCAAGTCTTCCTGGCTCCCAGTGCAGCATCCTCTCACGAAGCTATGTTGCCTCTCCCGAAAGCCAGTGCTTCCTTGGTAAGTCCAATGACCTCCTGCTCCTTGTCTCCTCTTCCTAGCTCTCCTTTGCTGGCTCCCAGGCTACCTCCTGATGTGGGTATTGGCCAAAGCCTTCTCTCCTCTTCTATCCTGTCCCTTGTTTGCTTTCCCATTGAGCCACAACATTTCTGGGCTTCAATTTCTTCTCCAAGAGACACCTCAGCCAAAAGGCTTTCACTACACACTTTCTAACTCTTGTGCTAGGGATTGTTTTGCTTTTTGGTCTTCATATCCCTAGTATCTAGCACAGCTAGGTGGTGCAGTAGTTAGAGCACCAGTGCAGGAGTCAGGAAGACCGGAGTTCAAATCTCACCTCAGACACTTGACACTCACCAGCTGTGTGACCTTGGGCAAGTCACTTAACCCCAATTGCCTCATCCTGGGTCATCTCCAGTCATCCTGATGAATGTTTGGTCACTGGATTCAGATGGCTCTGGAGGAGAAGTGAGGCTGGTGACTTGCACAGCCCTCCCTCACTCCAAACAAAGTCAAGTGCAAGTCATGTCATTATTTCCCTGATGGCATGTTCTTCTTTGGCAATGAAGGATGAACACACCTAACACAGTATTTGGTATGTAGGAAGTGCTTAGTAAATGCTTGTTGGTGGATTCTTTCTCTATTTCTATTTATTATATTTTTAAAATTTATGAACTAAAATAAGTATTCCTGTAATAAAATAATAAAATGATGACTGTACATGAAACTTCAAATCTGCTACCAAAAATGCAACAAAATTATCATGTGAATTTCTTTTTTTCTTCCCTCTTCCCACTCCTAGAGATGACTCTCTATTTCTATTTTACTAAAATTCTGATAAAATGAGTAAATCAATTTATCTCATGAGTTGTAGCAAGTTCTTCCCTGAATATTTTACTAATTAGTATCATTGGGTCACAGATCAGCAGCTAGAAGTCACCTTAGAGGCTGGCTACTTTGGTGTCTCATTTTGGAGACAATAAAAGTGAATTCAGGGAGATGAAGTGCCTGTATCCATAGTGTCCAAAGCAGGGTTTAACTGAGCTCCTGTAACTCTGGCACCAGTGCACTTTCCATCACACCATACTGCTTTCTAATAGCATCTGCTCCTTTAGGGAGAAGAACTATTATACCAACAAAAACTCAAGAATAGTTCAAAGTAATTGTGTGTGTGTTCATCCTTCGTTGCCAAAGAAGACCATGTCATCAGAAATAACATGACTTGCACTTGATTTTGTTTTGAGTGAGGGAGGGCTGTGCAGGTCACCAGCCTCACTTCTCCTCCAGAGCCATCTGAATCTAGTGACCAGATATTCATCAAGATGACTGGAGATGAGCTAGGATGAGGCAATTGGGGTTAAGTGACTTGCCCAGGGTGACATAGATAGTGAGTGTCAAGTGTCTGAGGTGACATTTGAACTCAGGTTCTCCTGACTCCTGCACTGGTACTCTATCCACTGCACCATCTAGCTGCCCCTAGTTCATAGTAATACTTAGTATTCAAATGGAACAGTTAGGTGGTCCCATAGTGAATAGAGCCTGGAGACAAGAAGACTCCTGTTCCTGAGTTCAAATCTGGCTTCAGATACATACTAACTGTGTGACCCTGGGCAAGTCACTTAGCCCTGTTCACCTGAGTTTCCTTATTTGTAAAATGAGCTAGAAAAGCAAAGCATTTCAGTATCTTTGCCAAGAAAACCCCAAATGGGGTCGCGAAGAGTTAGACATGACTGAACAACAAGAACAAAAGCTCTTAAATAGTATGTTAAGGCTGGCAATGTACTTTACACACAAATGAACTTTTCAATCCTCCCAACAATGTGAGGTAGGGGCTGTTATTGTCATCCGTACTTTATGGCTAAAGAAACCAACACCTAGAGAGGTTGTGATTTACCCAAGGTCATAGGGCTTAAACATCTGAGGCATCATCTGAACTGAAGTCTTCTTGACTTTAAATTCAACACTGTCCACTCTACCACCTGGATATATTGATGGAGATGAGATCTGCTCCTGCACCTGTGGATACAAAAATGCTTACCTTGTGAATAGGGAATGGGGAGATTTATTTTATGCATAATTTTCATTCTGTTTCTTCTTCATGTGACTTTATATTAGGTAGTATTTTGCTGGAATTTCTGGGTTCTTTCATGAGAGGCATCACAAAAGACACCCAGGACCTCTGCGACCAGAAGAGGGAGTGAGTCAGTAATGTAGCAAAGAAGAGGCACAACAAATGGACAGCATAAGTGGCATATAGGCACCTCCAGGGTCCAAAAGTAACAAGACAGCTCGGTCTCCAGAACATTGGGTGGATCCTTCATGGAGGATGTATCACGAACGATGGTCAAGAATTAGTGGACCAGGATTGAGAGATATCTGAGTTTTGGGTCCTTATTCTTACCCTTATAAGCCATGGAGCCATAGACAAATCAATTTCCCTTTTCTGATTCCCTATTTCTGCAATTATAAAATAATTATAACACTGGCATTAACTCTATTGGGAATATTAAATGATATAATACATATAATGTGGTGATATAGAAGTCAGCAGTATGTAAGGACAAAGTCACAGACTGTCCCACCCTACCCCCATTACACACATACATACAAATATGTTATTCTTGTGGAGGATGTGAAGAGATATGTTCTAGACCATGGTACATTATGGGGATTCTGAAATAGTAGAACGACAAGACTCAAAGAATAGCCATTAGTGGTTGGTACCATGTAAACCTTCAAGGAGATCTCCAGTGGACAGCACCATCAATTTGTGCTTGGCCCTTTGCTATTTTTGTCAGAGACTTGGATGAAAATACACATGACATGCTTTGAAGATGTGCAGGTGACTTAAATGTGGGAGGGAGAACTGACACACTAGGTGACAGTGACCACTTGATCCAATCAGTTCTTACATAGAATATTGGGCTGAATCTAATAAGACAAAATGGAAAATGAAAAAAAAAGTGTAGTCCTATACTTGGACTCAGACATAACAAGTATATAAAGGAGTGGATGCAATTGGAAATAATTTGTCTAAAAATAATTTTGTGATTTCAGGTGTCCTCATCTGAGTAAGAAGTACATTATGGCAGCTAATGTGGTCTTGGGTAGAGAGAATTGGTCAGTGTAGAGAGAATTGGACTTGGAGTCAGAGCAACTTGAGTTCAAATCCTACCCTAGACATTTCCTCACTGTATGACTCTAGGCAAGTCATTTAGTTTTTCTAAGCCTTGGTTTCCTCATATATAAAATGAGTTTGATAATAGCATCTACCTCACAGAGTTGTAAAGATAAAATGAGATCAATGATATAAAACATTTTACAAACTTTAAAGTCTTATAGGAATGCTCAATATTAAGAGAGGTATGATCTCCAAGACCAGGAAGACAGTAGTCCCTAGTACTCTTCCCTGGCCAGATCATTTACTTGGAGTATATGGGAATAATGAATCCCATGAAGCAGTTGCATTATTCACATTGCATTTTCCCATTGGCCTGGAACCAATGATCACATTTTACATATAACTATAACTTCAAGTGGGGTGATTCAAATCACTTTACTTCTCTTTAGTCTTTAAAGGATACTGTTCAGCTTTAGAGTGCCTAGAAGTAATCAAAGTGTTGATGTGTCCTGAGGTCCCGCTAAATAAGGCTCCAGGGAGGGAATTAAGGACAAGTAGCCAGGCAGTATTCAGGGGCATGGTAGCTGAGGACAGCATGTGGAAGACAAAAGGCATTTCTTCTGCTTGGTCCCCCAGAATGGAACTAGGAGCAATGGGTGGAAGTTGAGATGAGGCACATTTAGGCTTGATGTAAGGAAAAAACTTCCTACCATTAAGGACTGTCCCAAAGTGAAATTAACTGGAGTGGGCTCCCCCTCACTAGTAGGCTCCCCCCAACTTGTGGGTCTTTAAGTCATTCGTGATCATTAAGTTGTGCTTGGCCAACTACTTGTTGGGGATGTTATAATGAGGATTCATGTATATATACACACACACATACATACACATATGCATACACACAAACATATATATATACATATATAAATGTATATACTTGAGTATATATATGTATATATAATATATGTGAATATATATTTTGCATATAATATATATAATTCTCACTTATTATATAAATGTATAATAACATAAATGTAGAGACACAGAGAGAGACTGGACTCAGTGGCCTTGGAGGTCCTTTCCAATTCTGAGATTCTGAGAAGTATGATCATTGTATTGATTGTATATCACAAGATCACCAATTTAAAGCTGGAAGGAACATCACAAGCCACTGAACTCACCCTCCTCACTTTATAGCTTAGGAGACTGAATCCCAGACAATTACCCCAGGTCCCAGTGGGAGGAAGAGGAAGAGACAGGATCTGAACTCAGGTCCTCTGAAACTCCACATTCAGTACTCTTTCCCTTGTGCCTCTGTCTGATTTACAATCTGCTGGCCAAATGTCCTCTAAAGTCCAACATCTTTAAAAATACTTCACTTTAGAATGAGATACTTTACATATTTCTGGGAAGAAAATAGCTGAAAAAATATCATTTCCACACAGAAGTAACTGTGCAGGATTTGGACTAACTTGCTGAATCCTACAGAATGAGTGGAGTCGGATGATGGAATCAGTAAGAAGACACGGAAATGTTCAATCATGAAGTGTGTGATTGGAGAAAGGTAAAGACTGTGATTTCTTTCTCTCTCCTTTCCTCATCAAATGTGCAAAAGAAGAAAATCCTACCTAAGGACTAATATATGACCTCTGAAATATTTCTTGGTCCTATTTGGGATAACTGGTCAGCCAGAAAAGCTGACTGATTGATTGTCCCCAACATTTTTTTATCTCCAACATTTTCATACCACTTCCATAAACAGGATCTGAAACCACCACAGAAGGGAGATATGAGGTCATTTTAAATGTCCAGCATTTTAGCAATGATACAATTAACCACAGCCTGGGTTCTCTTGCATGATCATATTCTACTAGTAAAGCCTTTGGAGGGCAGCGAAGCTTTTCCTACGAGAGTCTTCATCACCTTGAGTGTCAAAGGATCTCAATTCCTGAGCAGAATTGTTTAAAGGGCTGGATGATTTTATGACTAATAATACCTTTGTAATTATGCATGTTAGGAGAGACATAATCAGGAAACAAACTGATTGCTTTGGATCTCTGGAAGGTCGTTTAGTTCTCCTGACCTAAAGAGAAACTTCCTGGTAAAGAAGGGAATATTGGTGAAAAGATTGGACTTCCTCATTGAGGGGATGAAGGTCATGCCATTAATTGCCTTCAGTCCTAAAAGTCTTGTACAGGTGAAGAAGTTCAGGGTTAGAGTTTCTAATCTGTGCCAATAGTATTCTAAAGTGAAATATTACTGACAACACTAGTTCACATCAGTCAATCAGCTAACAAGTATTGGGATGCACCTATTTAGCTGGTGCCATGTGTGATTTCAGTCCCATGCTTGGGGGGACTCCATCTTATGGACCAAACTCCCTATCACCTCTCCTTCCTGTCCTCCAGTGTTTGGAGAAAAAACACCATAAAAATGCCACTCTCCATCCGAAGACTTTCCAAAGTAAAGAGTAGAGTGCTGACCAACTACTCCTTCCCTAGACCACCCAATTGGCTTTAAGATATGCTATACTGTATCTGAAAATTTCTGTGACTTTCTAGACTCTGGCTAATCTCATTCCCTTTTCTTTCTCTAGGAGTATCTGGCCCACAAGCTTTCACCTCCAAACTGTCAAACTTTGAAACTTAAGTGAACTCATCAGTATCCTCTCAAAATATTTTAGCTTCTTATTTCTTCATCCACCTCAGTTACCCAGAACTCCAACTTCACTACATTTCAGCATGCCTAGGAATGGTTTTTCTCTTGATCTTACCCTCACCAAGGACTCTTCACTCTCCATGTCCTAAAACTCTGAAATCCCCTCCTAACTTTCCTATTTCTGTAGAGAACAGTGCATCCTTTCCATCACTCAGGTTTCAAACTTCAGCCCTATCCTCTAGTCCTCAGTCTTCCTCACCCCATCCCCATATCCAATCCATAGCTTGATGGAATTCAATTGGAGCTATTTGAAACCCTAAAAGATGTTAAGTGCTGCCCTTAATAGGCCAGCAAATTTGAAAAGCACAACAGTGATCTCTAGATTGCGAAAGATCAATTTATGTCTCAATCCTAAAGAAAGACAATGCAAAGGAATATTCAAACGTTCAAACAATGCACTCATTTCACATGCCAGCAAGGTTATGCTTAAAATTTGGCAACTAGACTTCAGCAAAATGTGAACCAAGAATTATGAGAAGAGCAGGTTAGTTTTCAAAGAGGCAGAGGAACTAGAGACCAAATTGCCAGCATTCGTAGGATATAAAGAAAGCAAGGAAGTTCCAGAAAACATCTACTTTTGCCTCATTGACTATAGTGTTCTTTTATTAAAATAATTTGCTTTATAAAATTTGATTTCAGTCAAAAGGCCACACTTAAGGATTTAGAAGGCCACATGTGACTTTGAGGTCACAGGCTCCCCACCCCTGAACTATACTAAAGCCTTTGATTATGTAGATTACAGCAAAATGTGACAAGTCCTCAAAGAGATAGAAGTACCAGATCATCTTATTTGTTCCTGAGGAAACTGTATGTGGGACAAGAAGCAACAATTATAACCAACATGGAAAAACTGATTGGTTTAATATTGGAAAGGGAGTAGGACAAAGGGGTATACTGTCACCCTATTCATTTAACTTATATGTGGAGTACAACATACAAAATGCTGGGCTGGATGAATCAAAAACTGGAATTAAGGTTTCTGGGAGAAATATCAACAATCTCAAACAATAACCATTCTGGTAGCAGAAATTGAAGAGGAATTAATTCTCTTGAGGATGAAAGAAGAAATTATAAAAGCTGACTTGAAGCTTAGCATTGAAAAAAACATGCTCTTGACAATTGATCCCATTGCTTCCTGGCAAATACTGGGAGAAGAAATTTTATGTTTATATTCTTCTGCTGATAATGACTACAACCATGAAATTAAAAGACTCTTGCTCCTTGGAAGTAAAGTTATGGCTAATCTGGATAGCATACTAAAAAGTAGAGACATCCCCTAGCCAACAAAGGTCCACAGAGTCAAATCTACGGTTTTTCTAGTCAACACATGGCCATGAAAGTTAGACTATAAGGCAAGCTGAGCACCACAGAATTGATGTTTTCAAATTGTGGAGCTGGAGAAGACTTTTGAGAGTTCCTAGGGTAGTAAGGAGATCAACTCAGTCAACACTTAAGGAACTTAATTCTGGCTATTTACTAAGATATCAAATACTTAAGCTGAAACTTAAATACTTTGACCACATAACAAGAAGGGAGGACTCACTGGAAATGACCCTGATATTGGGAAAGATTGAAGACAAGAAGAAAAGGGAACGGCAGAAGAAGAGAAGCATAGAGAGTGTCATGGAAACAACAAACATGAACTTGCGCAGACTCTGAGAGATAGTATGGGACCAAAGGGCCTGGTCTTCTCTAGTCCACCAACAGCAAAGTTGCCTCTTACTGACTCTATCTCCATAGCATCTCTTGTATTTGCCCCTTTTGCTTTACTTAAACCACATCTGCATGGCTCATCATTTCTTGATTGCAATGACGTCCAAATGGATCATTCTGATCTATTCTCCAATCTGTCCTCCACATAGCTGTGAGATTGATATTTCTCAAGCACAGATCTGACCAGGTCACTCCTCACTCAATAAATTTGCATCTAGCATGAAACACCAATTTTTTTTTCTTTTTGGCGTTTAAATTTCTTCACTGCCTGACTTCAGCTTCCTTTGTGTATTACACTCCTTCTCATACATTGTGCTCCAGTGATACTAACTGACTTGGCAGAATTATGGGATCCAAAGGGAACTCAGCATCCATCAATCCCCACACCAAGTGGTTGTCCAGGCTCTGCGTGAAGCCCTCTAAGAAGGCACTCCAGGCTTCAACAGCTCTTGTTGTTTGCAAACTTTTTCCTGACATGAAGTCTAGGTTGACCACCCATTTCTCCTGGTTCTGCCATACTTGCTGTTTCCTCAACAGAACAATCCATCCTCCACATTTGTTCTTCTGCACAGACTATCTCCTTTCTTAGGATGCCTTCTCTCCTTACTGCCACTTCTAAAAAAACTTAGCTTCCTTCAATGGATCTGCTGAAGGACTACAATCTTTCCAGGTTCCCACAGGCATTCTTGCTCTCCCCATCCTAAATTACTTTGTGTTTGCTTTTCACATAGGAGGCAGTATGCCATAATCAATAGAGTTAACCTCCAAGCCAGGAAAGTCTGAGTTTAAGTCTTCCTGGCTAGGTGACCATAAGCAAATCACTCACCCTCCTAGTGATCTAGACAATGCTCTCAGACTGCAAAGTGCACAGAAGATATATCTCTTCATTAGTACAGGGAGCTTTCTTAAAAAGAATTCCCCAGTACCAATGAAAACCCACCCCCCCCAACAGATTCAGTTCATATCCACACACACACATACGCATACACACACTCATGCACCCATACATACACAATACTCACACGTAAATACACACATGTATTTTCACTTAAAAATGCACACACGTATACATACATATAATCACATACACATAATCACTTATGCACCTATACATACACATGCATTTACACACAAATGCACATGTCACCACAATACACAACTATATATCTACATACATACAAACACTCATGCACACATACAAACACAATACACATTTAAATACACAGACATGCATTTACACAAAAATGCACATGTACACATATAGATACATATGTTCACTTGCACAAATACTTGTGAACACATATATACACAACTTGCACACACAAATATTCACATACATATATACACAAATGCTCATGTACCCTCAATATACATACATATACGTACATCCATACAAAAACCCATACATACATAAACACACATACATTTGCACACAAATGCACATGCACACACATACACAAACAGATACTAAGCATAGCTATATAGTTACATAGACTTCTGTATGGACTTCTCTATGTCCATGTATTGTCTCCCTAGGACAGGGACTGTTTCATTTGTATCTTTGTGACTCCCAAGGTAGTTCCTTGCACACTTAGTAAATTCTTGCTAAATTGAAGCAAATTAAATTGAGGCTCAGGTTTCCTTGTCCCCCATTGCGCTTTTGGTCTTTGAATACCAGATGCATGTTTTTTTCTACCTGTTTTTTTTTTAACAAAATCCTGACCCTCAGATGGAAAGGCTCCTGTCTGTATCTTACTGCCCTTTCACTAACTCGCCCAGTACAACTGAGCATATACTACACTCAGAAACCTCCCTGTTCAAACTTGGGCAATTATGTCATGGGATGGGCCACCAAGAATACGGACATTACTGATAAGACATTTCAAGAAGAGATGATCCATGTGAGGTGAGTCTTAGGCCTCAGGGGTTGTCATCAGCCTAAGCTTTGAATTTAGTCTGCATGTGCTACCTCAGCCTCCATCTGCTGCATGGTGTAATAGAAAGAGTGCTGGACTTGATATCAGCAGAGACTCAGGTTGGAATCCCAGCTGAGGATCTCTGACCTAGTCATTTTGCTTCCTTCTGACTCAGATTTTTCCATTGGTAAAACAGTGATAATGATACCAATAGTAAACACCTCAAAGGTAGTTGTGAGACCCAAATGACACCATACAAATAATCAGTCAACTAGCTTTTATAAAGGGTCTACTATGTGCCAAGCACTATGCTGAGTTCTGGAGAGGCTAAGAGAGAACAAAAAACACATGAAAGAAAACAGTTCCTAATCTCAAGGACCTCACACTCATGCACACACATGTGTGTATATATACATACGTATGTACGTAGATGCATATACATATATACATATGTGGGTATATACATACATATACATTTGTATATATATATGTGTATACACACAGCTTGGTGGTGCTGGCCTGGAGTCAGGAAGATTCCTCTTGCTGAGTTCAAATACAGTCTTAGATACTTAGTGGCTATGTGATCCAGGACAAGTCACTTACCACTTTGCCTCAGTTTCCTCATTTGTAACATGAGTTGGGGAAGTAAACGCCAAACCAATTCAGTATCTCTGCCAAGCAAATCTCAAATGGGTACATGGAGGTTCTATGCAACAAAAAATGACCGAAGAACAAAAATACATATGTTTGTATGTATGTGTATGATTAAACACACATATATGTATATATAAATACATACACACATGTGCATATACACATATGCATGTATATGTGTATATACACCCCATGTGTGTTTTTACTATATATTTACATAGTAAATAAATCTCAGTTCTTATTCTTTTTGCTCTGCTAGGCATCAAGAGTGATTTCTTGTTCTATTTCTTTACTATCTAATCAGGCCATTTTCTAGGATGCTGTCCATGTAGCTGAAGGTCAGGTATCTCTCTCCTCTAGGAAACAAGTGAGACACTCTGAGGTCTTGTGTCATTAGTAAGTCCACAGTGCCCATAGGACCAGGCTGACTATCCTCTCACGGAGCTGTCCTGAGTCGGCCTGGTCACCCATGAGCCTAGGGCAGTGAGAGCCTATGTCTGTTTTAACATGGCTGTTGCACTGAGTTCTTCCAAGGAGGGGGTAGCCTGTAGCCTCTATAGGACTGTACTGGGGATGGAGTAGCCTTGGTTTATTACATATTTCTTATTCCACTGGAGTTCAAACCTGCTTTTCTGACATGAGCTGGTGCCGATTTGAAATCAGAACTGTAAATATCAGCAAAAATCCCATCACTCTTCATTTCCCTCATCCCCCTGCCTTGTTAATCATTTTAATCAGTTCTAACCTTTATTTCTCTAATTATGTTTTCTTTCTCAGTTTCTCAAGTTTGGTACATAAATAGGTGGATTTCTTGGCAAAATAAAATCCAATTTCATGAATGCTGATTAATGATGGAGCTCTTTCTTCCCAGAGTTCAGCCTAATACTTTCCTTCAGCCACATGTTTGCTATTCAAATGTCAGCAAACACCCAAATATCTTGAGTGGCTGTGAAGTCTAATTCTCCTAAATGTTCCAAGGAAGATGAGTGGAATTTTTTAAAGCCCATAACCTTTTATAGATTGTTTCTTTATCTCATCATGCATCTTTCTTGAACTTTGGGGTTGGATTTCTGCCCCTCTTTTCTTCATTGTCTTTTCCTATTAGACCAGAGACTCCTTGAGTTGGTTGGTAGTTTGTATCTGTGTACCCCCCAGAGCTTAGTACAGGGCCTGGCATGTCAGAGCCACTGAATAAATTCTTATTTGCTCATTCATTCACTCATTTATTTGGATGAGCAAAATAGACTTTTCCACATTTACTTAACCACATTTGTGCCTGTCATCAGAATTCTTAAAAAAAAAACCAAAACAAAAAACCTTTCAGTAGAATTTCAGCCATAGCCTCTCTGAGAAGGCTACATCCAGAGACCACATCTGATGGAAAGCATGTATCTCTTCCAGTGTCAGTCAAAAATTATTTATTAAGCAACTACTATGTGCTAATCTCAAGACTATGAAGAAAGCCAAAAACAGTCACTTTGCTCAAGTAGCTCACAGTCTAATGGGCTTATCCTTGTCTGCTTAAGCAGGCAATACTCTCACTATGGCTTGATGAATGTTAATTGAATGAATGATTTAGCATTGTTTCCCTTCAAACTCATAGCTTGTATTCAAATGCTTGGGGCAGCTAGGTGGTGCATTAGATAGAGCACCAGTGCAGGGGTCAGGAGGACCTGAGTTCAAATCTCACCTCAGACACTTGACACTCACTATCTGTGTGACCTTGGGCAAGTCACTTAAACCCAACTGCCTCATCCTAGGTCATCTCCAGTCATCCTGATGAATATCTGGTCACTGGATTCAGATGACTCTGGAGGAGAAGTGAGGCTGGTGACCTGCACAGCCCTCCCTCACTCAAAACAAAGTCAAGTGCAAGTCATGTCATTATTTCTCTGATGGCATGGTCTTCTTTGGCAACGAAGGATGAACATACATTCAAGTGCTAAATGGTGAAAGAGTTCTGGAACTGGTCAGATGAAGTTTTATGCCAAGTGACTCAGTAACAATTTACCTCTATGAAGATGTGTTTGGCTGGCCCTGAAGGAGATGTTAGCCCCATTGGACACACAGTGCTGCTTGTTTTAATTGAAAATCACATTTAAGACACCTCTATGGCAATGATATTAACAAATGAAGCTAGAAACTGGATTGGTCAAATATATGACCCTAATCTAAGACATGGTTCTCTGTGACATACTCTCAATGAGACTTTGTGTTTCAATTTTCTTATCTGTAAAATCAGGAGGTTTGACCAGATGACTTTTAAAGTCTATTCCAACTTGAAATCCATAATTCTAACTTGAAACCGTATTTTGCCATGAGTAAATTAACAACAGAGAATTGATCTGTACACAATCAAGATTGAATAGGGTCTCAAAAAGGCGGAAAGTGCTTCAATGATCTTCGTTCCTAAAAGTCTGGGCTGAATCTAAGGAGAAGAAACTTAAGGGAAATAAATGTAAAGCATTAGACTTGAGTTTAAAATGTCAGTGTCACAAGTACATGATAGAGGTGCCATGGTTAAGCAGTGCTTTACCTGTGGAAAATCTAAGGGAGGGTTTCAGTGAAATAAAAGCTCAGTAAGAGTTAATAATGTGATGTGGTTGCCAAAAAGTCATGTTATATTGGGCTGAAAGAAGAGTGGCACAGCATCTAGGCATAAGGAGGGAAGAGTCCCTCTGCTCCCAGTCCTGGTCAGGCTAAAGCAGAAACTTGTGTTCAGATCTGAGTCCCACACTAAGGAAGGATTTTGAATTCATGATATATGATAATCACTTGAAGGAATGGTGCATGTTTAGCCTGGAGAAAGAACTGCCATGTGGAAGGGAGATTACACTTGTTTTTCTTGGCCTGAGGACTGAGTGAGAAATTTATCAGATGAAATTTATCAAAAGCCAAATTAAGGACTGGGTTCACCAAAAATCTTTTTTTTTTTATTTTTATAAGTTAATATTTTATTTCCCCCAATTACATGTAAATACAAGTTTAACATTCTTAATTTTCAAATTTTGAGTTCCAAATTCTCTCCTTTCCTCCCCTCCTCCTAGCCATTAAGAAGGCAAGCCATTTTATATAGGTTATACATTAGTCATGCAAAACACATTTCCATGTAAATTATTCTGTGAAAGAAAACACAGACAAAAAAACCCAAGAAAAATAGAGAAAGTAAAGAAAATGTATCTTCTATCTGCATTCAGGCTCTACCAGTTCTTTCTTTGGAGATGTATGGCACCTTTCACTATTAGTCCTGCAGAATTGACTTGGATCACCGTATGGCTGAGAAGAACAAAGTTATTCACAGTGGATCATCATACAATACTACTGTTACTATACACAATGTTCTTCTGATTCTTCTTGTTTCACTCAGAATCATTTCATGTAATTCTTTCAAGTTTTTTCCTAGAATACCCTGTTCCTTATTTCTTAAAGCATATTAGTATTCCATAACAATCATATACAACAACTTGTTCAGCTATTCCTCAATTGATGGACATTCTCTCAATTTCCAATTCTTTTCCATCACTAAAAGAGCTGCTATCAATATTTGTGCACACATAAGTCCTTTTCCTTTTTGTTTTTGACCTCTTTGGGATACGGACCTAGTAATGGTATTGCTTGCTCAAAGGATATACATGGTTTTACAATCCTTTGGGCATAGTTCCAAATTGCTCTCTAGAATGTTTGATTCAGTATACAATTTCACCAATAGTATATTAGAGTTTTAATTTTCCCACATTCCCTTTAACATTTGTCATTTTCCTTTTCTGTCATATTATTCAATTTGATAGGTGTGCGGTGGTAGCTCAGAGTTGTTTTAATTTGCATTTCTTTAATCAGTAGTGATTTAGAGCATTTTTTTCATGTGAATGCAGATAGCTTGGATTATTTTCTCTGAAAACTTCCTGTTCATATCCTTTGACCGTTTATCAATTGAGTAATGGCTCATTTCTATAAATTTGACTCAGTTTTCTATATGTTTGATAAATGAAGCCTTTATCAGAGAAACTCATTGTCATTTTTTTTACTATAATGAATACCAACTATATATTTCCCTCAGTTGTATTTCCCTGGTTTATCTCTCTGTGACTCTGTCTCTCTCTCTCTCTCTCTGTCTCTCTCTCTGTCTCTCTCTCTCTCATTTTATCCTATCCATTCTCACAAGTGTTTTGCTTCTAACTTTTACCAACCCTAAACTGCCCTCTCTTGTATCAGCCCTACTACCTTCCCTTATCCCCTTCCTCCTGTGGTATGATGGATTTCTACACCCAAGTAAATGTGCATGTAATTTCCTCTTTGAACCAATTCCAATGAGTGTAATGTTCATGTGCTTCCCTCCACCCTTCCCGTATTTTCCCCACCACTGCAAAATCTTTTTAATGCCTCTTTTATGTTAGATAATTTACCCCATTCTAATTTTCCTTTTCTTCTTTTCCCAATGCATTTTTCTTTCTCATGTTTTAATTTGATGTTATATTTTAGCTAATCATACCACCACATTCATCTCACACCTGTGCTTTCTTACTCCTTCTAACTCCCCTATTAATAAAAAAAGTTGTTTCTTTGTTTTTGTTTGTTTGGTTTTTTTTTAGGATTTACAAATATCACTTTCCCACTTAGAAATGTAAGCAGTTTAACCTGATTGAGTCCCTTATGGTTTCTCTTTCCTGTTTATCTTTTAATGCTTCTTTTGAGTCTTATATTTGAAAGTCAAGTTTTCTATTCAGTTCTGGTCTTTTAATCAGAAATACTTCAATACCTGTATTTCACTGAATATCCATTTTCCCTCTGAGGGATTATACTCAGTTTTGCTGGGTAGATAATTCTTGGTTGTAATCTGACCTCTTTTGCCCTCCAGAATATTGTATTTCAAGCCCTCTGGTATCTTAATGTAGAAACTACTAAATCTTATTTTATCTTGGCTATGGCTCCATGGTATTTGAATTGTTTCTTTTTGACTTGCAGTATTTTCTCCTTGACCTGGGAGCTCTGGAATTTGGTTATAATATTCATAGAAATTTTCATTTTGGGATCTTTTTTAGGAGGTTATTGATGGAGTCTTTCAATTTCTATTTTACCCTTGGGTTGTAGAATATCAGGGCAATTTTTCTTATTAATTTATTAAATGATGATATATAAGCAGTTTTTTAATCATAGCTTTCAGGCAGTCCAAAAATTCTTAAATTATGTATCCTTTATCTATTTTTCAGGTCAGTTGTTTTTCCAATGATATATTTCACATTTTCTTTTATTTTTTAAATTCTTTTGATTTTTTTTCTTGACGTCTCATAAAGTCATTAGCTTCCACTTGCCCAAATCTAATTTTTAAGAAATTATTTTCTTTAGTGAGATTTTGCACCTTTTCCTTTCCATTCTACTTTTTAAGGTGTTCTTCCTTTCAGTGAATTTTTGTATATCTTTTTTCATTTGTCCATTTCTGCTTTTCAAGACATTCTTCTCTTCCTTGGATTTGTTTTAGTCTATTCTGATTTTTTTCTTCCATAATTTTTTATGTCTTCTTTACCGAGCTGTTGACTCCTTTTTTCCCATGATTTTCTTGCATCTCTCTCATTTCTCTTCCCAATTTTTCCTCTACCTCCCTTACTTGATTTTTAATATTCTTTTTAAGCTCTTCCATGACCTGGGGCCAATTCATAGTTTTCTTTGAGGTTTTGGTTGTAGCAGTTTTGACTTTGTTGTCTTTTTCTGAGTTTGTGTTTTGATCTTTTCAGTCACCATAATAACTTTCTATAGCAACAATCATTTTTTCTGCTGTTTGCTCGTTTTCCAGCCTATTTCTTGACTTTTAACTATTGCTAATGGGGGGTTCTGCTTCTGGAATGGAGGGGGCACTGTCTCAATCTTCAGATTTTGTGTGTAGCTATTTTCAGAGCTGAAGATCTGTAGATTTTCAGCTATTCTAAGTTGGTATGATCTAGGGAGAAGTGTTTACTACTCTCCTGGTCTGTGCTCTAGTCTGTGAGCAACCACAAGCACTTTTTCCCACCCTAGAACCATCACTGGGGTCTCTGTTCTCCTGCAGTCACAAGTTCTGGTGTGCTAGTGCTCCTGGGATGGAACCCCAGCTCCACCTATAGGCAACACAACAGAGTTCTTCCCCTGGTGCCAGTAAAGGAACTCTTGGTAAATCCCCATTTGACCAGTTGTTCAACCCCCTTACCATCTGAAGGCTGAGAGGTTCAGTAACTTCACAGCCACCACTGATTCAGTTGCCCCCAGTGCTTATTCTCAATTTTCTTGGCCTGATCTGCACCTGTGCAGGTACTGACCTGCACTCTACTCTCACCCTGGTGCAACAAATCTTTCCTACCAACCTTCTAAGTTGACTTGGGCTGGAAAAATTGTTTCACTCTGTCTTATTGTGGGTTCTGCTGCTCTAGAATGTGTTTAGAGTCATTATTTAAAGGTATTTAGAGGGCTTTGGGGGAGAACTCATGCAGGTCCCTGACTTTACTCTGCCATCTTGGCTCTACCCACTCTCATTTATTTTTATATGATCAATGAGGAATTTTGTCTTGCTTGCTTATACATATTGTTACAAGAGTTTTGTTATTTCTTTTTCATTTAAGAGGAGGTGAAGTAGGAGAGAGAGAAGGTAGATTTTGATTCATTGAAAAATATTTTGTGGGTTATAGTGGGAATTCCTTTTGATTTTGGGTTCAACTAGGGACTTGAGTATGGATTTGAGCGATTACTTCCTTTAAGTCCCAATTGAAATTTCATTTCTACAGGAAATCTTCCCTAATTCCTCTTCATTCTAGTTTTCCTTTTGTTAGCCATTTCCTATTTATCCTGTATAGAGCTTGCTTTGCGTATATTGGTTTACATGTTGTCTCTCTCCCATTAGATTGTGAGCTCCTTCAGAGAAGGGACTGCCTTTTGCTTCTTTCTGTATCCCCAGTGCTTAGCACAGTGAGTCCAAGGATGGCTCCTTAAACTGCATGCTGGGCCATTTCCTGTTTTCCTGATTGATATCTAGCCACTGGACTGAGATGATTCTGGAGGAGAAAGTGAAGCTGGTGACTTTATACAGTCCTCCATCACTCAAATCTTATTCAACTTCAAGTCATGTTATCATCTCCCTGATGTCATGGTCCACTTCAGGAATGAAGGACAACCCACAACCACAAATTTAGCACATAGTGGGTGCTTAGTAAATGTTAATTTATTAAATAACTGATTAGATATCTTTTTTTTGCCCTTTTCAACTCTACAATTCTGGGACTCCAAATGCAGTGTTCTCACTACCTTGACATCCTTAACATGCTACCTTATGCTGAGATTGTTAGAAAACTGGACTTGTATTGAAGAGATCTCTGCTTTTCTAGTCCTAGCAGCAGAACTAAACCAAGTTGTTTGACCTTAGAACATAGTGTGGTACAGTAAATGTGAAGCCATAGCATCAGCCTTTAAATTGTGGCCTGCCTGGATCACTCTCTGGATGAACTTCAGTAAGTCGTTTACCTTTTCTAGACCTTGGTTTCCTCATCTGTAAAATAATAGGAAGTGGATTATTTGACCTCTAAGCTCCTTTCCAGTTCTAGGCTTTTGATCCTATGAGAGTCTGGTTTCTTTGAGCCTCTGTTCCCTTTTCTATAAAATGGATTGGTTAATACCTGCAGTACTAACTTCATGCAGTATAAAGAAAAGATGACTGTCCAGAACTTTCCAAGCCTCAGTGCTCCCACAGAAATGACAATTCCCTTTATGATTATTCTAGTGAATCTATCATTACACTGAACATCACTGAGTCTCCAAAATGGAAAGACATGACCCTCTGTGTCCCAGAGGCCTGCTAGTGCGGCTTGAAGAAGGACTTGCCTGGGAGGTCTGCTGAGCAGGGCATTCCCTGGGAGATACATGGGCCATCCATGCAGCAGAGCCTGCTCCATGAGGGAAGTCCCTGGAGCTTATCAACTAATTAGAATATTGTCATTGGCTCAGAACCACAAACTCAAGTCTCTTCTCTGCAAATGTGTGAATAGCCTGACAAGATGTTGCCTGTTACAACTTCAGAGAACTGCAGTGCTGATGAGCAGCTCAGTGAATGTAGTAGCCAAGGACAAAATAGGCACCAATTCCATGGTCCAAGATAGCTCTGGGAGCTACCTGGCCAGCAACAAAGTGGCCCAAGGGAAGGGAGCAGAGCTGTCATCTGCCCTGATGGACCGACTGATGGCAGGACTGATACAATGGAAATGACAACCAATGTTACTGCAATCTAGAAGATTCACAGAAGAAAAGGAGATTATGAAGCAGTAGAGAGCAAGGGCCATACCTTTGGTCTTAAATCTGCTCAAAGGAACTTACTCCTCTTTTCAACACAGGGTATTGAATCTGGCATTTGGAGTTTCAGGTGCTGTCATTTTTTTCATTCTTTCTATTTAAATGTTTGTTTTTGTGGATGGTTACTAAGTTTAACGCAAAACAATTAATTTTTTTTAAAAAAAGACAAGAGCTTCCAATATCCCTCCCACTCAGCCCTCTGTGTTCATCACTGTGACTTTTCCCTTGCTGTCACTGATGGATGGAATACCCAAGCACCCCATTCTACATGGAACCTTTGCTGATGTCCCCAACTACCAGTGTCCTCCTCCTCCAATCACCTTGTGTTTGTGTATGTCTGTGTGTGTGTATGTTTACCTTCAAGTTCTTAGCATCTTCCCTGAATGATAGAACCTCAGCTCCTTGTGTCTTAGCACACCCAGCAGCTGCTGCTTTCTCTGTGCTTGTCCCCCTTCTCAAGGCGCTCTCCCACCTAGGCTCATTCCTTACAGTTTCTTTCACCATTCAAAGGGCCACCAACGTGTGATCAAGCCTTAGCAAACTGGAAATTGACAGGACCTTAATTCCCTCAATTTTATGGAGTCTTTGTTCACATCTTGCAGAGAAGATACTAGAACTGAGAGATGTTTTTGCACTTGGTTTAAAATCTCCGTTATTTAATGTCTCTTTTTATGTGAGCCTTCTCTTCTGTAATTCCATCAAACAGATTTGGGGATGTATGTGTGCAGAAGGAGAGAAGGGTAGGTAATGCAATCAGTTGATCAGAGATGTCCTGATGGCCCTCCCACCCCCACTTACATATGTATACGCTATTTCCTGAATTTCTAAAAGCCAGAGACTGTCTCTTTTTGTACACACATGAATAGACGGTCCAGTCATTGAGATCAGGGATGTCCTTTACCTTCCTTTATATCCCCAGTTTTTAACACAGGGCTTGGTACATAGTAGGTGCTTAATAAATGTTTATTGACTAACATGCACTGCTGTTGAATGGAATTACATTGTTAGTGTTGTCTCCCTCTTCACATTATATCATATTATCTTTTTTATGTGGATCTTCTTGGTTCTCCCAGAAGAGAAAGCTCCTGAATTCTTGAACCCTGTATCCTGAATGCCTTGTGCAGTGTTAGGCATATCATAGGTGCTTACTCTGTGCTTTTCAAACTGAATTTAGTGAGAAACAAAGAGCTGAATCTCATCAGAGAGCACAACCTTCTCTCCAGTCAATGAAGGATGAAGTTCTATTAAACCTCTCAGAGGAACATTCCTTTCAGACCCAATGGATCCCATGTCAGCACCAAGGTACATCCCATGACACAGTACTCTGTGTGTGTGCAGCTAAAGCCTTAAAAAAAAAAACCATGAAGCATAAATGGCCTATCCCTAACATCTACAACTGTTTGCTACAAAATGGCTAGAGCCCAGAGACATTAAGTAATTTGCCCAAGTCCACACAGCTAATGTTGAAATCTTAGTTCTCTGGGCTCTCAGATCACTGCCCAGAGGTTAGTTGAAGAGACTTCCACAGAAAGTAAAGTTTAAGTAACTCTTAAAATAAATTAAAATATTAAATTAATGTTAATCACTGCATTTTTAGTAGAATAAATATGACATTAAAGGGGTGGTGTTTTGTTCAGAAAATTCAGGGAAAACAATTGTACTGATGTAACTTCAATAGCTCTTTCTCTTCAACACAATGTGACTATATTTCCCTTCCTGAAGTTAAGTCCCATATAGGAACTTTCAAGTCCCTCCCCTGCTCTGAGCCTCAGTTTCCTTATTTGTAATATTAAAGGATGGGGGTGCTGACTAAAGGATCAGTAGCTCTGGGTTGAAATCTTGCTTGTGATCATCATTATCTGTGTGTGGTGGGCAAGTCCCAGCTTCTGTGGATCCTCACTCTCCTCAAATGTAAGGTGAGGGGGTTGAACTAGTAGGACCTTGAGGTGCCTTCCAGCTCTGGAGCTATAATCCTATGATTTCCAAGGGTCCTTTCAGTTCTGACATTCTGGGATTCTGCTGGGAGCATGTGGAACCTAAGTAGGGAGGAGCTGACCTTCCAGCTTCCTTTTCCTGGAGTACAACTAGAGAGGGAGAAAAAGAAAAACAACTGTGTCCTCCTAGGAAACTTCCCTCCTGTAAATAAGTAATTTCAGAAGACAGGACATGCTTACTGTACTGTAATATACAATATATCAGAGCCAAGCAATCTAATAGGAATGTAGATTCCAAGCAAGGCGCTGTCTCCAAGGTTTCCTAATTCAATATCTTCACTTTATCTTTGAAGAGAGAGCCTGTCTGGGAAGGGGGGGATTGGGGAGGGGGGGTTGAAGGGCTTGCCCAGCATCACAGAGGTAGCAAGTGACCACACTAGCAATTGAATCCATCTCTTCTGATCCCTAGTCCCGAATTCTCTCCCCTTCTCTAGGCTACCTCTCTTTTCCCAATGAAAGCTTTCTTTTAGGAGGTAACTCCAAACATGCCACTCTCCCATTGCCCAGGTGGATAGAAGGCTTCTGGAAGTCTGGACTGTTTTTTACTGTGTCCTGTCCCATAATCCTTCCCATCCCATATGGTCCTCCATAATGAATGAGGCCACTGGAGCAGGAAGCAAACTCTGGTTTCCACTAGATGGCATCCCAGCCATATAATTAGACCACCCAAGCCAACGCAGGAGAGAATGAATGCTTGGCATCCCAGGCAAGGTTCCAGTGAACTCTGCCAATGATCCAATAATCAAAACTGCCAGAAGGTCAAATCAGTGCCCTCCCCATAGCGGGGAGGCACTCAGCTGCTTTTCGTCCCAGTTGTAACGCACAAGCAAACATTGAAGTTGTAGTCTATATCCACAGTGTGACCTGATTTGCCCCAGGAGGGTCCTGGAGAAGCCCAAAGGATGAAGCTGAGTTCCTGGCTTCACCAGCACCTCAGGCTGTCACTGAATGCACTAGGAGGTCAGAGAGAATAGAGGGGATGATGGTGGTGCCAAAAAGGATAGGAGTAAGACTGTTCACCAATGTTGTCTCATTTATGACCAGCCCATCTCAACATGGAGACTGTGAGTCTTCAGGAAATTAGAGGGGAGCTGTAATAGAGAATACAGAGAACTGAGGGGTAGAGGGATGGCATCATGGCCAAAGAGCCCTTTTGGGGGAAGCACATCATGGCCAAGGAGCTCTTTGTTCAGTTTCATAAGAAGACATAATCCATTTAAGATGACTCTTTGGTAGAAAAATAGGAATTCCCATAACCAAGACTGACTATATAGGCACGAGCAGGAAAACGAAGACAAAAGACCATAATGAGAGCACCAAAGATTGCTTTTCTTTTTTGCCTCTCATGCAAAAGGACCACCTTCAAGACTTTGAGCCCATCCCTTTCATCTTATCAAGGAAAGAAGAAAACCAGCCTTTATTAAGTACCCTCTAATATGCCAAGCATATGGGGTGCTTTGCAAGTATTATTTCATTTGAATTTCACAACAATCCTGGGAAGTTGGATGCTATAATTATCCCCATTTTATAGTTGGGGAAATTGGGAGTGGGGGAGAACAGAAGTTAAGTGATTTGTCCAGGGTCACACAGTTGAGAAGCATCTGAGATCAGATTTGAACTGCAGTGCTCCTGACTCTAGGCCCAGTGCTCTAACCACTGAATCACCTAGCTGCCTCTGTTTTGTATGGAGTAAAAAAAGGTGACTTGGCTAAAGTCCATGAAGCAGTAAAGAGACTATATCCCTGATGGGCAGAAGCGGCATCTGACTCCTGAATCAGGGAGCTTGGCTTCAAATGCCAGCTCAGCCAGGGACCATCAGTAGGGGCTCCTGTTTTCTCACATGTGGAGAGGCTCTGAATGTGTCGTCCTCCAGAGGAAGTTTCTAACCAAACTCTGCCATTTTCCTGCCTGTAGAATAGTGCCCTGGGATGGTGCAGTGCAGAGCTCCGTACCTGTTTAGGATTCAGTCTTCTCATCCATACAAAAAAATTGGGCTCAATGACCTCTGAAGTCCCTAAAAATAATATAGTAAGGAATAATATAATACAGTACAGTATAATAATATATAATTACAATATAATAATGGTTGCCATCTTTAACCGTTGTAAAACTTCTCATTTCGTGGGTCCTTAGAACAGCCCTGGGAGATGGGTACCATCATTATGGCTACTTTGCAGATGAGGAAGCAGACTCAGAAAGACTGAGGGACCTAATCCTGGGTCTTCTAGCTAGGGAGGATGTGAGGCAGGATTTGAACTCACATCTGTCTTAACTCTTGTTGAGCCATTTCCTCTCTAGTAAAGAGCCCAGTCAGGATTTGAACCTAGCTTCTCCGCCCCCCAAATCTTTCATCTTTCTTTATCTCACCAGATGCTGGATGGCATTGGGTGATTCTAACCATAAATCACGGTGCCCATGTGTTCCATCTCCCAGGAAAGTAAAAGCTCATATTTGAATTTGTTGTTCAGTTGTTTGCAACTCTTCATTGGAGATTTTCTTGGCAGAGTACTGGAGTAGCTTGCCATTCTCTTTTCCAGCCTATTTTACAAGTGACGAAACTGAGGCAAGCGGAGTGCAATGACTTGCCCAAGGTCAAACAGCTGGAAGAATCTGAGGCCAGATTTGAACTCATAAAGTCCTGGGCCAGTCCCTCTATGCACTATGGCACCACTTAGCTGAGAGTTTGAGAGACAATGAATCATTGGTCAAGAAAAGGGAGAGAGGCTGATTCAGTCCAAGACCATTTGTAGCTTTGAGTGTGCTGCTCCTGTAAGCCTCTAACTAAGATGGGAAGATGGAATGAGTTTTCTCAAGTATGTATAGCTCTTTTTTCATCAAATACAAGAGATTTCTTTCTCAGTGGGCTTTTTCTGTCTCTTCCCTGAAATTCAACAAGCCCACATGGGAATTTGCCACCAGAAACCATGTAGTCAATCCCATGGTGCAGGAGGTGGGACAGGGAAGAAGGATTTGCCCTGTGATTTCAACTTAGGGATATCCTGGCATGGAAATTCCCTTCATTGATAGTCATCTTAGAGAGTTTGCTGAGGAGTTCAAAGTTTAAGTGACATGCTTTAAACTTTGGTCAGCGTGTGTCAGAATCCCTAAGTCCAAGATCATCAGTCTGGCCCTTGGGACAAGTGACATCCCTCACAGGTTCTGCAGAGGGGAAAAATATTACCCTGAGTTTATAGAATCCAGTGCACTTGAAGTTAGCAAGCTGCCATTCCTAACAGCCATCCTGGCTAAAGAACTTAGAGAGTGCAAGCCACATACAAAAGAATGAGCTCCTCTGACTCCCATAACAACTCTGGGAGGGGACAATCAATGTGAGGGATACACAGAACTCTGGGCTTCATCTCCTCAGACTCAGACCATTGGTGGCTATGGTACCTTGGGCAACTTCACCACTCTGGGACTCAGTTTCCTCATTTGAAAGATGAAATTTTGGCTAGAATGATCCCCAGGGTCCCTTACAGCTTTGAGTCCTATAAGCCCAAGTCCCCCTAGTGTTCTGAGGCTTAGTTTTTTTCATCTGGACAATGTGGATGGTAGGTAATTCTTGCATGACTTTCCTGACAGTATTAAGGATATGGCGAGGTAATATCTGGAACAGGTAGGTGGTGTAATGGATAAAGTGCTGGACTTGAGTCAAGAAGACTCCTCTTCCTGAGTTCATTCTGGTCTTAGACATTGCTAGCTGTGTGACCCTGGGCAAGTCATTTAACCCTATTTACCTCTGTTTTCTTGTAAAATGAGATTAATAAGGAAATGGCAAACCATATCACTATCTCTGCCAAGAAAACCCCATATGGGGTCATGAAGAGTCAGACATGATTGAAATGACTGAACAAGAAATACTATCTATCAGATTCATAAGTGTTAATAATTGGAGCTCCTGTTAGTAGGAGCTATAGTACCCCCATTATACAGATGAGTAAACTGAGATTCAGAGTGGTTTCTTTGATGGTCTCTAAATACAAAGTTCTCATCACAGTCTTTGTTTCAGCTTTATTCTCTTTCCTTGAGCCACTTTATTCTCAGAAGTCCAGAGGTGAAAGTAATGTCAGAGTTGAATCTGTACCTCTGGGACACCCCTGCCAGGTGGCCATCATTTAATCTCCCTTGAGGATGAACTCACTACCATGAAAGGTAGCCTCGGTTCTATTGTAGCCATGGTTCCCAAACCATAGGGTGTATTGCCAAACGCATGTATGGTAGGGTGAGTGGGCCTCAGAGTCACTAGACCTACATTTGGCTCTTACATTTACAATCACTCAGGTAATTTTCTCATCCGTAAAATGAAGGTAATAGTTCTTTCCATGTCTACCTTATGAGGATGATGTAAGTGAAAGGAAGCATTTTATAAGCTATATTGTATGATTGGAAGCATTATATAGCTATCAGGTATAACCATATCATATCAGATGTAGAAGAAACAATTTTTAATCTTCCATATTTGCTTTCCTTCAATAAAGCACAATATAAAACTATAAATGATGACTATTGCTTCCCATGTGCCTTCCTGGCACACAGTAGGGATTTTAATAAATACTTGGTAATTGTTATTTGATATGGGACACTCTCTATCTTTATTTTCAATAAGACTTTGGAGTCAGAAGACCTGGGTTCAAAAGCCATCTTTGATGCTTACTGTATACATAACCTTGATGAGCCTACATTTTCTCATCTTTAAAATCAAGGAATGGAACTAGGCGACAATTAAGATGCCACCAGCTCTCATTCAGTGACTCTATGATGCACAAAAATACTCATATTTGGAGGTCTCCATGGGCACTGTCTCAGGGAAACAAGCTGTAAGATCACCTTCTAGATTTGAGTGGGAGAAGGAGTGGAATCTGGGCTAGCAAGCTGGATTTGGAGCTACCTGGACTTGGGTTCACACCTGTTCTCCAACACTTTGTGATCCTAAGCATGCCACTCTATTTCTCTGAGGTCATTTCCTCATCTGTTAAATGGAGACAAAGAAGAACTAAATCTCTGATTTGAAGAGAGTAAGAAACTCCCAGGTGGGGGAATTCCTTCTATTGTTTCAGGTTGACACATTCTTTGCAATTCATTGTCTTAGAAAATTGTCAAAAAACACTGAGAAGTAAATGACTTGACCAGGGTAATCCAGGCAGAATCAACAAAAGGGAGAAGATGATAACTATGGTATCTGTCTGTTGTGAAGATCAAATCAGATAATGTTGATTATTCAAGAAATCAATAAAGACATGTTAAGCACCCACTACCTCTAGTTTTTCCCTCTATACAGAAGAGATAGAGGTAGCTGGGGGGGAGGAGGGGTGCAGTGATAGAGTGATGAGCCTGAAGTCAGGAAGACCTGAATTCAAATTTGGACCCAAACATTACCTAGCTGTGTGACTCTGGGCAAATCACTTAAACAGTTTACCCTAATCCACTGGATCAGGAAATGGCAGACCAGTCCAATATCTGTCTAAATACTGGGGTCAAGAAGAGAAGAGTTGGACAAGACTGAATAACAACCACAAAAGAAAGGCTGTAAAGGATTGAATAAAAATAACTGTTAAGAGGTCTCAACCCAACCAAAGTAGGAAGATAGTAAGATAATACCACTATCTCTGGACACCCAAGTCCCAAGGCTAAGGTGAGCTACTTTTGGGATCTTAAAAGGAAAGATGTGATTATAAAGCCCCTATCAATGGTCACTGAAATAGCACAGAACTGAAGGACTATGGATTTGAAGAAGGTAAATTGTGTCTCAATTTTAAAAATAATCAAACTAAGGATTAATATATTTACCTTCAATTTCTGACTAAATTCTAGAACATTTTATTAAAGGGATAGTTAGTGAATATCTAGAAAAGGAAGTAATAACCATGAAGAATTTCATCAAGAATGAATGACCCAAGACTTTTCTTTCCTTTTCTTTGACACGGATAGCAATAGATCAGGGAATATTGTATATATCATTCACTTAGATTTAAGCAAAGCATTTGACAAAACTGCTCATGCTATGCTCATTGAAAAGATGGAGAGATGCAGGCTAGGTAATAGTCCTGTAAGGTGAATTTAAACCTAGCTGAAAGGCAAGACTCAAAGAGAATAATCAAACATTTTTTAAACACCTAAAATAACCCAGGCACTGTGATAAGCACTAGTGGTACAAATATGGAAAAAGAAAGACAGCTCCTGCTCTCAAGAAACTTACAATCTAATCAGGTGGGGGGGCTCATGGGGAAGAAATCAAAGTAGTTTCATTAACTGATCAATTTCAACTTAGAAAGAATAAATACTCCAATGGAGTGTCCCAGGAAACCAGGATTAATCCTTTGTGATGTAACATTTTAATAATAACTTAGATAAAAACATAGATGCCATATTCATCACAAAGCTGGAAGGAATAGCAAACACACCAGACAATAAGCCAAGATCCAAAAAGTTGGTCAGTAAACACCTATTATGCAACTTCTATGTGCAAGATTTCATACAACTCTGCCTCACTTAAATATAATTTATGCACGAATCAAAAGACATCACCCATACCATTTTACTATTATACCTCAAAGTCCTGTGACAACAGGAAAGTTGATGAAGCAGCAGGTATGGATACACTGGGATTTATAGTCACAGCCCTGCACACAGGTGGACCATGCCATAGGGTCATCTTTCACTGGAAGCAGGAGTGGGACTTGGTAGCCCCTTGTGTGTCTGAGCAGCCTTTCAAAGATCACACTACTCACATCCTGGTGTGAGAAAGGAGGCTAGAAAAGGTTACCTAAACAATGTCTGCTTACCCAACCCTGGCCTGATTACTGCAATAGGCAGGGAATCCCACTATGTAGTTGAAACACAAAAAAATGTACAAAATGTACAAAAACATCTGCAAAGATGATTTCACTCACTATCGGCATATGGAATGTGTGCACAATTATAGACAACACAAAATCAAGTAAACCTGAAAGACAAACTGCTCTTGCTGCAAGAGAACTCAATAGGTATTGCATCCAAATAGCAGCCCTGAGTGAAACAGACTAGCAAATGAAGGACAGCTTACTGAAATTGGAGCTGGATACACATTTTTCTGGAGTGGTCACAGTGAAGGGAAGTGCCATGAAGCTGGTGTAAATTTTGCAATCAAAACTAAGCTAGTCACCAAGCTGGTATGCCTGCCAAAAGGAGTGAATGACAGGCTCATGACAATGTGATTGCCACTTGAAGGAAAATGCCATGCTACCATCATCAGTGCCTATGCTTCCACAATGACAAACCCTGATGAGGTCAAGAAAAAATTTTATGAAGGCCTAGAGACCATTATCATCAATCTGCCAAAAGAGGACAAGCTTATAATTCTGGGTGACTTTCATACTAGAGTAGGCTGAGACTACCAGACTTGGCAGGGAGTCCTAGGGAGGAATAGAGTTGGAAGCAGCAATAGTAATGGTCATTTACTGCTGAAAACTTGTGCACTGCATGACCTTCTCATCATCAACATTGTTTTCCATTTACCTAAATGTAATAAAACTTCATGGATGCACCCTCACAGCAAACACTGGCATCTAATAGTCTATGTGATTGTAAGGAGAAGAGACACACAAAATGTTAGAGTGACAAAGGCAATGTGTTATGCAAAGTGCTGGACTGATCACAGATTTATCCTTTCTAAGGTAATACTTGCATTCATCAAAAGTGCCACCTCCAAGGCAAAATGACTACCAGAAGAATTAATCTCAACAAATTAGAGCTCTTCTCTGAGTGTGAACAGTTTGTTGCTAACTTGGAGGAAAAGTTGAGCCAACACACAGTAGGCAATAGTGGAGTAGAAAAGGAGTGGGCAGCTTTCAGAGATTTGGTGTACAGCACTGCATTTGCTCATCTGGGTCAGAACACTTGGTTTGATGAAAATGATGGGGAAATTCAAAAACTGCTAAATGAAAAACGTGTACTCCACAGGTTTTACCAGCAGGATAGTTCATCCCCCTCTAAGAAGGCAGCATTTAATTCCATCAAAAGCAAAGTACAAGCAAAGCTTAGACAGAAGAAGGATTCCTGGCTCTGTAAGAAGGCAGAGGAAATTCAGTTTTATGCGGATAGTAACAATCCAAAGCACCTTTATGATTCCCTGAAAGCTATTTATGGACCAAAAACCTATGGTGCATCACAGCTACTCAGTGTTGATGGATCCATATTGATTAGTGATAACAATGTGAACCTAGAGAGATGGGCTAGATACTTTCCTCTTGTTCTCAACAGACCATTATCAATCAACACTGAGGCCATCGACCATTTACCTCAGGTTGAAGTCAAACCCTCCCTAGCTGAACTTCCAACTGAAGAAAAGGTTTTGAGGGCCATTAGGCTCCTTTCATGTGGCAAAGCACCTGGTGCTGAATCTATTCCAGCCAAGATTTACAAGGTAGGGGGATCATGGCTCATACAAAAGTTAAGTAAAATTTTCCAGGTTATATGGTAAGAGGATGTAATCCCCCAGGAATTTAAGGATGCCTCCATTGTACATCACTGTAAAGGAAAAGGGAATAGATTGTCCTGTGACAATTGTGGGGGAGGGTCCTCTCTCTTAGTCATTGCTGGCAAAATTCTTGCTAGAGTCCTTTCTTCATAGGCCGATCCTTCACCTGGAAGACGGTTATATACCTGAGAGTCAGTGTAGCTTCAGAAAGGGATGAGGAACAGTCAATATGGTGTTTGCTGCCCAACAACTCCAGGAGAAATGCCAGGAGCAGAACACAGGTCTGTACACAACATTTGTAGATCTGACCAAGGCTTTTGACACCATTAGTGATGAAGGCTTATGGAAAATTACGTCAAAATTTGGTTACCCGGAGAAGTCCATCAGCATTGTATGTCAATTTCATGATGGCATGTTTGCCCGGGTTCTGGATAGTAGACAACACTCTCGTGCCTTCCCAGTCACCAATGGAGGGAAGCAGGGCTGTGTGCTTGCTCCTATGCTTTTATCATGATGTTTTCAGCCATGTTATCAAATGCTTTCAATGAGGAAGAACATGGCATCAAAGTCAAATTATCATGCTAATAGTAAGTTCTTCAATTTGAAAAGGCTACAAGCCAAGACCAAAGTGGAGGGAATGTTGGTGCATGATTTTCTGTTTACAAATGATTGTGCACTCAATGCAGCCTCTGAAGCTGAGATGCAACAAAGTATGGATCAGTTCTCTGCTGCCTGTGCTAATTTTGACCTAATAATTAACACCAAGAAAACATAGGTGCTCCATCAGCCACCATCACACCACCATTACAACAAATGGAGAATTGAATGCTGTGGATAAGTTCACTTACCTTGGTCACGTACTTTCTAATGAGGTTAATACGCGCATTGCCAGAGCTAGCTCAGTGTTTGGGAGACTTAGAAGAAAAGTTTGGGAGAGAAAAGGTATTAGACTGACTACCAAACTGACTGTCTACAGAGCCGTGCTGACCTCATTATTGTATGCCTGTGAAACATGGACAGTCTACCAGTGCCATGCCAGGAAACTGAAGTGCTTTCATTTGAACTGTCTTAGGAAGATTCTGAGCATCATCTAGCAGGATAAAGTACCAGAGACACTGAAGTCCTTGCTTAAGCTGACCTACCAAACATTCAAACATGCTTCAGAGAGCACAACTCGGATGGGCTGGCCATGTTGTTCGAATGCAATATGTATGCTTACCAAAAAGACTTTTATGGAAAACTCACATGAGGCAGGAGATCACATACTGGTCAGAAGAAGTGATACAAGGACACTCTCAAGGTCTCTCTCAAGAACTTTGAATTTGACTGTGAGACATGGGAGACACAGGCACAGGACTGCTCAGCATGGTATGCCCACATCAGAAAAGGTGCTGTGCTCTATGAGCACAAAGTAAATGTAGGGTGTGCATATTTGGAGTAACCACCTCAAATATTCACACTGACTATCTGTGCCCAATCTGTGGTAGAGAATTCCGAGCTCATATTGGTTTGATCAGCTACAGTTGGAAACTTCACTTTATCATGGTAATATCATTTTGGTCCTCTTCAAGAATGAAGGACAACAGTCATGTGCAAGACACAATGCTGAACACTAGGGATACCAAGAGAGGCAAAAGATAGATCCCTAGACCTCAAGGAACTCACAGACTAACATGGAAGACAATATACTAGATAAATAGCAAATAACTAAAAGTAGCCTGTATTAGATAGAAGAGGGATTAGGGAAAACTTCCTGTAGAAGAGAGGGTTTTAGTTGAGACTTGAAGGAATGCAGGGAAGCTAGGAAATGGAAATGAGGAGGGAAAGCTTTGTAGAGAGAATGCTCAGGGTCAGGAGATAATTATCTTTCTCTAAGACCAGCAAGGACAGAGATGACTGGATCAAAGAGTACCTGGACAAGAGAGAAAGGTGTAAGAAAACTGGGAATATAGAGATTGAGGATAAATTGTGAAGGACATTTAATGCTAAACAAAGGATTTTTGAATCTGACCTTAGAGGTGATAGGGAGCCGTTGTTATTGAATGGAGGAGGAGGTGAAATGATCCGACTTGTACTTTAGGGAAATTGCTTTGATGGGCTGAGGGAGAGAAAGAGTTGGAGCAGACAGTACTGCGATAACCCAGGTGTGAGTTGATGAAATCCTGTACCGGCAGTGGGGGCAGTAACTGACAATCATGCAGTGAATTAAAGTTTTCAAATCACTTTTTCTTCTTTATCCTATTTAAAACCTCAACACTCCAAAGAGGCTTATTTTCTTGTTAAGGAAACTGATCAAGTGACTTGCCCCTGGGGGTCACACGGTACTTCAATGAGGTAGTTCTGAGTAAAGAACTCTAGCCAATTTACCATACAGTCTTAGAAACAACCCCACCCTCCCCCCCCCCCACCACACACACACAGAACAAAGGTAAAATCACAAGGTGGCTTCTTGCACCCACCTGGCAGCCCCCTCCCATCTCAGTTGTAGCTCAAAAAATGCCCAAGTTTGATGCCTTTCATTTCCTGCTAGAGAATACAGAAAGCACCCTCCTCCCCAACACACACACCTTTTTAAATTTGGATATATTTTTGTGAAGCTCATTTAGGTATGATAGATATTATGTTTATGGAATCCTAGTTAGAGGAGGAAGAATAGTCTTTTAAATCCAATAAAAACTTCACTAGCACTTTAGAGAGATCAGCTTGAGATGGACTCTTCTAAATGCTTCTCCTCATCCTCTCAGTCTTTGGCTTGGCAAGGTTGATTAGATTTTTCAACTTTCTTTCATTCCTCCACCCAGGCATAACCGGCTTCTTCCCTGCCCTTCCCTTACAAAAGAAAAGTGTTTAATTCCCTGAGTGGGGTGGTGGGAATCACCCAATAAGATCATTGATGTGCCACATAATTAGAGCTGGGAAGGACCTTAGATCCCATCTAATTCATTTTCTCCCTTTAACAAGATGATGAAATTGATATTCTCAGAGCAGTAACCAACTCAAGGTCCTGAGATTGGATTTGGAGCTATCTTGGGACTCCACATACTGCACCACCCAGCCTTGTAAGGATGCCTGGGGTTGAAACACTGGCTGGCTTCTTCTAGATTTCTTTACATGATCATCCTGCATTCTTAGCCTTATCTGAGCCTTAGTTGTCTGGGCTCTGAGTTTGTATCCTAGACTTATCTGAGCCTTAGTTGTCTGAACTCTGAGTTTGAATCCTAGAGCTGTGTGTAGGCTTGGGACAGTTCCTTCCTTCTTGGGATGTAGCACCTTCCTCTTTCAAAGGAGTGTGTTGTAGTGAAGTGAACAGAACCAGGACAACTTTGTAATCACAGTATCGTAAAGATGATCAACTATGAAAGATTTAGCTATTCTGCTCAACACAGGCATCCAAGATAATCCCCAAAGACTTAAGGATGAAATATACTATCCAACTCCAGAGAAAAAACTGATATTGACTGAATTCAGACTGAAGCATGCTGCTTTTCATTTTCTTTCATTTTCTTTCCTCTTTTGAGTCTTCTTGTACAAAATGACTGATACAGAAATGTTTTACGTAATTGCACATGTATAACCTATATCTGATGGCATACTATCTCAGTGAAGGAGGAGGGGGAGGGAGGGGGGACAGGTGGGGGAAGGAGAGAGGACAGGAGGAGGAGTAGAAATTGGAACTCAAACATTAAATAAAAATATTTAAAAAAACAAACACAAAAAGGAATGAGTGTGTTGGACCAGACCATCTCTACAATCCCTTTCAATTCTAAATTCTATGACCTAAGCAGCCTCTCTCCCTACACTTGAACAGCTTGGGCTAGGAGGAAACACTGAGGGAGGTGAGGTAGAAAAAGCCTAAGCTATGTTTGAAAAAGCCATTTCAGCCGGTGGACAGGGACAGTAGCACTGATGACATTGCTTGGAAATCTACTGAGGCAACCAGAGGCACAATGGATAGCATGCTGGACCTGGAACTGGGAAGACCTGAGTTCCAATGTAGCCTCAAAACCTTGCGAGCTATGTGACCTGGGCAAGTCTTTTAACTTCTGTTTCCCTCAGTTTCCTCCTCTGTAAAATGGGAACAATAATAGCACCTACTTTCCAAGGTTGTTGTGAGGATTAAATGAAATAACTCTAGAGTGCTTAGGACAGTGCCCAATCCATAGTAAGCACTATATACATCATAATTATCTAGAAAGGGTCAGTCCAGGGCCAAGGAGGTGCCTCTGCTCCTCCTGCATTCTCTACAGTCTGACTTCCTACCTCAGGATTCAAGTGAAATTGTTTTCTACCAAACCAACGATCTTTTCATTGCTGAATCTAATGGTCTATTCTTAATCCTCCTCTTTCTTGATTTCCTTACAGCTTTTCATATTTTCAATAATCCTCTTCTCCTTGATAACTCTGCTCCCCCTGGTTCTCCTCCTACCTATGAGACCTCTCCCTCTTAGTCTCCTTTGCTATATCATTGTGGTTTTTTATTTTTATTTGTTTTATTTTTATTTATGAAATAAGATAAAAATTTTCATAACATAGTAGAACAAAAAAAAGATGATTGCACATGAAACTGCAAATCTATTATGTAAAAATTGTTATGAATTTTAAATATATAGTAAAGTTATCATGCAGATTCTTCCCCCTCCTACCACCACCCTAGAGATAGCTGTCATTAGACACAAATACACACACACACACACACATATATAAAGTCATCCCCTACATACTTCTATTTATCAGTTCTTTCTCTGGACACAGATAGTGTCTTCCTTCATAGGTCCTTTGTAGTTAATTTGGACATTTATAATAGTCAAAATTACTTAGTCATTCAAAGTTGCTCTTAAAACAATATGGTTGCTATATACAATGTTCTCTTGGTTCTACTCATTTCATTCTTTATTATTTTGTACAAGTCTATCCATGTTTTTTTCTAAAATCAATGAACCCATCATTTCTTATAGCACAGTAGAATTCCATCACAATCATATACCATAACTTCTTCAGCCATTCCCCAAGTGACAAACCTCCACAGAATTCCCAAAATCCAAAGAATTTCCAGTTCTTTGTCACCACATAGAGAGCTACTATAAACATTTTAGAACATATAAGGTCTTTTCTTTTTCTCTAATCATCTTTGGAAAAAAGACCTAGTCATAGTATTGCTGGGTTAAAGGGTATAGGTCAGTTAATAACTCTTTGGGCAAAATTCCAGATTACTCTCCAAAATGGTTGGATCAGCTCACAATCTCACCAACAGCAAAGTCTCAATTTTTTTACATCTCCTCCAATATTTGTTGCTTTCCCCTTCAATCATTGTATCAAATGATATCTCAATGTTGCTTTAATTTGTATTTTTCTAATTACTAATGATTAAGAATTTTTTCAATATGACTGTAAATTGTTTTTATTTTTGTTGGAAAACTACCTGTTCATATCCTTTGACTACTTATTGGCTGGGAAATGAATTGTAGTCTTATAGATTTTACAAAGTTCTTTACATATTTGAGATATGAGGCCTTTATCTGAGAAACTGTCTATAAAAAATTCTCCCCCTCCCACCATTTTTGGTTTTCCTCCTTATTGTGGCTACATTTGCTTTATTTGTACAAAACCTTTTTTAATGTAATCAAAATTATCCATTTTTACCTCATTCTGCTGTCTTATTTCTTGTTTATTCAGAAATCATTTGCCTACCCATAAGTCTGATAAGTAATATGTTCCGTGTTCTCATTTTCTTGTAAAATCTCTCTTTGTGCCTAGGTCATGTATCCATTTTCACCTTATCTTAGTAAATGGTGTAAGATATGGTCCATGATCAATTTCTGCCATATTGCTTTCCAGTTTTTCTTTGCTGGTTCTTCATTCAGGTAAGATTCACTAACATGGATGTCCCTCAGGACTTAGTCCTGACTCTTTTTCTCTTCTCCCTCTATACTGTTTCACTTGGTGATCTCATTAGCTCCCAAGACTCAATTATTACCCTTATATTGTTAATTCTCAAATCTACTTATCCAGCCTGAAGTTTTCTCCCAACTTCCAGTCTCACATCTTCAACAGCTGCCTAGTAGACATCTTAAACCTTATGTCCAGCAGGCATCTTCAACACATATCCAAAACTCATTATCTTCCTCAACAAACCCTCCTTCTTTCAGGCTTCCCTATTACTGTCAAGGGTAGTACTATCTTCTCAGTCTCCCTAGATTTGAAATGTAGGTATCAGTTTTAACTCTTGACTCTCCCCACCCCTACTCCCCACCCCATATCCAATCTGTTGCCAAGGTATACTCACTTCATCTTTGTACCCTTCTCTAATGCTGATGTGGCAAGCCCTCATCTCCTCATTCTAGTGCTATTTCAACAATCTGTCTGTTGGTCTGCTTGCTACAAGACTGTCTCCCTCCACTTCAGTCTATCTTCCTCCCAATCATCAAAGTGATTTTCCTAAAGCGTATGTCTGACTGGGTCACCTCTGTACTCAATAAACTCCTTATGATCGCCAGAATAAAATTTAAAATCCTCCATTTAGCATTCAAAGCCCTTCATAACCCACCCCCCCATACCAACACCCCTCACGTGCACATACACCTTACCTTACACACATACACACACACACACACATACACATACACGTACACACACACATACACCTTTTACTCTTTTGATGCAATGATTCTGCCTTCTTTGCTGTTCTTTGAGCAAGACACTCATTTTTATTGCCTGCCTGTCATGCCTGGAAGACTCTCCCTCCTCATCTCTGTTTCCTGGCTTCCTTCATGTCCCCCGCTAAAATCTGACCTCCCACAGGAAGCCTTTTTCAGTTCCCCTGGACCCTAGCACTTTCCCTCTGGTGATTATTTCCTACTAATTCAATGGTTTCTTTGCCCTTTGCCCATTTATCTCCCCTATTAGACTGTGAGCTTCTTGAGGACAGCAACAATATTTTGTCTTTCTTTTGTGTCCCCAGGGTTTAGCATAGTGTCTGGCACATAGCAGGTGCTTGATATGACCCAATGACTCACCTTGGTGGTCTTCTTGAAATAGAGATCATATCCTTCAGTATGGAACAACTTTTCTGCCTCCCAGCAGGCTATGGGGATCTGCTTCCCTAAGCTTTGGTGGGAAGGTGCTAGGGTTAAGAGAGGGCAGAGGACAGTGACAGGCTTCAGAAAAGTCATCTTTGTGTATCAGATGATTGGAGACCTGTGTGTGCCTGAGAAGGAAGGATACCAATCCCAATTGGGCTACTCCCTGGTGGGCAATCCAATTGTATTCTCTGGGCCCAGTTCCTCATTACAAAGCAGAGGATAATGAGCTCCTGTCTCCTGTTTCAAAAAGACCTTTTCAGAGTGCTTTCTCCACAAATGCCTGGAAGTTAGTTGGAGCAGACATCATGTGTATGTGTGGGGGCGGGGCGGGGGTGGGGGGTTTGGGACCTGAGGGCATTGTTACTAGCCCAAGAATCCCCTCTGGATGACATGGGGCCGTCCAGTCATCCAGTCTCCAACTCCAACCCATATCCCCTTGGGAGGTCTCTCCTCCTGAAAGTTTTTCTTTTTATGACTCCCCTAGGCTCCCACAGTTAGCGAGCCATAGTTTGCAGCATCTTTCTGGCTCCAAGGCCAGGGAGCTTGTCCTGCCCCTGCAAAGGGCCTTCTCAGCCTTCTCTCTAACGTCCCTTGCAGCCCTCACGTTCACATTCTCTGATCCAGGAGCCGGGGATGTAAGACAGGAAAGACTGAGAGCAGCTAAGGGACAGGTGTTGGGGTCAAGTGTAGGCAGAGAGTAGGATAATTTGTCTGATGAGAGGTGAGAGATTGAAGTTCTTCAGGCGGGGGGAGCAGAGGTACTTCTCCCGGAAAGTGGGGATACTTAGGCTGGGAAGTGGAATCCCTGGGGTTGGAGGGGACTGAGGAGGGTAAATGAAGCAAGAATTGGAAATGGTGGGAGGAGGTCAGATTAATGTGCGGGATGGGCGGAGGAAGAAGAGGAAGGGGAGGAAAGGAATTTGAGCACCCAGGGAGGGCTGGGCTGGGCTGGGCAGGGCTGGGTTGAGCTGGGCTGGAGTGATATGTATAGTATCTACCTCCCATCGCCACTGTTCCCTCTGCTCCGCCCTGGGGTCAGTGATTGCCACCGGCCTGCTCTCAGCTCCTCTTAGCGGTCAACGGAGCAGCGCAGAGTTCCATGGGTCCGTCATGAAAGTTCCGGGGCAGCCGTCAGCCAGCCCGCCGGGCCCCTCGGGCCAGCAGCATCCCCCCAGTGCCCAGGAGCTGTTGGATTTATCCGTCCACGGAGACCACTTGAGTCTCTACCAGCCGGGACTACCCCAGCACTCTCACCGCTCATCAAGAGCCCCCTCGGCGCCCTCCACCGGCTTCGGACTCGCTGACTACGGTGGTGCGACACCCAACCCCTACCTGTGGCTCAATGGACCGACCCTCAGCCAGCCCTCGTACCTACCCAGCTACGGCGGCCCGGGACAGCGACCGTTCCTGCCCGCTGCTCCCGGTTTCGGGGCGGCAGCGGCCGAACTCACCTGGTTGTCGCTGTCCAACCAGCAGGATCTCCTTAAGCTCATGCGGCCTCCGTACTCGTACTCGGCGCTCATCGCCATGGCCATCGAGAACGCCCCTGACAAGAAACTGACTTTGAGCCAGATCTATCAGTACGTGGAGGGTACCTTCCCCTTCTACAAAAAGAGCAAAGCCGGCTGGCAGAATTCTATCCGTCACAACCTTTCCCTCAATGACTGCTTCAAGAAGGTGCCCCGCGATGAAGATGACCCAGGTATGCCGTCCCTTGACCCTCCCTGTAGATGCCCCCACCCCAGACCTGACCTAGTTTCATCTCCTGCTGCTACATGCCTCAATGCCTTCTCTAGAATGCGGCTGGGCTAGTCCTACAGAACCGCGGGGTTGTGAACAAAGTTCTGAAGGTGAACTCAGAAGACCCAAAGGGAAGCCCTACTCAAGTACTTCCTATCTGTGCCACTGTGGGCAAGTCCTTTGATCATCCTAGACTTCTAGTTTCCTCATCTGTAAGAAAGGGCCATTGGGCTAGATCCCAGCTCTAATCCCAAGATCCTACAATCCTATACCCTAGTCTTTCCCCTCTCTGGACCTCTAGGATGGCATCTTGGAAATGAGGGATGAGCTTTATTTGATTTCTGAAAATACATCCTGCTGAGTGGGATGGGCTGCCTTGGGAGATGGGGAGCCCCCTTCTTCCTAGAGACCTTCAAGCAGAAGTTGAAGCATACATACCTGTCTGATGGGTTGTAGGCAAGAAATTTGTTCCAGCGTAGTCCAAAATGTCACCTGCGTGTATAATATGTGAGTGGTCATCTTTCTGAAGGAGGCTATCAGCCTCCACAAACAATATAACCAGCATTTACATAAAACTTTACAGAAATTCTGTCATTTGAGTCTCCCAACATCCCTGTGAGGAGAGTTAATACCTCAAATAACACAAGATTCTTATTCTCATTTGTAAAATGAGAAACTGAAACTCAGAGAGAAAGTGGGTTGCCCAGGGTAGCATAGTTTTTGTCAATAGAAGGTTTTGGACCCAGGTATTTCTGATTCCAAGTCCAAGGCTCTGCCTACTCTATGCCATTACTTGAGTGGTCCTAGGTTAATTTACAGGAAAGTTGGTTATCAATTCATCTTTAAAAAACAATTTACTGTTCTCCTGCAGGGAAAGGAAATTACTGGACCTTGGACCCAAACTGTGAGAAAATGTTTGATCATGGAAACTTCCGGAGAAAGAGGAAAAGACGAGGGGACCCCAATGGGACAGGGACACTAGGAGCTGTCTCTAAGTCTGAAGACAATAGCTCTGGGGCCCTCAAACATCCATCGGAGAACCTAAGCCTCATTGACTCCACCACCACAGCCAGCTCTGGGACTGAGTCCAAACCCCCCTTACTGGCTATAGAGCCCAGCCCATGTTTCTCTGGCTTCACTTCCACCATGGGGGCCCTGGTTAATGGCTGTGGAGTCTTCCCCAGACACTTCACAGGAGCAGGAGGTGTACCAGTAGGGGACTTAGCTTCTGGAAGGCAGGTGAGCTCTGGCCTTAGCTCCTACCCAACTTGCTCCAACATGGCACATGGTGTAGATCTTGACCCCCAGGCTCAGTCCCAACACATGAATGGTCATGCCCCCAGCTTTCATAACTTCCACGTCAACAACTTGATCTATGGCAGAGAAGGGACTGAGGTTTAGAGTGAAGGAAGAGAGGTATTCAGTATTCACAGAAACTGTTTTCTGTTCTTGGATTGAGCCCTAGTTCCTCCAACTGTTACTCTTCCTGTCTGGCTAGGATAGCCTTTAGAGAAGGCTGGAGGAAGGAAACAAGCATTTGTTCAGTGTTTACTGTATGCCAGGCATTGTACTAAGCACTTTACAAATATTTTGCTTGATCCTCACAACAATCTTGGGTGGGCAGGTCCTGTTGTTATTCTCATGTTATAGATGAAAGTCAGAGAAGTGACTTTTCCAGGTCACGCAGCTAGTAATGTGCGAGGCTGGATTTGAACTCAGGTCATCCTGACTCTAGGCCCAGGGCTCTAGCTACTGTGTGAATATTGGCTGTAATGGATTATTCCAAAATTCCCTCTAACCCCCAATTCAGTCTAGAAAATGGCCTCCCTTGGGCTCCATGAATGAGCTTCAGTCTTGTCCTTTCTAGGGTGAGGGAAGGAGAGAAATAGTCTGTGAGGTCCCTGTCCCTTCTCTGATTTTCACATCTGGCAAAGAGTCCGGGGTTCCCAGTTATATACAAGGGATTCGGGTGGTGATATAGTGGTTTCTACCCTTTAAAATGAAATAGAACTGCTTTGAATTTTCATCACTTGGGCTCCTGTGTTTTCTTTTCAACTTTCCAACCCTCTTCACTGAGCTGCTTGGGAGTTTGTAGTGCACTGTAGAGTCTATGGCTTGGATTTGAATCCTGTTGCAGTCACTGTCTCAATGATTCATGGCTTGACCTTGGCTCCACTTATCTCCAAAGATCCAACTCTTAAGACAAGTGTCTCAGTGGCCAGGTTTTGTATTAAAGGAGGCATCTCCTCAGCACTGTCTTGAGAACTCTATTAGGGATCCAGGAACTTCTCAGAGGCAGCCCCTTTGTAAAGGATCATGTTCAGAGGTGATTAAGTTCTGGGTGGCTCTCCACTCCTGAAATGAAGAAACTTTCTCTTCCTTCCTTTTTCCTCAATGTCCTCTTTATTTGCTTTGCTCCCTCCCCTCTTACTGTCTGTATGTCCCTCTCTTTCTTGGTCCATTTTCCTCTAAATATCCAGTTGTCTGTCTTAATCAATTTTTTTCCTGTATCTGTCTCCTTGCATGTCTTTCTCTGTATATTTTTGTCTCCCTTCCCCTCTCCAACCCAATTTAAAATGGAGGGACCTTGATCTCATTTTTTCTCCTTCATTCTTTTCACTGTCCCTATGCTGTGTCTGACCCACAGATAAGCCCTTCCTACCTCTTGTGCTTTCAGGTGATCCCTCCCCCAAGATATTTTTGTCTGCTTTGGCTCCTGTATGGAACCTTTCCTGGATGATTGTTTGAAATTACAAGTTCTGATTTTCACTATGTATAGGAACCCTCAGGATGAATTTGAGACTCATGAACTACCAGAGAATCCAGATTCCTGCCAAGATCTTTTTAATGGCTCACTTCTTCAAATTTCCCTTTGATATTCTTTGGGATCCTGTGGGACACAGTTCTAGCCAGTTGCCTAGGGAAGGAGTAAGCAAAAGATAGAAAATAATCCCCCAAAAAACTGTCTGGACCCCATCAGGTAACCTAATTTCTCTACCCTGGTGGAAATAGAGAGCTTTGTTTTCCTGTGCAATGGACCAAGAGTATATATACATGTGAGTCTTCAGTCCCTAGCAAAAAGTCCAAAAAGTGGGGCTTGGAAAACAAAAGATTCCTATCCAGAACTGCTACTGGGGTCAAGAACTGGATTCTCTTAAAGGTCCTCTTCATTTTATAGAAAATAAAGGCATGAGAATGAAGGGGGTCATAGTGGGGGACTTATAATCTCTACTGAAGCCACCAGTTCAATCTTCTCACCTCAGGGTTTAAGAGGGGCTCCTTCTAGCTTAGACAGGCTTGGCTTTCCCTGTGGAGCTATCCAGCAAACAGCTTGCCTCTGCCTCCCCTTTGGCCATGGCTCTTCAAAGTCATCTGCAACCCCTGGTCTGGCCCCATCATGTCCATTGAGCTGCTTCACACTGAGGTCTCCCAATTAAAATTTCTGGAAGATTTGGGGGAGTGAGGAGGACAGGAGTTCAGGAGAAGGTCGTACACCATCCCCAGGCATTCACTGAACTCCTTTCCCTGTTGTGGTAATGTGGTAATTTCCCCCTCTTCCCTTATTTGGCATCTTCCCTTTTGTCTTTATGTACACAACCCAGAGAACTGTCATTCCAGTATCAGCTCTTGTGTCCATTGAGGGAAAATGATCGCAGAACTTCCTGGAAAGCTTGAACTTGTCAATGAATGAGTTTTTTCTCCTCCTTTTTAATTGGATGCAAGGTTAAAAAAAGGCCACCCAATCAATGTCACTGCCTAGAAGAAATCTGACTCTTCACATGTGACCTTCTGAGTTAAGAGATTTCAGAAAAGAGGCAGATTTATCCTCAACACCTCCAACTAGGTGTGAAGTAGGGGCATGGGAGGGAAGGAAGAATGAACAAGTTCAGACCCATCTTCTGATGCTGCTCTTAGCTTCTACAAAACAAAATGTCCATTTCCTGGGTTCCTGGGAGTGTCAACTCAGTGCAAAAAAAAAGTTGGGGAGAGAATCGTTGCTATTAATAACAGCTGTCATTTCTACATGACTTTAAAGTTTGCAAAGTGTATTCTAAGTTCTCTTATTGTCACCATGACCATAGGAGGTATCCTCCCCCTTTTATTAATGAGGAAACGTTCTTGCCAGGGCTCATGCAATTAATGTGAGGTAAGATTCAAATTTATGTTTTCCTGGCTCCCAAGTTTAGCACTCTAGACACTGGGTCACCTGCTTTCAAAGGATTTCTTAAAAATATTAAAATAAAGACCTTTTCTACAGGGTTTTCATTAGTTTCCTTTGCCTCAGTTAATGTCTGCAATGGAGCAACTGTATGGCCCAGGACTAGACCTAGAGTCGGGAAGGCCTGAATTCAAATCCAGTCTCAGGTACTTAGTATCTGTGACTCTGGGCAAGTCACTCTGTACTTCTTGCCCGTTTCCTTATATGTAAAATGAGCTGGAGAAAAAAATGGCAAAGCACTCCACTATCTTTGCCTAGAAAACCCTGAAAGGGGTCCCAAAGAGTTGGACGGGTCTAAAACAACTGAACAACAATGTCTGACAAGGTTTTATGGTTGAGGCAGCAGGGATCAGAAGGATGAGGCTAGGATTTGGGATTCAAGAGAACCTGGGCTGGAAAGCCAGCTCAGCTGTAGACACCTTGGCAAGTTATTTAAGAATTGTTCAAATGTTCTCAAATGAGTTAACACAAAGTAATATGCTATGTAAATGCAGGCTGTTATTGTTGAGCAATAATCACAGGGGACTTCTAAGATTTGCAAAGAGATTTACTTGTATTATCTCACTTGATTCTCACGGAACTATGTGGCTCAGTATCCTCATCAGTAAAATGAGGGGGTTGAACTAGACAGGACCCAAGGTCTCTCCCTACTTAATCTCTGATTTCATGAAAAATATACACCCAGGACAGTGAATCCAAACAATAAAATTTATTGGAAAGCATGACCATTAGCTGATGTTAACAGAATGGTGCCCTGAGCTGGCTCGTTTCATTCAACAAGCATTTACTAAGCACATGCTAACTGCCAGACACCGATATCAGTTGGTACCACAAGGGTGGAAACAGCCAGGGAGAAGCATTTCTGAACTAACATTTTCAGTTTCTGTCTGTGCTGGGCAGGACTGTGCCCAGGGGTATTTGGTTAGCAGGTATGGCAATAGCTTCCTCCATCTCCTATTTCAACCACTACTCCTGAGCATCCCAAGGATGACAATTGCACCAGAGAAAAGGCATTCTGGGAGGTAAGAAATGTGTCCCCAATCTAAACAGTCAAATGCAAACGCCTCAAAAATAGTCATCCCTTCTATGCGCTCTTCCTCCCCTCCCTACTAAGATATAAGTAGGAGTTGGTCACCACCATGTTACAGTCCTGAGATAAATTCCTATTGGCATGCCCAGGGACCTCCTCCTGAGACAAGGGAGCCCCTGTGACCTCCAATCTGGGAAGCCAATTAGATTGTTCAAACTCCATTTTCTTCTCCTCACTGGACTTCAGAGTCAGGCTTCTTTTAATGCTTTGGAGACCCCAGTGGGGGACTCATCTTCATTCCAGAAATAGCAAACACGGAGAAAGGAAGAGATGCCTGACATCCTTAGATGTTATTTTCCTTGTGGGCCCTAAGGAGGGATAGGTGTATAACTAATAGGATCACAAGTGATTGAGAACCAGAAGGTTCTCTACAGAGACCTCAGGGCTCAATCCCCTCATTTTACAAAGGGGGAAACAGGCCCAGAGAGAAGAAAGGATGTATCCAAGGTCACAGAGAGCTGAGAATCAAAGCCACATCCTGTGACTTCTGAGTTCAGTTCAAGCTCTTTGACTCAGTCTTTGAAGGGCTGTCAACATTAAACATAGTTTTTCTTTAATTAAAAAACTTTTTAACCTTTAAAAAAATTGATGTTATAAAATGATTCAATCGATTCTCCCACAGAGACTCCAGAGACTGTTCAAAATTAAACTTTTAAAGATGTAGTATTTGTAGTTTGGGCACATTTGTTTTTGTTTTTATGCATCCTTCGTTGCCTGATATATCCCTCCTCTCCCCAGAGAGCTATCCCTTATAATAAATAACAAAAAAAGAAAGGAAGAAAAAGACTCAGAACTGAAAGAGACCTGAGAAGCCAGACAACACAAACTTTTTACTTTACATAGAGGTTTTACCCAGTTCTCTGGCATAGAACGACTTGGCAGCAATCTGGGGAAACGTATGAATATTGATTAAGAGCACTTGATTCTATAAATAAACTGAGGCACAGAATCAAAGCTGAGTTCAGAGTTGGTGCTCTTTCGGTCTGGTTCTCCATATAACTTTCAATGTTGATACATTGGAGCTTTCAGAGAAAATGTCCATTAGAAGCAGCCATTCCCACAATCCCATGTCTATTCTGGCTCCTAAATACCCTTCATGGGGATTTCCAGTGGTTGGAAAGTCAGTGTTTGAGAGAAAAATACATCAGTCTCCGTAACATAAAATGTTTGAGGGCAGGAGCAGATCTGTTTATGTTCATATCCCTACATTTCTCTAGGTGCTAACACATACTTCTGGATCTGTTGATTGGTCTTTGTTGCTGACTTTTTAGTAACATTTCTGAGTTACTCAAGGTGCTTTCTGTGACCTCACTTGATCTGCCCAAGATCTCTGATGGATGGGCTCAGACTCTAGGCAATGGCTTAGATGGGCAGCCTCATTTTCCTTCAGTGACCCCCATGGGAGAGCTATACCCAAGTGAAGACTTGCTTCTGCGCACCAATTTATCAGAAGTGCAGTGTATCCTTAAGAAATCCCTGGCTACCTGTCCATTTCACTGAGCCTTCTCACATAAAAATATCATTCATGGATTTATTTAAAAGCAGGAAATCTCAGAGTTTAAGGAACATCAGAAAAAGTCTATCTGACCAAACTCTTGACAGGAATCCTCTGCAAAGCCCAAACAAATGCTGAGCATCTAGTCTTTGTGTGAAGAGGGGAGGGAATGCATTAATTTCTAAAGCAGCTCACTTGGATAGCTACAATTATTAAGAAGCTGTTTTCCTGGTGGCAAGCCTGACTTTGCCTTAGTATCCATCCACTGCTCCTTGTTAATAGTAAGGATAATAGCTAATATTTATATAGCATTAAAAATGTGCAAAGCATTGTGCTAAACGTTTTACAGTCACTCTCATTTGATCCTCACAACAACCTGGGGGATGAGTTTCATTATCATCACCATCTTACAGAAGAGGAAACTGAGGCAAAGTGAGGTTACATGAGTTGGCTAGAGCCACAGCAAGTGTATGAAGCCAGATTTGAACGTATGTCCTTCTGACTTGGCAAGCTTAGCTAGACACCATGGAGTCACCTTGAGTAGTATAATTACTCTATGGCATAGCCCTTCAAACTCTTGAAGATGTCTGTCTTGTCTTCCTATGTCTTCCTTCTAAAGGCAAAGCATCTCATCACTTCATTCCCTCCATCATCCTGATTGGCTTCCTCTGTATACTGTCATCAATGTCCGTCCTAAAATTGAATGCCTAGATCTGAACACAAGATTCTAGTTGTGGTCTGGCTGGGGCCAAATACTGTAATGTCATTCCTTACTTATCCCAGGAAGCTCTTACTCTCTAAACACACACTATGCTGATCAAAGAGCAGGCTCCCAGTAAGTCCCTATTAACTGATTCCAAAATGATGAAATTAAGAACAAGGTAATGCTTCCCATGTCAGAATGGCAGGGTGAGGAAGGAAGCCTCAGGAGCCATCCCAGATTCCTCTCCAAACAATTAGAAAATCACCTCAGAATTGGTCTAGTAGAATGAAAGCAATTTATCAACCTGGAAAGAAAGGTCTGTCTTACTAGGCAGGAGATTAAAGTCTAAGAGTATCAGCAGCAGCAGCAGCAACAATGGCAGTAGTGGCAGCAGTAGCAGTTGCAGTAGTAGTAGTAGTAGTCAATCTCACAGCAGGAGGTCTACATTAAGGCTCCAAGCCTAGGAAAAACAACTGACTTAGAAAATAGAGCTATGATAAAAAAAAACAAACAAATCTGGATAACATCTTTTGAGAAATTATCAAACTTCCCTGATATAATTACAACCAGAGAGGAAAGTAGAAATTGAAATAATCCACCAATCATTGTCTGAAAGAGATCTCAAAATGAAAACTCCCAAGAACATCATAGCCAAATTCCAGAGCTCACAGACCAAGCAAAAAGTTTTGCAAGTAGCCTAAAAGAAACAACTGAAATATCGAGGAGCTACAGTGAGGATTACACAGTATTTGGCAGCTTCCACATTAAGGAACCAGAGGGCTTGGAATATGATATACCAGAAGGCAAAGGAGTTAGGATTACCACCAAGAATCATCTACCTAGCAAAACTGAATATAGTATTTCAGTGGGAAAAAATGGACATTTAATTAAATAGGGAACTTTCAAGCATTTTTAATTAAAAAATAAGAGCCAAATAAAAATTTTAATCTCCAAATACAAGACTCAAGGGAAACATAAAAAGGTCAAAAAAGAAATAAGAAAGAGAAGACATAAGAAATTCCATAAGGTAAAACTGTTTATATTTCTATTTGGCAAGATAATATTTGCAACTCTTAACAACTTTATTATTATAAGAGTAAAATTAGAAGGAGTGTATGTAGACACAAGGTGTGCACATAAGGTAACTTTGGTGGGATGATAACACCCCCCCTAAATGATAAGGGGGTGAGAAAGAAAATTGCATTGGAAAAAGAAGCAGGGTGAGTAAGAAATTAATTGGGTAAATTATCCCACTTAAAAAAAAGGCATAAAATAACTTAGAAGGGAAGATGGGGGAAGGGAGGTGGTGGGTAAAGTTTAAACCTTACTCTTATTAAAACTGACTCAAAGAGGGAATAACATACACACTCAGTTAAAGGTAAAATCTATCTTACCCTATAAGGAAGGAAAAGGGGATAGGGATAATAGAAGGGACAGGAGGGGTTGATTAAAGGGATGCTGCAGTGATCAGAAGTGAAACACTTGTAAGGAGGTAAAGGGTGAAGTACAAGAATAAGAGAAGGGGATAAACAAGGAAAAAATAAAATGGAGGGAAATACATAGTTGTCATAACTATAAATGTGAATGGGGTGAACTCACCCACAAAACAAACATATTAACATGAAAAAATGGGAAAATGATAAATGTTGGAGAACATGTGGGAGAGTTGGAACACTAATTCATTATTGGTGGAGCTGTGAGCTGATCCAACCATTCTGGAGAGCAATTTGGAACTATGCCCAAAGGGCTACAAAAATGTGCATAACTTTTGACTCAGCCATATCACTTCTAGGACTGTATCCCCAAGAGATCATAAAATTGAGGAAGGGCCCACATGTACAAAAATATTTATAGCAGTTCTCTTTGTGGTGGCCAAAAACTGGAAATCAAGGGGATGCCCATCAATTAGGGAATGGCTGAATAAATTGTGGTATATGAATGCAATGGAATACTATTGTACTATAAGAAATGATGAACAGGAAGACTTCAGAGAGGCCTGGAAAGGCTTATATGAACTGATGCTGAGTGAAAGGAGCAGAACCAGGAGAACTTTATATACAGAAACAACCACAGTGTGTGAAGATGTTTTCTGTTAGACTTAGCTCTTCACTGCAATGCAAGGACTTAAAAAATTCCCAATGATGTGTTAAAGCAAAATGCCTTCCACATCCAGAGAAAGAACTATGAAATTCAGTCACAGAATGTAGCAGATAATTTTCTTTTGTATTATATTTTGGTTCATTATATGATTTCTCCCATTCATTTCAATTCTTCTATGCAACATGACTATGGTGAAAATGTATTTAATAGGAATGTATGTGTAGAACCTATATAAAATTGTATGCCATCCAAGGGAGGGAGTAGGGAGATGGGGGGAAGAAAAGGGAGGGAGGGGAAAAAATCTAAGTTATATGGTAGTGATTGTAGAACATTGAAAAAAAATAAAACGAATTTTTAAAAAAGAAAGAAAATGACAAGAATGAGACAACATAGCAAAATTTCTGGAATCAACCAAAGTAATATGTAGGGAAAAATTTATATTTCTAATTGCTTATATTAAAAAAATCAGGGAAAAGTAGATCAATAAATTGGGAATGCAAATAACAACAATTAGAAAAACAAATTAGTAATCCCCAGTTAAACACCAAACTGGAAATTCTGAAAATCAAGGGAGATTAATAAAAATATTGAAAACTAGGGAACTAATAAATAAAACTAGAATTTGCTGCTATAAAAAATAGATAAAATATTAGATATTTTGATTTAAAAAGAAAGAAGAAAAACAAATTACTATTATCAAAAATGAAAGGGATGAATTCACCACCAATGAAGAGGAAAATAAGACAATTGTAGGAACTATTTTGCCCAATTATATCCCAATAAATTTGACAATCTAAATGAAATGAATGAATGCAAAAATATAAATTGCCCAGATTAACAGAATAAGAAATAAATTATTTAAATTACCCAGTCTTACAAAAAGAAATTGAACAAGCCATCAATGAACTTCATAAGAAAAAAATCCCCAGGACAAAATGGATTCACAAGCAAATTCTACCAAACATTTAAAGAACAATTAATCCCAATACTACATAAACAATTTGGAAAAATAGGCAAAGGCATTCCAACAAATTGCTTTTATGACACACATATAGTGCTAATATCCAAACCCAGAAGATCTAAAACAGAGAAAGAAAACTATATACCAATTTCCCTAATGAATATGAATGCAAAATGTTAAATAAAATACTAGCAAAGGTATTACAGTAATATATAACAAAGATCATACATTACAATTAGGTGGAACTGATTACAGGAATGCATGGCTGGTTCAATATTAGGGAAACTATTAAATATTAGTATAATTGACCACATCAATAACAAAATTAACAGAAATCATGTTTATCTCAATAGATGCAGAAAAAGCCTTTGACAAAATGTAGCACCCATTCCTTTTAAAAAAAAAAACACTAGAGAGCATAAGAATAAATGTAACTTTACTTAAAATGATAAGCAGTATCTAAAACCATCAATAAGCATTATCTGGAGTGGAAATAAGCTTGAAGTTTTCCCCAATAAGATCAGGGTGGAGCAAAGATGTACATTATCACCTCCTATTTAATATTGTGCTAGAAATTTTAGCTATAGGAATAAGAGAAGAAAAAGAAATTAAAGGAATTAGAATAGGCAATGAGGAAACAAAACTATCACCCTTGGAAAATGACATGTTATATTCAGAAAACCCTAGAAAATCAAATAAAAATCTATTTGAAATTATTAACAACTTTAGCAAAGTTGCAGGATATAAAATAAACCCTCATAAATCATCAGCATCTCTACATATTACCAACCAAGTCTAGCAGTGAGGGATAGAGTCCATTAGTAATAATTGTAGACAATATAAAATACTTGGGAATCTACCTACCAAGACAAACCCAGGAACTATATGGACTCAACTATAAAACATTTTTCACACAAATAAAGTCAGATCTAAACATTTGGAAAAAATATTAATCATTCATGGGTAGACCAAGCAATATAACAAAAATGACAATTCTATCTAAATTAATCTATTTAGTGCCCTATTAATCAAACTTTCAAAACATTATCTTATGGAATTAGAAAAAATAGTAACAAAATCACAAGGATATCAAGGCAATCAATAAAAAACATGGGAAAGAAGGTGGTGTAGCCACACCAGAACTTAAGCTGTATTATAAAACAGTAATTATCCAAACAATCTGCTACAGGCTAAGAAATAAGTGGTGGATCAGTGGAATAGATTTAGTACAATTTACATTATAGCAAGTGATCACAGTAGTCTACCATGTGATAAATCCAAAGATCCAAGATTTTGGAACAAAACTTCATCATTTGACAAAAATTGCTGTAAAAACTGGAAAACAGTATGGCAGAAACCAGATATAAACCAACATCTCACACCATATACCAAGATAAATTCAAGATGGGTAAATGACTTAAACATAAAGAGTGATACCATAAGCAAATTAAGAGACCATGTAATAGTTCATCTGTCTGATTTATGGGTAAGAGAAAAGTTTATGACCAAGGAAGATATAAAGAGCATCACAAAATACAAAATAGATAATTTTGAGTATATAAAAATTTTAAGTTTTTGTACAAACAAAACCAATGAAATAAAAATTATAAGAAAAGCCAAAAACTGGGGGAAATTTTTTACAAGTATCATTGAGTCAAATTTATAAAAATACAAGTCATTCCCCAATTGATAAATGGTCAAAGGATGTGAACACGCAATTTTTAGATAAGAAAACCAAAGCTATATATAGTCATATGGGAAAAAATTGCTGTAAATCACTATTGAGTAAAGAAGTAAAAATTAAAACAACTCTGATGTATCACCTAACACCTCTCAGAGTGGCTAATATGACAAAAAATGGAAATGTTGGAGGGGATGTGGGAAAATTGGGACACTAAGACTTTCTTGGTAGAGTTGTAAACTGATCCCTACTTTCTGGAGAGCAATTTGGAACTATGCCCAAAGGGCTATGAAACTGTGTATACCCTTTGATCCAACAATACTACTTCTAGGTCTATATTCAAAAGACATCCACAGAAAGGGAAAAGGACCTATTTGTATAAACAATATTTATAGCAGCTCTTTTTGTTATGGTTGAGAATTGGAAATCAAAAGGATTCCCATCAGTTGGGGAATGGCTAAACAAGCTGTGGTTTATGATTGTAATGGAATATTATTATTCTAGAAGAAAGGACAAGCAGGATGATTTTTTAAAAAACCTTGGAAAGACTTACATGAACTGATGCATAATGAAGGGAACATTGTACACAGTAACAGCAATATTTTTCAATGAAGAACTGTGAATGACTTATCTATTCTCAACAACACAATGGATTCAAGATAATCCCAAAGAACTAATGATGAAGCACACTATTTCCCTCCAGAAAAATAACTGATATCGACTGAATACAGACAAAAACAAAAGTTTTTCACTTTCTTTTTCTTCTTTTATTTGAGTCTTCTTATTAAAAATGACTTATATGGAAATGTTTTGCATAATTACACTGTCTAACCTATATCTGATTGCTTACCTTCTCAAGAAGGGAGAAGGAATTTGGAATTCTAAACTTTAAATAAAAATGTAAAACAAAAAAGGTAACAAAAATCTCACTTAAAAAGAAAAAACTCAAAAAGTTTAGAAATAATTTTTTTGACTCACTGCTAAATTAGGAATATTTTCATTAACTATATGCATCATTACTTTCTTTACCCATTAAACACTTAGCTCAGTTGTCTGATGTGTTGGGTAAGTCTCAGATTGTTCAAACTCAAAAAGACTTCTGATAAATTATCTTGAGCAGGGAGTAGAGTCCAGTGAATTGCTTCAGGGGTCAGAGGGTCTAGGTTCAACTTGTGACTCTGGGTCTCATTTGTGTGATTAACCCTTTCCTAGGCTTTGTATTCCTCATTTGCAAAATAGGGAGTTGGAACGTATATAATGATTCCAATAATAGAAATTAAATGATCACTCAAAGAGAAATGATGAGAACACATGATGATCATTAATCTTGCCCTCCCCTAAAATTATTTTAACTCTCTATCTCCTTTTAGTAGAGAAGTGGGAGAGACTGGGTGCAGAACATTGCATGTACTGCCAGTTAAGTTTGCTATGCTTGGTTTTGCTTTATTGTTTCTCTGTGATACAGGAGAGGGATCATTAGATAGGATATGTGTTGTAGAAACCAAAGGTATCAATGAAGCTTGGTTTAAAAAAAAATAACTGCCTCTTACATGCTGACTCACTGATGCTACTACTACTAGGCTTATACACCAAAGAAAGAGAGATATCTGTACCAAAATGTTTATAGTAGCATCTTCTGTTGTAGCAACAGACTGGAAACTAACTTTATCTATCAAAGAGGAAATGATTGAACAAATTATGGCATGATTGGGATAGGATATCCTCATGTCATAAGAAATAACAGTAGCTAGAACTGTCAGAGTGCTTTAAGGTTTGCCAAGGGTTTTACAGATAACATCTTGTTTGATCCCCACAATATATCTATTTTGTAGAGGTAAAAAGTGAGGCAGAGGTTAAGTGACTTGCCCAGGGTCACACAACTAGTGAGTATTTGAGATAGTCCTTGCATGCAGGTCTTCCTAACTCCACATCCAAAATTCTATCCACTTCACCACCTTTAGGGAAATCTGAGAGGACTTATATGAACTAATGCACAGTAAAGTGAGCAGAACCAAGAAATATATAATACTTGTAGTATTGTATATTTATATAATATTAAAACATTGTAAAGAAAAATAGCTATAAATCAATTGGACTCTGGTCAATGAAATGACCAAACACAATTCACAGAGATGGAGGACAAAGAATACAGAGGGTGAGGGACTAGAGAGGCACAGTCAGACATGCCCTTTTCCAGGGTCATTGCGAGGGGGTGGGGTTGTTTGGTCTTTTAGTAGAATTTGTATTAATTCCCGTTGTCCAGACATGTGAAAATTAGGAAACCTGGATTTTCTACATTATTACAAAAAAGCAAAGGCAGAAATGCGCTTGTATGTTAAAAATCACTTTGAAAAGCATCCTATTCATTTATCCTGTCTTGATTTCCTTCACTGTCCCTCTCCCTCATCATTCTTACTTTCTTTGCTTTCATTGAGTCATGCATTCTAACAAATTAGGATGCTCATACTTATAAACTGGGGTAAAAGGTTTTTAAGGGTGGGTTTTTCATTTTCCTTTTTGGGGAAGAGGGAGAAAAATCATGCAAATGATAATACTAAAAAAGTGTCAGTAAATATTTTTTAAATAAGCAGAAGAAAGCAGAAGAAAGGGCAGGAGGGAAAAGACAAGCAGGGAAAATGTTGGAATTACCTTATTAAATTTGACTAATATGCTTCAAAAGTTGTGTGAAATGAGAAAATAAAACCGAATATAACACAAGGTGAAAATGTCACATCTACCCTCTTTGTTTTTCTTTGCATATTAAAGATTTCTTGGCATAGTCATGACTGCTGATGTTTATTAAGTTCAGGTTAAAAAAGAAAAAAATTAGAAATAAAATAGAAAGAGATAATCTTGATGATTCCTAAAATCCCTTCCAACTCCATGGCAATGATTCTCAAGTAGAAGAACTTGGCTCCTTAGACACCATTCTACTCTGCCTTACTTTTCTCTCTGGGGAAAGAACAATTATTCATTCTTTTAAGAAACATTTCCTGAGGGTATCATCTTTTAGGCTAGATCCTATGGGAGATGGAAAGATGGACAATGATTATGTCCTTGACCTCAAGAGTTAAAACACAATAAAGGGGTATCTAGGTGGTGCAGTGGATAGAGCACCAGTGCAGGAGTCAGGAGGACCTGAGTGCAAATCTCACCTCAGGCCCTTGACACTCACTAGCTGTGTGACCTTTGGCAAGTCACTAAATGCCAGTTGCTTCATCCTGGGTCATCTCCAGTCATCCTGATGAATATCTGGTCACTGGGTTCAGATGGCTCTGGAGGAGAAGTGAGGCTGGTGACCTGCACAGCCCTCCCTCACTTAAAACAATGTCAAGTGCAAGAAGTCATGTCATCATTTCTCTGATGGCACAGTCTTCTTTGGCCATGAAGGGTGAACACACACACTTCATTAAATAATATCATAGCAGGGAATGTGAGATGTGTACATAGAATCCAATACCAAATGGCCAGTTCCGTAAGAAGGGCACAAAGTAAATAGCATGGGAGTCAGGAAATGAAAAGGGGACTGTAAGAAAATGTAAAGTAACACAGGTTGGGAACAATGAACAATAATAATGGTGATAGACAAAGCGTTCAGTAAGCTCTTTCCAAGGTGCGTGGTGCTAAGCATGTGGGCATACAAATGCAAGCAAAAGAGACAACCTCTGAATGAGTGGGCAGAGGACCTGAATGGGAGGGCGGAGGACAAGGGTTCTCTGAGGAGGTGAAGCAATCTGGAGAGTGAATGGTGCTGGAAGTAAAGTAAGTGAGTGGCTGGCATCCCTCATAAAATGAAGAGCCTGGCCAGGAGCTGGCCAATGAGGAGAAGAGGTCTCCCAGGGAAGAGGAGCAGCTGAGCATTTCTACTGTCCCTTAAGACTTGTAAGTACCTTCTTTTATTGTACTTCCCTTCATTGTACTTGGCAGATATTTAGTTTTTTTTTTCTTTTGTTTACAAATTGAAGGTTTGTGGAAAGCCTGCTGTGGAGTAAGGTTTTTGGCGCCATTTTTTTCCAACAGCACGCAGTCACATCATGTCTCTGTGTCACATTTTGTTAATTCTCTCAATAGTTCAAATTTTTTCATTATTATTTTATTAGTTATAATCCTTTAGGAGCAGTGACCTTTGATGTTACTGTTGTCATTGTTTTGGAGTTACATGGTAAACTTAATCAATAAATATTGTGTTTGTTCTTACTGCTCCACAGACTGGCCATTCCCTCTTCCTTCTTCCTCTCCATGGGACTCCCTATTCCCTGAGATGCAATAATATTGAAATCAAGCCAATTAGTAATCCTACTTAATAACTCCAAGTGAAAGGAAGAATCAGTCTTTGCAGCAAACTTCACTGTTTTCTTATTTTAAGAAATTTCTTCAGTTACCCCGACTTCAGCAACCACCCCTCCATTAAGTCTGAAGCCATCAACGATTGAGGCAAGACCTTTCACAGGCAAAAAGGATTAGAACTTGCTGAAAGATCAGGTGATGGGTTGGCATTTTTTAGCAATAGAGTATTTTTCAATTAAGGTATGTACCTTTATTTTACACATAGTACTATTGCACACCTAATAGACTTAATAGTATAAACATAACTTTTACATGTACTAGGAAACCAAAAAATTCATGTGCCTCACTTTATTGTGATATACACTTTATTGCAGTAGGGTGGAATCGAACCTGGTTATCTCATTTGGTTCTCCCAAGAACTCTGTGGGATAAGTTCCATCATTATCCCCATTTGATAGATGAAGAAACTGAAACTAAGAAAAGTTAAATGACTTGCCCAGATTCACCCAGTCAATAAGTGTCTGAGGCCAGATGTAAACCCAGAGCTTCCCCACTTGAAGTCAGATGCTTAACTGGAAATTAGAAGACCTGGTGATCTGTTTCATCATATAAGCCCACTGAAGAACTGGGCCTTCTCTAGATCTCAGTTCCTTCATCTGTAAAATGAGAGGATTAAAGGAGATGCCCTTTAAGTTGCCTTGAAGACCTGAATCTATGATCCTTACATACTCTGTCCTTTGGATTAGGAGATGGTTACTGATGGATGCATCTGTGTTTGTTTGTGGGTAAGTGGGAGGTTCATAGAGTCACAACGGAAGAGATCAAGTCCAATTTTTTGGGAAGCTAAATGTGAAGGGAGTATTGAGAGCTTAGGCTCCTGGGAAGAAAGGAAATGTTAAACTTTAATCTAAAAGAAACTCTTGCTTGGAAATACAGGGATCATAGAAATGGATGAATGTCTCACCTGTCTGCTACCTTGTGAGCCAAAAACATTTGCGGTAAACAAAGCTCAGTTATGAGCCCCTAAGTTACGTCCTAAGAATGTATTGGTTCCATTTGGGGTCAGCAAAAACAAAACAAAACAAAACAAAAATATAGAATTTTAGACCTCAAAAGGTGCATAGAAATCATCTAATCTATACTTTCATTTAACTGATAATAAGCATTATAGCCTGAGATTTCTTTGGGGTTTATGCATACCATGTCGTGTTTAATGTAGGAGATAGTCTTAGAGGTGAATATTGAAAATAAAATGGATAATTTTGATTGTGTAAAATTTTAAACACTTTTGCACAAACAAGTCACAATTCAATTAAGATGAAATGGGATACAGTTAACTGAGGGGGGGAATTGCATTTTCTCTGATAAAGACCTCAATTTCAAGACACATGAAGAACTGATTCAAATTTTTAAGAATAAGAGTCATTCACTAATCAATCAATGGACTAACAATATTAAAAGGCAATTCTCAAGGAAAAGGCTTTCTATAGTCATATTTAAAAAGAGCTCCAAATCACTAATAATTAAGAGAAATGTAAATACAAGCAGTTCTGAGATTATACTTTAAAGCCATCAGATCACAAAGATAATAAAAAAAAAAGAAAGAAAGAAAATGACAAATGTTGGAGGTACTGTGAGAAACTAGGTACATGGAGCCACTGTCGGCAGATGTAGTGTCTCCTTTTTACAAGGGAAACTGATCCAGAGTTGGAGGCATTTGTAAAAGATCTCTCTGACATTTGTGTCACTGAGTACCTGGTTACAGTTACTAGAGAATTCTGATTGATGTTACTTTGAAAAAGAAATTTGAACATTAAAAAAAAAAGGAAGAAAGAAAGAAACACTTTCCCAAACACTGACACTTCTTTGAACTGTTAATTGACTCCAAAGAATGACTAGGAGTCTGAGTTCCCACCTACTCAATCACGCCCCAGGCTTTTTGTATATTTGATGCTCTGTGAAAATGGGCTTGCTGGCCTCCTTCAGCTAAACAACCTTCAGTAAAAGAAAAGTGATTCCCAAAGAGGTTTTTTACTTTAATACAAATGGAAAGGTCAGAAAAATATTTTCAATAAAATTTTCCTATTTCTCAATCCTTAAGAAGAAAAGGAAAGAAAATCAATTTCTCTCCGCCCCATCCCATCCTTGGAAGTATAGGCAGGTTATGTTTCATTTTCAGAAGGTCACGCTGTCTTTCAGTCATTAGCAGTCACAAAAACATCCTCTTACACCAGTTTTATACTTGAGTGCCATTTTATACCAATAGGATAAAGTAGGTTAGTTAATTAGGTGACTATTTGTCTTAAAATATGCTAAACTTTGCCCGTGAAAGGAATTCTCCCTTCCTCCCTCTCTGCCTCAGTGGTTAAGAATGGGCACATTAAGCTTTGACCAGTTATCTCTGACCACTCTTCCATTTGGGAATTATTAAGCCCCTGGAATCTTTAAGTTAGAAGCAGACATCATCTCTCAGTCTGTGTTCATGTGGCCATCTTTTATGTGACAACAGTGCTATGTACTGGTGGGCATTTACTAAATGTTTGTTGAATTAAATGGAATTGGCTTTGTCTATATTTACTACCGCCAACTTCGTAACTAAAATCCATGTTTTGTCACTGACTAAATACACTTTTTACTCAGAGGCAAATATGTCCGGAAAGCTAATTTCATTTGCTTATCAATTAATTAATCAAGAAACAATTATTTTACACCTGATCTCAGTGGCCACTACAGAGCCAGGGTGGCATGGCTGGGTTCAGATGCTGCCTCTGATTTTCCTAGCTCTATAACAGTTTTCAAATGATAGTTGGATTTGTCTTCATAGACTTCTGAGAAATCACAGAGCTCTGTCCTACATGCTCATTGCAAGGGTGTGGTTCTATAAGGAGATGAAAAGAAAATATTTACCACGTTGGAAACGAAATAGCCAGACTCAGTGTCGATTTAACAAACACTCATTGAGTTCAATTATCCAGGGACTAGAGGGACAATAAAAACTTTTCTTCCTTAATTTCCCCTGTATTTAATGAGTCATATTACCTTTTCTACTGCACAGTGCCCCTCTATGTCCTGAGGATTCTAATGAGAGCCACACCTGGTTTGGACACTCATCACCCAATTTTCCTGGACCTTGGCTGGGCGTTCTGCCCTTGGGTTCAGTACCTGCCCCTCAATTTTCACAGGATAGGAACCTGATATTCAAGATTCCTGGGACAAAGAGCAAGCAGGGTTCACTATTACTATATGAAGTTTAGAGGTGATATTCCTACTTGGTGGGCTTATAGAGCCTTCAACTCAGATCCCAGTGCAGTTCAGGGATAACAGAAGCAGCCTCCTCACCCTGGTCATCAATGCAGCAACCCACTTTCCAGGTTTACACAGTGCTTTCTTCATAGTCCTATTAAGTGGTTCAGCTGCCATGTCACTGGAAGTACATTTCTTCTGACTCCAAGTTAAGGACTTTTTTTCTGCCAAGTCCATAGTTCTTTAATACAATACCATTAATATATTCTTGACACCTTTTACTTAATTAGATCAACGACCTCAGATTTATCTTGGATTTCCCAGTGAAAAGAGTTTCAATAAAGGATGGATGCTGAGCCAGGAAAAATGGTGACAATCACTTCCATACTGTTTTCCATGCATGAAATAACAAATGCCCAGAGTTTTCAAACTTTAAAACCACACATAAATGTTAGCTGTTATTGTTTCTAAAATCATAGATTCTGAAATGGAAGGGGGAAAAGGGGACCTTTATGGTCATCTAGTACCATGCCCTCATTTTATAGAGGAGGAAACCAAGGCAGAAAGGTAAAGCAGCATGTCCAAAGTCACACAGAGAATAAGCAAGAGAGTCTAGATTCACACCCAGTTCCTGTCTGCCCTTGCTCAGATTTATTTCCACAGCCACATGATCACTGGCCTGGGACTGCTGCCGCTGTATTGTCTTACCAGACTGGCACTGAGCCTACTTCAATGACAACCACATGGTATAGTAGATGCCATTCCCACAGTCAGCAATTTGCTCAGTATATGAAAAATCCTGGGACCACACACATCTGCATTTAGATGTCTGCTGGAAACCCTTAAGTAGAATATCAAAAGAGAACCAAAGACTGGGGAAACGGAAACTGTCTGTTAGAGACCTCTTAGAAGTCCCGGGTTTGGAAGGGGGTTAGAGAGCAGGTTTTTTTATTCCCATGATTCATCACCTGGGGCCCAGTTTTCCTTGTCTCTGCCTGGCTGGCCTCATCTGCCTGGGGCATCCATTAACTCCAGTACCTGAGATCCAATATCTGACTTCACCTGGGCTCGCTGCCCTGACCCCTCCTCACCATGAGGAGCCTGGGGGCAGGATGATTTAGCCACCAGGAGGGGCCTTTGGAGAGTAGGGGATTAATACTTTAATGAAAGGTTTCGAATTCAGACAGTCGGGGGCTTAATTTCCCCGTAGCCCTTCCCACTTCTACACTTAGCAGGAGATCTCTCGGAAAGGAGTCCTGACTGTTCCTTTAATTTATGTTTCTTTCCCTAGGGGCTCCTTTCCTCCCAAGGATGAGGTTGGGCTTCTTGTAGCTTACCTGGAGATAAGAATGACAGACAGCCCAGGCTGTGAAAGGCAAGAACCCAGAGAGAGGGAAAGGGGATTGTTGTTGTCATAAAATCCTTCTCAGGTGCCTCATAAAACTTCCCAGGGCAATCTTCAATCGTCCAAACGGTGCTCGGTGCCTTATTGATGCAGGGCACGTTTTGTGTTAACTTTTGAAGGAGAATGATTTTTTTTTTAATAAGTAGGAGGTATTAGGCTGATCCTGGAATTACAGACCCACAGTAGCTTTCCCGGTCCCTGCATCCACACGAGTGATGGCAACTTAAGCCCATGTTGAAGGCAGGGGGAATTTGTAAGACAGTTTAGTCTCAATGACCAAGTACCTTTAGTCGAGGCACAGGAGGTCACTTGGGAGCAAGTACAAAATGCTCTGTCTAACCCTCCAATCCTCTCTTAACCTGCCCCTTCCCTCCTGTCCAGTCTCCTTGCATCTCATTCCCCAACATACACTCTTACATCCAGTGACGCCAGCCTCCTGGCTGTTCCATGAACGAAATGCTCCATCTCTGGGCTCTGAGCCAAAAAATGTCTCCCCCACTCCCTCACTTCTGCTTGCTGACTTCCCTGACTTGCCTTTAAAGTTCCAACCAAAATCCCACATTCTGAAGAAAGCCTTTGCTACCCCTCTTCATTCTAAGGTCTCATTTCTGTTAATTATGTCTAACTTATCCCCTATATAGCTACTTTGTGTGTATCTGTGTGCTGTCTCCCTTGTGAGATTGTAAACTCCTTCCCTCTTTTTGTACCCCCACTGCTTAGCACAGGGTCTGGCATACAGTAGGTTTAATAAATGTTTATTGATGGATTGACTGATTGAAATAAATATACACACATATATATTATATATATATTTACTATATATAAATACAAATATACGACTTAGAAATGGGATAATTTGGGAGGACAAAGTCCTTAAAGTTGGGGGTAATCAGGACATGCCTCAGGTAGCATTTGAGCTGGGTTTTGAAGAAGGCCAGAGGACCTCACCAATGACTTCATGGATACACTGAGTATTGAGTTATTCATTCTTGTCTTTGGAATTGTGTGGAGTCTTCTAAGCTAGTATTTCCTTTCCCTGGATTTCTTTTATTTTTTTTAAATCATTGTCCTCAGTAGAAATAATCTAAGTGGGGAATGGAATATTTCATTAATAAACCATATGGCCTTAGAGCAAGAAACAGGTGAACAACACTTCCTCTCTACTTGCATGTAATTGCTTTGTTGTGCACACCTTGATTTGTTTGGAAATTATGTGATGAAAAGTTTTAGAGAGAAATATGAAAAGAATTAGTCTACTCTCTAGTGCTTAGCAAAGAGAAGTAAATGAAGATAAACAAAGTCTCCATTAATGTGCCTTAAGACTTAATCAGACATGCCTCATAAAATTGTATGCAGCATCGTTGAGTTAATTGGGCTGGGATCAGATCATGTTTCAAATCAATGAGAGAAATGTTCTTCACTCAAGAAATAACCAGCTCCACCAGACTGACAGACTTCATTTCACCATTACTGTCTTTTGAGACTAATTTCAAAAATATCAATCAAAAGTGTGAAATAGATTTGAGGGCGTCTTCTTAAGGCTTCAGGGATAGAAGTATCTCAGCCAAATTGCATAACGAACAGCAGCTAAAGACTGTGATGTCAGAAGACTAAAACCAAGTCTCTTAGACCACTTTCATGATTCCAAGAAAATGGGACATTGTTGCCAATGGGAGAATGCTGCTGTATCATTTATTTCTGTGTATTTCATTAAATCGATAGTTCTTCCATCCAGAATAAATTAAATGATGTCCCAAAGACAAGACTATAACTAAAAATGTTGATGCCCAGGACAATCAGCATGAACTAAGCCCTCAGATTGACTTTGTGATTCATGATGTGAAAATAATATGAGGTAATTGAGACAAACAGCTGACTGGGGAAAAATGAGTTACAATGGTAGCTGGAAGAATACTTGGGCTAAATTTTTACTCCTTCTAAATTTCAGTGCCTTAGGGCACTACAACAAATAGCCCCACCCTCACTACACCTTTGCTGAAGATTTAACCAAAACGGAAACCAGGAAACTTTAAGAATTTTTTCGGACCGGTCCTTTACTGCAGAATTCCATAAAACAAATAATTCTGGACTCCCTGATAAAGCTTTTTCATGTGTGCTAATTTTGACCTGAAGAGATTTCTTTTTGTCCCTAAATTCTCTTCTCTGGCTCTGGGACTATTTAATTTCGATTCTTTACTGATATTTCCCCCCAAACGAAATAACATCAAAATCTCCTCCTTGGTCTTAACTGTGACTTTGGTGAAGTGGACACTTAGAGGTTAGTTTCCAATCAGTGGTTATTCAGTCGAAACAAAGGAAATTGTGTGCTCATCAGTTCTCTTTCTGGTCATTTCAAAAAGAGACACTTCTTGTGTCCTTCCCCAAATGTCTCATCTTCATGTCTCGCTTGAATAGAAAGCGCTGGTGTCACTAGAGCATCTCTGCCAAATCAGGGCTTATGCTGCATAAGTAAACACTCCTTCCTCTCCTGGAGCTGGGATGTTGAGGTAGCATGATGGAGCCTCCGCTGTTGAACACAGTTTCACTTTTTCCTTCTCCAATTTCAAATTGGCCAAGACAACATTCCTGTGTCTAGATTTTTGTGCTTAAGCCTAATATGAATGATTACCTGGCATGCAGAAAAGGCACAAATCCTACACCATTGTTGTTTGATATAGTCCTCTCCCTCACTCACTGTGGTGACCATGACCCAGCTCTAGCCAAACCCAAGACCAAGCATCATCTACCAGGTGTGGGGAACCTTGCACCCTGAGGACACATGTGACCCTCTAAGTTCTCAAGTGCAGTCCTTTGATGGAATCCAAACTTCACAGAACAAATCCCCTTACTACAAGGATCTGGTCTTTAAAACTTGGACTCAGTCAAAAGGCCACATCCAAGGACCTAGAAGGCCATGTATCACTTTGAGGAAGCAGGTTCCCTACCTGCTGAAAGCCTACCAGAGATGAGATTACCTCCAGATTCTGGGCATAAAAGATGGCATTCCTTGGTGATGCCCCTATTAGGATTCAGTCAAAAGACCGCCTGGGTTAGAGCATAAATATATTTGTAAAAACATTATGAAATCAGAGCAAGTAAGCAATTTAACAAGCATTATTAAGCACCCACCTTCCCCTGACACTGTATTAGAAGCAGGATATACAAAGACAAAGTATCAGCAGTTGATGTCCTATCAGGGAAAACCAACCTAATTTTGAAGAGGCTTAGACAATAAACAGGCAGGTAATTTGTGGGTGTGGAGGGACAAAGAGTTATGAGCTGGGATAGACTGGGAGTGGTATCATTTCATGTGGCAATGAGAATCAGGGGAAAGAAAATAAGATTAAAGAAAGCTTGATGAGAGACCCAGCTGAGCAATATCATCCTGAGGGCAGTTAAGGGTGAGGCTGTGAGGAGGAGAAGGCTAGCAGTGGATAAAAGTCAGGAAATCTCTGCAAAGATTTTTATAACAAGGGGGATAATCACACTTGGACTTTGATATAAGTCTGCTACATGCTTAGAGAGAAAGAAGAAATGAGGGGAACAAAGGAGGCATCTGCTACATGAGCCCACAGCATCTCTGCCATAGAATGGCTTTGATGTAATGCAGCTGCCGGATAGCCAGGCAGTCATACTCACCAGATGCCCCTTGGGTGCTGCGATAGGGACAGCTGCTCAACCAGAATATGCTGTCATAATTGGATGACCTTGTGAATCTATGATGGATGAGTTTTGGCTAGACAACAGAACATGTGAAAAAGATTTGGGGGTTCTAGTGGACTTTAGGTTCAATATACATCACCAGTCTATAATATGGCAGCCAAAGGAAGCTAATGACATCCTAGAATACAATCTTAACTCTTGTGGCTTTAAGTCCCAACTAAAATCCTATCTTTGACAGGAAGCCTTTACCAATCCCTCTTAATTCCTGTGCCTTCCCATCATCAATTAGTTCCTATATCCCTGGACAAGACTCTGTGAAAAGACCAATAACAAAAGTTTCATTGCACCTGTGGACTTTATTTCTGCTCCAGGACCAACACTCTTTCCACTATAGCATCCTGCCTCTTGCAGAAAGTATTTAACCATCACATATCAAAGAAATGCATTTTTTTCTAAGAAAATGACACTTTTCTAACACAAAAATACATTGCTGAGCGGGTTTGTATAGGACCTTTTAGAGTCTTTGAAGCATCCCCAAAGACCAGCTTAGCTTCATGTTTTCAGGGAAGAAAAATGTGCTATTAGTTTCACTTCAATCCCTCCTATCACTTGATAATGAATGTGAGTCATTATCATCAGAAAGTCACCGTCCATCTCCTCCTGATCTAGGACCTGGGCAATGACCGTCCTCATAGCTTGGAGTCATCGGCTGGAGGCTCCAGAGAGGTGGAACTGCACCAAAGGGTAAGGGAGAAACTGAGTCCTGAAGACCAAACTCAGAGAAATCCAGGTACTGGAGGACAAATGAGCAAAATGCCAGCTCCCCTTAGGTAACAAAAAGCTGCTAAAAAAAATGTGTTTGCTTTGTGCCCTGCTGAACAGCCAACCCCGTGCTGCTATTATGAGAGTAGGGGGAGAGATGAGGAGAAAACAGACTTTCAGAGTGGAGATGACAGTGTCTAACTTTTCTTCTTTTACAAACGAGGAAGCAGAGGCCAAAGGGGGAAAGTGGTCTGCTGGCAAAGACACTGGGAGTAAAGACAAACTAAACTTAGGATTCAAATGCAGACCTTTGGAGTTCAAAGCCAATTCACTTTCCAGCAGCCTCCTAACCAGCCTCCCTGCCTCTCACCTCCACAAAGCTACCAAAATATTCTCCTGAAGAACAGATCTGATCATGCCCCTTCTCGAGAAATTCTGGTGGTTTCCTATTGCCTCCAGGATCAAATATAAGCTCTGTTTGGTTTTTAAAGCCCTTCACAACCTGGCCCTGACCTTCCAGCCTCATTGGGCATTACTCTCTCCCCTCCTGCATTCTAAATTGACCTTATTTTTTATTCACCACACTCCATCTCCCGTTCCTGAGTCTTTGCATTGGCTGTGCCCCATGCCTGGGATGTACTTACAAAGTAAATATAGAGTCATTTCAGGGAAGACCCTGTGGAGGTGGCAAATTCTATATGGAGTCTTATAGGAAGCTTGGGATTCTAAGCAGTGGTACCAATCACGAAAGATCCTCGGCAAAGACAGGGAAACGAGAGTAAATGTTCGCAAAAGTGGTTTCTATTGAACAGGCAGGTAGAAGTTAATTGGAAAGTACCCAGGAGACAGTTGACACCAGGAGAGTATTTGGCATATTCTGTGCATTTGGATAGTAAAAGAGAAGAAAGATCAGGTATGAACCAGGAGCCCACTGGCCCCACATCTGTCTTGAGAGGCGTCTTGAATTCACTTTGACAAATGTGTTCACCATCCATTCTATATGAGGCACAAGACTGAGTGGTAGAGTGATTAGGGAACTGACCTCAACTCAGGAAGACCTGGATTCAAGTCTCACCTCTATGGGCAAGCCAGTGAATTGCTTAATGTGCCAGGTCAAACTCTAAGACTATACAAGAGAATATACTACCTTCAATAGGTAGTGAGTTTACTATTTGCTATAGTGCAGGTGACTCCATCTGACCTTTCTCTATGGTTATTCAGATCCATCCAAGCATGCATGCATATATGTGTGTGTGTATATGCATGTATGTATATGTGTATATATGTATGCATATGTATATATGTTGATATATATGAAAATTTGTTTTTGCATAATTGTACATATATAACCCAAATCAAATTACTTACTGTCTCAGGGAGAGGGGAGATACCAGAGGGAGAAAATTTGGAATTCAAAATTCTTAAAACATGAATATTAAAAACTGTCTTTACATGTAATTGTGGGAAAATAAAACATTATTTTTACAGAAATCACCAGGGTAGCAGAGGACTACGAATCTTAGCCACACACCTTAGATAAGAGCTGTGATGTTTTTGACTAGCTGAATCTTGAAACTTTAACATCCAAAGGGAAGAACATTGGGTGCTCTTAGTCTGTAGGATTTGTGGGGCCCAGACTGGAGGCTCTACCAATGAAGTGTAAACACCCAAGACTAGAAATTCTGCCCCAGTATTTAGGGAATTCCTATTAGTGCTCCACCTCCAGCCCTGCCACAAAATGCCTGCTCTTGTCATCACTTCAGACGTCCTTGCCAGCCTGGGAAAGTTGAAGGTAGACTAACCATACCTAGCTTCATGTCAGGCAGCTCTGCACTTAGGAGAGTTCACCTTGAAAGGGCAGAAATGATGACTCCATGCATTCAAAGCAACCAAGGTCATGGACAGATCTTTCGTCAGAACTCATCAACTTTCCAGACAGGTTGCAAATAATTGAGCAAATAAGCGTGCTAAATGGTTTGGTTGAAACTTGATGGTGCTGAAATTTCTTCACATATTTAAGAGCTTGAAATATGAAAAGAAAATCATTCTATTATTCAGCATACATTTATCAAGGACTTTGCATATATGTAGTTGTAACTAGAGTAGGGTAAATTGGATTTTATAGGGGGACAAATTGAGGAGGTGTCAAATGACAGTTCTTATAACAACAGTCAAAAACAACACATATCACTAAATGGTGCAGTAGATAGAGCATCAGGCCTGTAGTCAGGAAGACTCCTCTTCATGAGTTCAAATCCAGCCTCAGACACTTACTACTTGTGTGACCCTGGGCAAATCCCTTAGCATTGTTTGTCTCAGTTTCCTCATCTGTAAAATGAACTGGAGAAGGAAATGGCGAACCCTTCCAGTATCTTTGCCAAGTATACCCCAAATGGGGGCATAAAGACATGCCTGAAAACAATTGACTAAGAAACAACATGTGCTAGGCCCTGTACTAAGCTTTGAGGATATAAAGAAAGGCTCACTTTGAAATCAGGAAGACCAAGGTTCCTGTGTAACCTTAGATCAGTCCTTTTACTTCTTTGGGCCTCAATTCTCATTTTCCACAGCTGTAGAACGAGGGGGCTGGACTCAACGGCCTCTCAGATCCCTCCTCATTATAAAACGGTCTACACAATTATTTAGGGTATCCTTGATGAAAATTTGAAATGGAAATGGGGGGTCTTCACAGATGTTAGGAGAAAGTGGAATATGATGTAACTTGGAAGCTGCTTAGTGCTTTCAATGACCTCTAAGCTGTTCCCTGATGGAAAAATCATTTTTCTCCTGGTGATACTACAATCACAACACCAATCAGCACAGATATTTATATAGTATTTTAAAGTTTTCAAGGTACTTAGCATAATAATAATAGCAGTTAGTATTTATAAACTTCTTTGAGGTTTGCAAAATGCTTTCCATATTTTATTTCACCCTCACAACAATAGTGAAAATAGTACAAAAATAGTACAAAAAACCAGAATCTCCATAGAATCTGAATCACAAATATTCCAAACTACAATAGCAATGAATGTCATAGCAGTTCTGATTTTGCTAATTCCACAACACATCTTTCCACGTGTTTTCCATGTCCTCTCTATTTATCATTTTATGGCACCCTAATATTCTATTACACTAATCTTCCGTTATCTATTCAGCCAGTCTTCAGCATTATATTTAAAGGTTGTTTCTATTTTTTTCCTATTGCCAACAAAGGACTTTATTAACTACATTTGCCAAAAGTTTTGCTATAAATCACAAGTTTACTCTAAGACTGAAATATGTATATAATATATATTTATATATATATAAAATGTAAAAAGAAACATTTAAATCATTTATATCAAATGTACATACACAAACAAAACAAATGCCTACATTTGCCATCTTCAAAAATATATTCAAATGCCCATAGTAACTAAACTCTCTGAAAATATTGCTTATGTAGAGATCATCTATGGCCTTCCAATTAAAAAAGAGTTGGTATTTGCACATTTACCTTTCCACTTGTGAATTAATTTTAGGAAAATGCTTAATAAGGAAGGTTTGTTTTCTTCATTTTAAATATTGCTCCCTTGATGCAAATATATAAGAATAAGAGACATGCCTTAATGTGGAAATGGTCAGAGGATAGGAGATTTGAGAAAAGCACATTATCAATAACCATATGAAAAATGTTCGAAATCATCAATTACAAGAGAAATGTAAATTTACACAACTCTAAGCTTTCCCCTCAAACCCATCAAAGTGGCAAAGATGATGTTCAAATATTTCAGTGAATCAGTGATCCCCTTCATTAGGAAGTTTCCACTACTTAGACAGGTCCCAACTCTTATTATGTAATTCTTCTCCACATACTCTCAGAGGTTTTCTATAGAGGTTCCACCCAACATGGTGGAGGCCATCCTCATTTTCTCTTGACAAAGATGATAAAAGCTACAAATAATCAATGCTGGAGAGATTATGGAAAGGTAGGGGCTATGAGTGGTGCTAACCATTTTGGAAAACAATCTGAACCTATCAAAAAAACAAATAAACAAACCTCAATACCTTTTGGCCCAGAGATATACCCTTAAGGAGGCAAGAAAGGCAAAGTCTCCATATTAGCTAGAATATTCATATCAGTTTTGTTCTTGATAACAAAAAATCTAGAAACAAAGCTAGAATTCATTTATTAGAAAATGGCAGAACAATCAATATGCAGGAATATAATAGTAAACTATTTTGTTGTAGAAAAATTGAATGTAAAGAATTCAGAGAAGCATGACAAGACCTGATGAATGAATACAGAGGGAAGTAAACAGAACCAGAAGAGAGAGAGAGAGAGAGAGACAGGGAGACAGAGACAGAGGCAGAGAGAGATAGAGAGAGAGAGAGAGACAGAGAAACAGAGAGAGACACAGAGAGAGAGAGACAGAGAGAGAGAGAAAGAAAGAAGGAGAGAGAGAGACAGCAAGAGCAATAACATAAGTGGAAAGAACGTGGAAAAGCAACCTGACTGATGAATTATAATGTCTGACACTGGTCCTGCAGTGTATTATGAAATATGACCTCCCTCTTCTCAGTAGAGAGGAGATGCCACTATGAATGCAGACTGTAGCATTGACTATTAGATGTGAACTCTGGGTTGGTTGCTTTTGCTTAACTATTTATTTTTAATGTTTTTACTGTAATGGGGAGTACTCAATAAGGCTGGGGGTAGGGGTTATGTCTAGAAATACCTGCAATGAAAGCTAATCATAAAATCTATACTTTAAAAAAACAAAATAAATACCATCCCTACACTGTTTATTCTATTAATGGGATATGAATTAGTGAAGTTATGCTATGTAATTTTTTTGTAAATAGCATTTCTAATTTTTTCCATTTACATGTAAAGATAGTTTTCAATATTGATTTTTTATAAGATTTTGGGTTCCAATTTTTTTCTCCTTTTCTTCCATCCACTCTCCTCAAGATGGCAAGTCTTTTGACTTGATTATATATGTGCAATCATCTAAACATATTCTCACATTAGTCATGTTGTGAAAGAAGAAATAGATCAAGAGGGGAAAGCCACAAAAATAGTGAAAATAGCTGCTTCTATCTAAACAATGTATTTTTAACTAAGGATCTCCTAAATAAGTAAACCTCCCCATCCTGGCTGGGTTGTATTGCTCATTGACTTGACTTTTTCGTTGTTGTCATTGGTTTTCTCCTAGTCAGTGAGTACTAACCCTTGACCAGGGTGTGACAATTTCTGGATTTGGGCAAACTCAAATGAATGAGACTTTACCATCTTCCAAAGCCCATTGTATGATGTTTTATAAAGGTTCCACACCTTTTTAAGTTTCAGTACTCACTCAAACCATAACAAACTCTTTGCAGACACACTCCCAGGGGACAGCAGCTGGGTTGTACTTAATTATCTGTGTATTCGTCCTTCATTGCCAAAGACCATGCCATCAGAGAAATGATGACATGACTTACACACAACTTTGTTTTGAGTGAGGGAGGGCTGTGCAGGTCACCCGCCTCACTTCTCCTCCAGAGCTATCTGAATCCAGTGACTAGATATTCACCAGGATGACTGGAGATGACCCAGGATGAGGCAATTGGGGTTAAGTGACTTGCCCAAGGCCCAAGACTAAGTGACAGCCAGTAAGTGTCAAGTGTCTGAGGTGAGATTTGAACTCTGGTCCTCCTGCCTCCTGCACTGGTGCTCTATCTACTGTACCACCTAGCTGCCCCAATTAATTATCTACTGATAGCAAAAAGACACAAAGACAAAAACCTCCTGTTCTTGGGAGTTCCTCCTTTTTGAAAACTTCAAAAATTGATTAGTCTTGTCAGGTATGTTACATGGGGATTCCATTTGTGAATAGGTTCAGACAGCCCCTGACTCCTTCTTATTCTCAAATTCCATCATTCCTTGGAATTCAGGATGCATTACAATGAAGTTGTACTTCATTAGCCACTACAGAATAAGCATACATTTGAAACAGCAACATATTATGTATGAGAAGTATTGTTACTAGTCCCAAGGAATCAATTTATTTCAGTGAACATGTATTAAATGACTATAATGTATGAGGCACTAGCCTTAGTAATAGGAAGAGTGAATCATGCCAATGGATGGGGTCTTTTGGTTGTGCGTATTCTCTTGAATAACTCACGCCAGAATTTTTATGTTTACCCATCCTGTGTGGTTCTCATACATCTCATAACATAAATCCATCAATCAGGGTCTTCCCAAGGGGCTCTAGACCTTCTCTATTTTCTCTTGACAAAGGAAGGATGCCAGTAGACTGCAGAGACTGTCCACTGATTATCCCTTGCTCTGACCATGTGACTAGCTTATCTTTTTTATCACTCATTTCTTCAATGACAAAAATGAAAGATGAAAATCTTCACAACTCCTTATTTGCAAAGTGTTCCTGCCTCATGACTTATTTTCTCTTTTTCTCCTTTGACCTGGTTTTATCTTCTTTTTGAAAAAAAAAATATATATTTAGCTTACAACATTTAGTTTTGTGAGTTTTAAATTCACCCTCCCTCCCCAAGATGGCACACAATCTGATATACATTCTTCAATTGATTGAATCAATTGAATAAATTGATTCATTGGGAATAGTAACAATACCTCTCATACATAATATGTTGCTGTTTCAAATATTTCCTATTGAAAATATTTGCACATTAGTCATGTTGTAAATGAAATGAGTCACAAGAAAGAGGAAACAAAAGAAAAAAAGAGAATAAACAGTATGCTTTGATTTGCATTCAGACTCTGTACTTCTTTCTCTGGATGTCTATAGCATTTTCCATCATGAATCTTTTGGAGCTGTACGTTGAATTGCTGAGAAGAGCCAAGTCATCACACAATGTGGCTGCTATGGTGTAACAGTGCTTTCCTGGTTCTGCTCCCCTCACTTAGCATCAGTTCATATAAGTCTTTCTGAGTTTTTCTAAAGTCCTCTTGTTCATCATTTCTTGTAGCACAATAGTATTACATTATATTCATATACTCCAACTTGTTCAGCCATTCCTCAATTGATGAACATCCATTCAATTTCCAGTTCTTTGCACCAGATAGAGAGTTGCTATAAATACCTTTGTACATGTGGGTCCTTTTCCCATTTAAATTATCTCTTTGGGATACAGTCCTAGAAGTGGTGTTGCTGGATCAAAGAGTAGGCACATTTTTATAGCACTTTGGGTATAGTTCCAAATTGCTCCCCAGAATGGTTGAATCAGTTCACAACTCCACCAGCAATGCATTAGTGTTTCAATTTCCCCATATCTTCTCCAACATCTACAGTTTTCTTGTTTCTTCATCTAAGTCAATCTGACAGGTGTGAAGTGGTCCCAGCGTTGTTTTGATTTGCATTTCTCTAATCAATAATGATGGAGAGCATTTTTATATGACTATAGAGAGCTCCAATTTATTCCTCTGAAAACTGCCTGTTCATATCCCTTGAATATTTATCAATTCAGTTCTCAATATATTTTACAAATGGGGCCTTTATCCAAGACACTGGCTGTTTTTTTCTTTTTTTAAAATTGCACTTATTTTATTCTAAACTTAAGAAATGAAACAAATATTCCCATAACATGGTAGAATAGAAAAAAAAAAAAGAATTGCACAGGAAACTGCAAATCTGTTATGTACAACTTGTTGTTCCTCTTAAATATATAATAAAGATATTTTGTAACTTTCTTTCTTCTTTTTTTCCCTTCCCTTCCCTAGAGATGGCTGCCATTAGACCCAAGTGTGTGTGTGTGTGTGTGTGTGTGTGTGTGTGTGTGAAACAATTCCATACATTATTTGTATTTATCAGTTCTTTCTCTGGATTCAGATAGTATCCTACTTTGTATGTCCTTTATAGCTAATTGGAGAATTTATAATAGTCAAAATTACTTAGATGCTCAAAGATGTTTTTAAAACAATATTGCTGTTACTGTATACAATATTTTCTTGGTTCTACTCATTTCTCTCTTCATTATTTCATGCAAGTCTTTCTATTTTATTTTCTAAAATCATGGAACATTTCTTATAGCACAGTATTATTCCATTACAATCATATACCATAATTTGTCTAGCCATTCCGCAATTGACAGGCATCCTTTCAATTTCCAGTTTTTGTCAAGAATAGCAAAGGAAATAATTTTTAAATGTAAAGGAAGGAAGCTTAGTAGTACCAGATATTAAACTATATTACTAGGCAGTAATTATCAAAACTATCTGGTTCTGGTTAAGAAGTAGAAAGTCAGACCAGCAGAACAAAATGGACATACAATTGACAGCAGCAAATGACTGTAGTAACCTTGTACTTGTCAACTGTAAAGACTTAAATTTGGGGGATAAGTTTTCAATTTTGATAAAAAATTATTGAGAAAGCTAGAAAGAAGTTTGGCAGAAAGTGGGCATAGACCAATTTCTTACACCATTTACCAAGATAAGGTCAAAATGAATACACGACCTAGCTATAAAGAGAGATATAACAAGAAAATTTGAAGAACGTGGAACATTACCTATAGACTTATGAACAATTTATGAATAAACAATATAGAAAGCAGAGTGCATCAAGAAATGAATAATTTTAATGACATTAAATTAAAAACTTGCTGTAAATAAAACTAGTGTAACCAAGATCAGAAGGGAGATAGAAAATTGAGAGGAAATTTATAGATAATTTCTCAGATAAAGGTCTCATATCTCAAATATATAAAGAACTTTGTCAAATCTATAAGCATACAAGTCATTCCACAATTTTTAAGTGGTCAAAGGATACAAACAGGCAGTTTTCCAAGAAAGAAATAAAAAACATTTATAGTCATATAAAAAAAGCTCTAAGTCACTGTTGATTAGAGAAATGCAAATTAAAATGACCTTAAGCCCTTATACCTATAAGTTTGACTAAAATGAGTAAATGTTGGAGAAAATGTGGAAATATTGGTAATTAATTTTCAGTTCTTAAGATCTGGTAATGTTCTGTGATTCAAAGCCACATAACACCAAAGTAGTATTGGTAGTAAATAATAGATGGACTCTTTTTTTCAGAGAAAAGTTCAGGGAGTATCTCCCCAAAGATAATGAAGCTATCACTTTTCTTTCATTCTGGACTCCTCTTATTGTCCATTTGCAGTGTTCAGCCAATGAAATGAGAAAGGTCCTGGGAACTTGAAAACAAAAATGAAACTGTTCCTTCCTTGAGGAAGCTTCCATTCTGTTGGAAGGATACAACAAATACATAAACTGGGAAATGCAAAATAATTATGAGGAACATGTGGGGAGTGAGGGAATCCAGAAAAGGGCTCGAGTAGGAGGTGACCCCTGAGCTATGCTTGGAAGTCATATGCCCTTTTTTATTGGAATATTATAATATCAAACTAGCAATGCTCTGTTTAACGTATAGATTCACGGACCCCATGCAAAGCTCACTTTTACTTACACGTTGGGACTTACTGAATGGGATAACCTCAGAGCTCTCTCCAGCCCTGAGATTCCACCACAAGTCAACTTTATAGTATCACCTCTTAAGGAAAGAGTCTAACGCCTGTGTTGTATCCGAGCCTCCAAGGCATGAGCACAGCAGATTTTAGTAACTTTTAAATCTCAAAATGTCTTTTTAAGAGACTCAGCATCTCCTGTTTTAAAGGGCAACAAGACTATTGCACTGACAGCTGTAAAACAATTCATTGCAGACTTCCCAGGCTTTTCAAAATGAGTTTTGCTCTTTCTCTTCTGATGCATCTTGGTTTAATGACCTCGAATACTAATGCATCTTCATCTTGCAGCCTCATGGTCACTCAGGTGTGCTTTCTAGATTTGTGGAGATAGCAGCCTGACCAGATGGCTGCTGGAAAGGGAGGCAGCTCTCCCTCCTCCCACATTCCTACTTCAGGAAAAAAACAGAATTTGTACAAGACAAAATAATGATAAATAAATTTATACAACAATAATAAGTTCCTCTATTCCAGAGTTGAACAAGAGGTCAGCCAGAAGCCTGGGGGCAGCCAGCATAGTCAGCACCAGCATAAGGTAGCATCCTAATGCAGGCAGAGATGACTCAGGAACATTAATAGTTTTCTAGGATCTATATCTTGAGGCAGCAGGAGTGGAGAAGCCCTTAAAGAAAGTCTCAAGCTGGTGGGAGAGAAACTAGATGGGGACCGTGGAAGCCTCAGGGACCTAGAGAGCGGCAGGAAGCAACCTATGTAACATCACAGGGCTCAGACCAGGGTACCTCAAGCCCAGAGGTCCTACCACTTTATCTTTAAATGCCAGAGTGGGACCAGAAGAGCCGGAGCTCTGAAATTCCAAGTCCTTTCCCTGGGAGGATGGAGCAGCCAGGTCGCACACTCGAAAGAGCTCTGGGTCAGGAAGACCTTCCAAATCCAGCCTCGGATACATACCCGTGTAACCCTGGACAAGTCACTGAACCCTATTTGCCTCAGTTTCCTCATCTGTAACATGAGCAAATGAGAAAATGGCAAACCATTCCAGTATCTCTGTCAAGTATACCTCAAGTAGGGTCATGAAGAGTTGGATATGACTGAAATGACCAAACAACAAACCCTGGAAGGTAAAGGTCAAAGCAAGAGCACAGGTGACTCAAGATGAGAACAAAGAAAAAACCAAATATCTCACTCAAAAGGGCAACAGAGGGCAGTTCCTGGCCATAGCATAATTAGTTGTTGTTTATTAAGCCCCTACTCGGTGCCAGATGCTGCGCTAAATACCAGAAATATAAAAAGAGGCAAAGGACAACTCCTGATCTCAAGGAGTGCGCACTCATGGGGGAGACAACATTTAAACAACTATGTGGAAATGACTTATATCTAGGATAAACTGTAGATAACCAACAGAGGAAAGGCACTAGAATTAAAGAGAATTAGGAAAGATTTCCTCTAGAAAGTGAGATTTTAGCTAAGACTCTAAGGAAGTCAGGGAAGGAGGCAGAGATAATGAGGAAGATGATTCCAGGAATAGAAGAATGTCAGGGAAAATGCCCAGAGTCAGGGGGTGTGGTGACTCGTTTGAGTAACTACTCTAAGTATAGTGTCATTGTGTTTAAGAGTACATTGAGGAGGGGTCAGAAAGCATAAGGTGTGTGAAGACTGGAAAGGTGTGCCTAGAGGAGGAGGAATTAGCTTATGAAGGATTTTGAATTTCATAGAGGCACTAAACCTCAATTCAAGGTCTAAAACTGGAGAGATAAGTAAAGCAAAGAAACTGTCAACCAGTATAAAAAGTCACTGCAAATCTAGAGATCCCTAAACAAGTAACTATCTAATAAGCTTCTCAAAAGAAGATAAAAAGCTTCTCACAAGAATTGCATGAATACCTACAAGAAATGAAGCAAGAGATCAAAAATGAAATAAAATATCTGGAAGGAAGTATTGGAAGGAGAATAAATAAATTGTTTAGAAGAGATGTGGAGTATCCAAGAAGCTGACATTTTCTAATCCTGTAAATTAGAACAGATCAGACAAAAATCAGTGGCACCATAAGATAGCTTTTTAAAGAAGGTTGAAAATTAAAAGGCTCGAAAAAGTAGAAGAAAATGTGAAGAGACCTGATATATTTTAAATGACTGGGAAACAGGTCAAGGAGACATAATTTAAGAATCATGAGACTTCTTGAAAAGTATGCTTCAAAACAAATCCTGGACACAATATTTTAAGGAATCATAAATGAAAAAAAATCTGCCATATCTATTAAGTCAATGGGCTAAGAAAAAATAAACTCTATTGATTGTTTTCTAAAAGGGACCGCAAAAGTAAGAATCTCAGGAATTTTATACCAAAATCTAAGATTTCCACGTCTAAGACAAGATACACTAAGTATCTAGAGAAAATTCGAGAGTTCAAATACTAAGGAACCACTAACAGGATCAAAAAAAACAAAAACAAAAACCTGGATATTTTACTATAAATCAGAGGAAATCTTTAAGTATTCCAAAAGTATACTTGAAATATTCCAAAAGGATTTTTTAAAGGCTTAAAATTAAGAATAACTCACCCTTAAAAACTGAGTATATTCCTACAACGGGGAACATGGAATAGAAGACTTTCAAGTGTTTCTGATGAAGAACAGAGCAGAGTAAGAGGTACAAAATACAATTCAAATCCACAGTAATCTAGAAAGGTAAAATTATGATGCAGTGCTAACATTATAATACAGGAGAAGAAACAAATATCTTTTTTGAAGCTTAATTTCTTCAAATAACATTTAGGGTATCAAATAAGAAAAATAGAGATCCTGGCAGTAGATTGGTCCTGTTTTGAGGATTCAAAAGAAAGGAAAGAATAAGGAGAGGGAAAGGCGTACACTAAAAAAGAAAGAAAGAAGGAAAAGATGGGATTTGCTATTTTTCATAATTGGGAACCTAAAAAGAAGAAATTAAAATATGGAGGAAGTGGTGAAGGCATCAGATGAACGCCACTTTTATCTGAAATGGACAAAAGACATACAGCTTGATATAGAAATACATCAAACTCAACAGAGAAATAAGTGGAGATTGGAGGGAGGAGGGAAGGTCCTAAAAGGGGATTAAAGTTGAAAAGAAAAAAAGAATTGAACCAGACTTTAAACAGTTGCCTTAGATTGCTCTTTAGACAATTAGGGAATGGCTGGACAATTTGGGATAGAGGAATGTCATAGACTATTATTGTGCTATAAGAAAAGGAGAAAGATGATTTCAGAGAATGTTTATTATCAACTGATGCAGAGTAGAAGGAGCAGGCTAGGAAAACAATTTATACAACATTGTGAAGATAAACAACTTTGAAAGACTTAAGAATTTTGATCAATACTTATTATGACTCACTGTGACTTACTATGTCCAACACTGAAGTGTGAAATTCACCTTCTGATAAAGAGGTGATGACCACAAGATGCAAAAGGAGACTTGCTTTTTGGACATGCAGACTATTTGAATTCACTTTGTTTGACTGTAGTTGTTACAAGGTTTTCTCCCTCCCTTTCTTCTTCTCTCCTTTCCTTCCTCCTTTCCTTTCTTCTTCTCTTCCTCTTATCCTTCTTTCTTGCTCCATTTTCTTCATTTCCTTCTCCCTTCCCTTCTTTTATTCATTTCCTTCCTTTCTTTCTCTTTTCTTCTTCCATTCTTTTCCTCCCTTCCCTTCCTTTCTCTTTTTCTCCCTCCCTCTTCCCTTTATTCCTTCCTTTCTCCTTTCTTTTCCTCATTTTCTTTTCACTTCTTTTATTCTTTTCCTTCCTTCCTTTTTCTTTCCATCCTCCCTTCTTTCCTTCCTTCCTTCCCTTCCTTTCTTTTCTTCTTTCATTCCTCTCTTCCTCCCTGCTTTCCTTTATTTCTTCTCTAATTTTTTAATGAAAGAGAAGTGGAGTTCAGGGGAGTTCTTAATAATGAAACCCTCCCAAAAAGTCCTTGAAACATATTTTAAAACACATAGAAGAGAAAGAAGTTTAGAAGGAATCATAGCCAACCAAGAGAGTTTTTCAAAGTAATGTATACAATTTATTACATCTTTAAAAAAAAGAATGAAATGAGACTCATGGCTTCATATAGAATTTTCTTTTGCTTTTTGTGAGGGCATTTGTTTAACTTCAAAATTAAAAAAAAACCCATATATTAAAAAAGCACCAACCTAACAATCTGAGCTATCCTGAAGGGCAATGGTCTGCCTCAGAGAATCCTTCTCCCTGCAGTTTTGCACACAGGGCCTGGATGGACATTTCTGGGGAATTTTGTAGGGTGAATTCATATTCAGGTATGGGTTGGCTTCAGTCCCTTCTGAGGACCCTTGCATCTCCAAGAGTCCATGAGTCTGTGAAAACAAATAACAAAAACCAAAACCTTGTAGTTGGCAAATTCTACCCTGAAAACAAAATATGCTTCTCCCTGGAGGACCAATGAAAATTAAAGTTATAATGCATTCGTGTTTTTGTCATCCCACTTAAATTAAATTGTTTTACACCAAAATAATTGAAACTGTTAAATCTGAGCCTATGAGAAAATAACAAAATTGAACCTATCTTGTGAACAAAATGAAGCTGGGGAATTCGAGGGTGGTATTTGGCTGAGTGCAAAGACAGGCTGGTAAACATCCCTGTTCTGTTCACTTTTCCTATTTCTTGCCCTTTGTTTCCATCCCTTGCATTTTCCTTAGCAAACTGGGGTCACTGCAAAGAGAACACTCTATAAGACACACAGAGACCCCTGCACTTGGAGTATACAAGGAAATTGTGACTGGATGACTCCCAAGGCTGACCTTGTGCCTGATGGGGTCTTTGCCCTCTAAATTCTAGCAAAAGTCCTGGTGCTTAATTGATGCTTGTTGGTTGATTTTAGGGCTCCCCAGGCCTGGAGTTCAGCAACATTTCCCCACTCTATAGGAAGCTGGAAAACTTGAGAATGATGTGTACCCCACCCTCAAACCCCATGAAGGCACCTCCTCCTCATTTCTTTGGGATTTGGCTAGCTAAAGCTACAGTGAGTAGGAGGCATTATTCAAGAAGCAGAACTAATGAGAACTGTCTAAACTACAGTTAATGTCAGAATACAAAGTATAAGGGCACACACTCCTGTAATGCCTTAAAGCTTACAAATTACTTCACTCAGAAGATGAAAGGGGCATCTTATTACCATTCCCAAGAGGCAAGATTTGATCTCAGATCTCATGTCTCTGAATTCACAGCTCTTTTCTGCATTTAACCAAATGTAACACCAACTGATTGATCCAGAGAACATGCCAATACCTGGCATGCTATTTCTTCATTCCATTTAATAAAAAAATATGTCTTTTAATCATCTATCATGTGAAATGCATTGTATTATATCTTGGGGATACTGAAGTAGATCTGACACAGGCAAAACTCGTTCATTCAAATATAAAGAAGGATTGGTCATTTTCGTAAGGGATAGCTTAGGAAAGTCAAGTTAACAAATTTTTATTGAGTGCCTACTATGTCCCAAGAACGGTGCTAAGTACAGGGGCTACAAAGAAAGGCATGAAACAGACCCTGTCCTCAAGGAGCTCCCATTCTAATAGGGAGCTACCACGAAAACAACCATGTGCAGCCCAGTTGTGCGCAGGGTAATTTGGGGATTATCAACAGTGGGAAGGTAGCAGCATGAAAGCGAACTGGATGAGGCTTCTTGTAGAAGGCTGGATTTTAGCAGAACCTGGTAGGAAGACAAGGAAGCCAGGAGGAGGAGGAGATGAGGAGGCAGAGAGCTCTGGGCTGGAGGAACAGGCAATTTGAATGTCCCAAGTTGGGAGATGGACTGTCTTATTTGAGGAATAGCAGGAATGCCAGTGTCATCAATCCCAGAGAATGTGGGAGAGATAGAAAGTATAAGAAGAAATCATATAACAAATCAAAACATAATACACTAAAACCTACCATATACAAACATGATCTGCTACATTTTGCGAATGACTTCCATATTTCTTTCTCTTGTTATATGATTTCTTCCATTTATTTTAGTTTGACTACATAACATGACTATTGTGAAAATGTACTCAATAGGAAAGTATACATAGAACCTATACAGAATTGTATGCTGTTGCGGGGAGGGAGGGGGTAGTGGGGGAAAGGGGGGGGACAGGGGGGATAAAATCTTAATTTTAAGGATTTATTAAAATAAATTAATAAATTAATAAAAAAAAGAAAGTATAAGAAGAATGGAAAGGTATGGGGGGGAAGGGCTCTGGGCTACAAAGGATGTTGAACACCAGAGGATTCACTATTTGATCCTGGGGCTGAGAGGAAACTGATGGGGTTTATGGTTCCATATTATGGTTCCATAACAAATCATTTCCATGAGAAAAATAGTAAAAATATTATGGGAATCTCAAGAATCACCAAAAATACATATTATGTTAAAGAGGCTAAAAAGTAAGAAATAAGAAGGATTTTTCTTTAACATGGTAAAAACTGGGACTAATGATAGAGTCTGTAAAGTAGAACAATCCACTTTCTCCATTACTATTTAACATAATTTTAGGGTTTCTAGTAATAATAGTAAAGTATTTTTTAATTAGGCAATGAGGTTAGAACATTTCTATTTACAAATATGCAAGTTTTAGAAAAACCAAGTGACTCCATCAAAAATTAATTGGAATTAACAACTACAGCCAATAAAAATATAAACCTACAAAATTTGTCAGGATCTTATATGCCACTTTAAAAAATCAGAAGGAATGCTATTTATAGCAATAGCAAAATATATCAAACACTTGGACATTAACCTAGCTAGATACCCCCAAGACCTATAAGAAGACAACTATAAACTATTTTTAATAGAAGCGAAGGAATAATTGTATAATTATGCAGCCATTCAATTTCCACAGCTAGGTGAAACATTAGAGTAAAGATAATAGTATTACACCAATTCATTTGTAGCTTTAAAGCAACACCAACCCTAATACCAATGGGATATGGCATAGAACTCAAGTGATGCAAATTTATATTGGGGAATAAATGGGCAAGAATGTCCAGGGGAATTATAGTAGAAAATGAGGAAAGGTGATTTGTACTGCCAGACCTTAAATACGGTTACAAAGCAGTAATTAGCAGAAACTACCTGATTTTACATCAAAACACAGATCAATGGAACCAAATCAAGAACCCAGAATTATATTGAAAGGTGTGTAATTGACTACTTTTTGATAAATACAAGATCCCAAGACACTTAGAAAGAGATTAGTGATTATTAATTCAGTGAAACCAATGCGAAAAATTAGATGATAATAAGGTGAAGAGTGAGATTAGATTTACATGTCACACTATATGCTGTAATCAATTCCAAAAGGATTAATCTCAGATCATAAGAAGTATCCCATAGTGGCTAGAGAACCAATATTGTCAAGCTCCTAGCATAAGGCCTGGCACATAGTGGAGGCTTTATATATTCTCTCCCTCCTTTTTCAAGTTAAGATCACCTGATTTTAACATACTTGCCCTTGGGACCCTGGTCAAGTTACTTTACCCTATGTGTGTTAGGCAACCATCTAATACTATAATTTGAAGAGATGCAAACCAACATTAGTGAAGGGAGTTTCCCCATGAGGGAATTACTTGTACTGAAGAAATCTCAGGTCTACTTCTATCCCTTTAGAAGTTAAAAGAAAATAAAATACTGACACAGTGTGGAGAGGAGAAAAGATTTTGTTGATTCAATAAACATAAAATGAAGCAGTAAAAGTGATGGATTTGATTATTTTAAAATAAAATACTGTTATACAACAATTAAAAAGGAGAGGTCCCTCTGGATTTTCCTCATTTCCTGTCATGCCACCTGAAGCTCCAGCCTCCTGGTCCAGAGGGATGGAAGGCCCTGCCCACCCTGATAATCCTGGGTTCTGGCTGGTGAATCTTTACCTTATCTTTCCATCTTACCCAGTCTTAGGCCTCCTTTCACACCTCTCTCCTCCTGTGAGGATAGAAAACTAACCAACATTACCATTAGTGGAAAGACTGGCTCAGTTAATTGCCCTGAGCTCTAGTCACTATTCCTTTCAACCTCCCATCCCCCAACACTCCTCTTGGGCCATGGTGGCCCTGGGTGTGTTATCTTTCCTGTTAGAATATAAGCTTCTTGAAGACAAGGACGAACTTGATTGCATTTATCTCTACAGCCCTTAGCATAGTGCTTAGTACCAAATATATGCTTAATGAATGCTTTTACATTAATTCACTTGGAAAAAAGAAAATTCTGCTAAAAATTTAACATCCAAAAGAAATCTTCTCAAATTTAGAAAAGATACATGCCACATTGTAGAAGTAATCACAGAATATGAAGAGGCCTCATTCTCAAAAAAAGAAATGCAAATTTTTCAGTACGACCTGAGAAATGCTCTAATCCCAGCAATTATAGGAATGCTGGCTAAAGATCCCACCTCTTGTTCATTAAGTCTGTAAAGAAGGTGACCTTGGGCAAGTCACTTCACCCCAATTGCCTCATCCTGGGTCATCTCCAGTCACCCTGATGAATATCTCATCACCGGATTCAGATGACTCTGGAGGAGAAGTGAGGCTGGTGACCTGCACAGCCCTCCCTCACTCAAAACAAAGTCAAGTGCAAGTCATGTCATCATTTCTCTGATGGCATGGTCTACTTTGGTAATGAAGGGTGAACACACACACAAAGAAGATTAAAAATGACCAAATTTCAAGCTGGTAGAACTATGGAGAAATACATATACTAAATACTTCAGGCAGGACCACAAGTTATGAATGTTTTGGAAAATAGTATGGTGTTATGCAATAAAATTCACTTAACCGTCAGGACCCTACTACTAGGATTGGAGTCTTGGATTAGTACCAACAGGAAGAAGAGACCCATTTGTCCAATAATACTGACAACAACATGATTCGTAGTGGAAATAATCATATGTCCAATAATTAATATGGCCAAGCTCTTCTGTAACACTTAAAGTCTACAAAGTGCTGAATTATTACTATTTAACTTTATCTCACAACTCTGGGAAATAGATTCTATTATTATCTCCATTTTATGGGTGGGAAAATAGAGGCACATAGAGGTCAAATGACCTGTCCTGAGTCATAGAGTCTAAAGTAGGATTTGAATTCAGATCTTCCTGCCAAATTCTCTTCTCCAATATACCCCTTTCTCTCATCTGACACTGCCTCCAACCCCACTCTCATCCCCTCACATGTGACTATTGCCATAGCTGCTTGTGAGTCTGTCTGCCTCACGTTTCTCTCCACTCCAATCTATCCTTTATTCAGTCACCAGACTGATCTTCCCAAAGTGCAGGTCTGATCACTTCACCCTCCCCCTACTCAGTGAACTCTCCCAGCTTCCTGTCACCAACAGGATCAATACAACATGCTTTATTTGTTGTTCAAAGTCCCTCATGACTTAGCCTTTCCTATCTTTCCAGGCTCCTTTTTACTCCTTGCTTCCTGACATATGTTCTTCCAATCAGTGGCACAGGTGCCCTGGCATCTACCTCTCAGCTCTGAATATTGTCTCTCACTGTCCCCTGTAGCTGGAATGCTTTCCCTGTTCTCCCTCCACCCCTCTGACCACCAACCCCCCTAGCTTCCTTCAAGTCCCAACTAAAATCCCACCTTTGGTAAGAAGCCTTCCCAACTCTTTTTAATTCCAATGCCTTCCTGTTTTTAATTATTTCTATTTATCCTACACAGAACTTGATTTTATATATATGTGTGTGTGTGTGTGTGTGTGTGTGTGTGTGTGTATTCAGACACACATTTATTCATTTATTTGTACAATGTCTCCCCCATTAAATTATATGCTCCTATAACATTAATGGGATAGAAGATCTTCCTCAACCATTAATAGGCCTCAGGTGGAGTCAATTAAGGGAAGCTTGCTCAGGGGAAGTTGCTTGTAGGAAGGCTTTCACACATTTTGCCAATTTCTGATTAGGCACTGAGTCAAGAGGGTTGTGATGCCTTCTGGCTCTGAGTCTATTAGTTGAAAGAGTCTATATGATCCTCCTATCGCATCATGCTGCTTTTAAGAATGTTTTCAAAAAACAACCTCTAAGTATGTAAGAAAAGACACTATAGTTGCTATGCTTTCACACATGGTGGAAGCTCAGGTTGAGGAATGGATGGCTAGATTCAGGTGTTTTGAGGTAATAGAATTATTATTGCAATGTAAAAAAAATTAAAAGGAGAAATATCATGTTCTTTCTTCATTGCCGAAGAAGACCATGCCATCAGAGAAATGATGAGATGACGTGCACTTGACTTTGCTCTGAATGAAGGAGATCTGTGCAGGTCATCAGTCTCACTTCCCCTCCAGAGCAATCTGAATCCAGTGACCTGATATTCCTCAGGATGACTGGAGATGGCCAAGGATGAACTGGGAGACCCTGGGCTCTTTAGGCCAAGGTCTTTGCAGAACTCACTTAGGGTGAGGCAATGCCCATTCATTGAATAGGCCTGTTTAAGGTCAAGCCAGGGCATGACCCCTTTAATGAGGTCAAGAAAAACAGACATCAGACTGGGTGAGAAACAATAATAGTTACTATTGATAATTACTCTAAAGCTAGGGGGGTCCAGGAGCCCTTGGCAGGGGCTCCAGTGGGGTCCCAGTTTCAGAGTCTAGTAGGTTTAAGATTTTGGGAGAAAAATACATACATAAATACATACAAACATACAGATATATACATATACATATGTATATACATTCACATGAAATGACTACAATAAGATCAAAAGAAACATGAAAAAACAAATTAGCTCAGGTTAAATGCTAAGCATTCATGCTTCTATATATGTATCCCCAGCATTTAGCATGGCACATAACAAAAACTTCAGAAATCTTTTCCATTCATTTATTCATTCATGCACTCATTTAATCATGCAATGACCAGCATCTATTCCAGAAAAAGGATAATGAAATATATCTCCCTCCTCTTGGGGTTGAGTGTTTTGGATGGCCACCAATACCAGTTAGAGAAGACCAGGACAAAATTGCTGTACTGACCAGTTTTACTTGACTATTTTTTTTCCTTATTATAAGAGAAAATTCTGATCAGGGTGATCATAATGTAAATAAATAAATATAAGTAAAACTAGGAAAGAAAAACTAGGAAAACAAACACTCTATATATGTGTTCAGTAAAAGCAAGCAAAAAAAAAAAGCAAAACGGTAGTCATTGGAGTCAGGGGATTTAGGCTCAAATATTGCCACAGACACTTATGAGACTATGCAAATCTTTTCACCTCTAAAATCTCAGTTTTGTCATCTGTAAATTAGGGATAATGTTCAGTGCACCGCGATGTAGTAAGAAACATGCTTCACAAACTTGAAAGCACTACAAAAATGTGAGCTATCATTATAATTTCAATTCCAAAGACATTTATTATAGACCTACTATGTGCATGACATTTTACTAGCCTCTAGGGATACAAAAACAAAACCTTTTCTGCTGTTGAGCTTACTTTCTCAAGAGATGCTACAATTGTAGGTTGTTCTTGTTAAATTTTCATTTTTGTTTTTATTATGAACCTAACAAATATGAACATTTTCATATTCAAAGAGGAAGAGAAAAAAAGCATTTACAGTGAAACTATGAACCTCTATTAGAAGGTAAGCTCTGTCAAGAAGGGACCGTCTCTTTCTTTGTATTTATATCCTATCCCCTATCATAGTGTCTGGCACATAGTAGGCACTTAATCAATACTTGTTAATTGATTAGTACAGTTTAGATTTAGTTTTGTTATTTGTATTTATTTTCTTTTAAATTTATGGAATAAAACAAATATTTCCATAACACAGTATAATAAAAAAAAAGATGATTGCACCTGAAACTACAAATCTATTAGTACAACTTGCTATTCCTTTTAAATACATAATAAAGGTACCATGTAAGTTTCTTTTTTTCCTTCTATCTTCCCTTCTCCCAGATGGCTACCATTAGACACAGATATGTATGTATACAAACATACATATATACACATATATATATATGTTTTATGTATAATCATTCTATACATCTCTTTGTCAGTTCTTTCTCTAGTACAGATAGCATCCTCCTTTATAGATCCTTTATAGTTAATTTGGGTATTTATATACTCTAAATGACTCATTCATTCAAAGTTATTCTTAAAGCAACATTGCTGTAACTGTATACAGTGTTGTCTTGGTTCTGCTTATTTTACTCTTCATTATTTTATGCAAGTATTTCCATTTTTTTTCTAAAAATCAATGAGCTCATCATTTCTTATAGCACAGTAGTATTCTATCACAATTATCACAATTTGTTCAATCATTCCCCAAGTGATAGACATCCCTGTAATTTCCAGGTCTTTGCTACCATATAAATATTTTAGAACATATAGATTCTTTTCTATCTAATCATTTTTGGCAATAGACCTAGTAGTGGTATTGCTGGGTCAAATATATGCATTTCTAAAGCATGTGTTTGATCTAATATGGTAGTATCAGCATTGCCTTTCTTATCTGTCTCCGGCTTAAATTTCTTCTACTTCCAGTCATATTTTTTAATGTTTCACTCACACTGTTCTCTTCTTTTTGGAATCACTTTTTCTCTCTCACCCATCACACTAAAATAAATGTATTAAGCATTTTGATTCTCCTCACTTTTCTCTGCTTCAGTTTATGAAATCCTGGCAATTTTCTCAGAATCCACCCCTTTTGCCATTTCTTACTATGAAATAGTAATGCATCATACTCATTCATTCATTCATTCATTCATCTTCTCTGTTTAGTTTCTAGGGAACTCAGATTTTCCAGTTACCTCTTCATCTCTTTCCAATTCCTTGTGTTGGTTACAATTCCACTGACAACATGCCCTTTATTCTGGGTCCTCCCTTGCACCTCCCTTTTTTCTTTTCATTTTCCTTGTGTGTGTGTGTGTGTGTGTGTGTGTGTGTGTGTTCTTCCCCCATAAAATTGTAAGCTTCCTAAGAGCGGGTACTGTCCTTTTTCTTATTTGGATTCTCGGCCCTTAGCACAATGCTTGACACACAGTAGGCACTTGATGGATTTTGACCAGATTATATTCATTGTAATTGGTTTTGCCATTCCCCAGTTGATGCACTCTCCCATTGTTTCCAATTCTTTCCTATAAAATAAACAACAAAAAAAGCACTACTGTAAATATTTTCATGCATGTTTTAGTACATATCTTTCTCTCTGCTGTTGATCTTTTTGGGGTATGTTGTATGCCTAGCTATAATTATATTTTCTATAATATATTTCATTTTTCTGTTTTGTTTTTTAGATTACTATATTTTTCCAGTGACTACCTCAGCCTTTCTTTAAAACAAAGAGCAACACTGGCTCTCTCTGAGAAAGTGCCTCATCCCACACTTATGCTACATGGCCTCTCCAACCAAAGGTGTGCGGTATGGTCCATACCTCTCTGAAGTTGGGACTGGTCACTGCATTGGATCGCAGAAGTCTTTAACTTTTCATTATTGTGGTCATTGTGTCAGTGATTCTCCTGGTTCTGATAACTTTGTGGAACTGCATTAGATCATGGAAGTTCTTCCAAATGTTTCAGAATTCTGGGTATATGTGTCATTTTTATGACAATACTATTCTTTTACATCTCTCTAGAATTACACACTCAGCAGTTCCCCAGTCAATGGGTGCCCACTTTCTTCCCAGTTTTTGCATACCTCAAAGTCCACTTCCATGGATATTTTATGATTATGTTTTCTTTACCTTATTTTTTATTCTAAATCTGCATGCTGCTCATAGAGAGCCTCTAAGATATCCATCCAGGCCTCAGTATCTTGACTGAGTGCATCACTTTCCACCAATGGAATCTGTGTGCTATTTATTGTGTGTGACTAGCCTGGATTTGACATCATGCACCAGTGGATAAAATAATTTTATCTCAAATAATTCGGGCCATCAAAAGCTATTTACTGTTCTAGTGAAGGGACCTTGTGGGTTTGGAAAGCGAACTGGACCAGCTGGACTTGGTGTTTATTCAAATCTGACTTACATTAATGAGTTGAGTAGCTCCAAACAGCCACCTGAGATGTTCACTGCTGCATAGACATCTGTACCTGCTGGGACAGGCTGTCCCATGCTGGGTTTAAGTGTTTGCCTTAGAATCTTAAGATGGGAAATTAGACCTTGGATTGGTTTATGACCAGTCTGTGCCAAGGTCGAAAAGAAGGGCTTATAAATCAGATGTAAATTAGTAGCAAAAGGAAATCCTTATCAGAGGGAATTACATCTCAAAGAACTTGCTTTGTATCTCTATCTCTGTCTCCTTCTTCACCTCTCTCCTCCCCTCCTTCCCTTATATTCCTTCCTTCATCTCTACCTTCCTTTCTTCCCCTCCTTCTCTTCCTTTCATCTTTCTCCCTTTCCATCTTTCTTTCCTTTTTTCCTTCCTTCCTTCCCCCATCCTTCACTTCTTTCCTTCCTTCCTTCCCTCCCCCACCTCTCTTGCTTTTTTTTTTTTTGCATGCTTGCTAGCTCTTCATAAATCTAAAATGTCCCAAAGGTCTATTTTGCTCTTGTTAACTTAAAGCTTTAAACTTGGGTCATTGGGTGACCAGGAACAGATGTTCAATTAAATAAATGGTAAAGAACCATCTGGTTTCTCACTTCTGATCAATGGCACAAGAGAAGAAAATGACCCTTAAATGTAAAAATCCCTCCCTTATACTAAAAAGGAAAAAAATGGTTTTCATAAAGCTTCCAATCAGAAACTCTGAAGTGGTCAGAGAACATTAGTGTAGAAAAGAGTTTTCAAAATCACGAACTTGACCTTTTCTCCCATGTCTCTTGATTCCAGTTCCCCTTCACCATCTTCCTATTGGACGATTTCCACAGGACATCAATGTGTTTAAAAGAAAATTTTTTGTCTTTGCCCATCCATTAGCAGTAGAATATACCACCTCAAGAGGTCTTCTGGAAGAAGGTACATGACTGATCACACATCAGGTAGGTGAATGCCTTTGCAGAATAGTTTGGACTGGATGTCTGAGGTTCTTTCCAATTGTCAAGTTCTGCAGTGCTATGATTCAGCTCAAAGTCAGCCCACTCCCTCACTTCCTTGCTTCTGCCAGGGCATCCTTTCAATGAGCCATCCTCAACCCCTCCCTGCCCTCCAATCTCCATATCTCCTCAGTCTGACTTTTATTCTTTCTGCTGTTCATATTCTCTCTCCCATCCTTCCCCTTTTCTCTTTCTACTCACACAGTGGCCAACTTAGTTTAAGCCTTTGTCCCTTTCTGCCTGAAATATTGCAATGCTCTTCTGATTGTTCTATGATCTGAAGGTTAGGCGCTGTTTCCTCACTCATTTTGAACCATCCCTTCTTGCCTCAGATCCCTGACTTTCTTCATGACTACTTTCTCCTAAAGGATATTGTTTCCCTTATTCCCTGAATTGTCAGGGAATCTTCTCCCCGAATTCTACTGTATTGGTTTATCTGTATCCCTCAGAAGAGGTGAAGCCCTTCAAGGCAGGGACCATCTTCCTTTTAATACTTAGAGCTTTGAACTTAGTGAAAAGCTCTTGAAAAGAGTCCAAGGACCTGATTTTGAATCCCCAGCCTGTCCCTTATTGACCATGGACAGTCACACAGGTGGAGCCTCAATTCTTCCTCTGTAAAATGGAACTGTTGGGCAATACAACTTCTAAGAATTCTTTCAGCTCTAAGCCAGGGGTGGGGAACCCATGGCCTTGAGACCACATGTTCCCCTCTATGTCCTCAGGTGCAGTCGTTTGACTAAATTAAAACTTCACAAACAAATTCCCTTAATAAAAGGATTTATTCTATAAAACTTGAACTCAGTCAAACTATCATATCTAAGGAGCTAGAAGGCCACATGTGGCCTCAAGGTTGCAGGTTCCCCACCCTTTCTCTAAGCTCTTACATGCTTATCTTACTGCATGAGTAAGTGGAAACAAAGAAAGAAGGAAGGAGAGAGGGAGGGAAGGAAGGAAAGAAGGAAGGAAGGAAGGAAGGAAGGAAGGAAGGAAGGAAGGAAGGAAGGAAGGAAGAAAGGAAAGAATTGTCTGAAGCCTGGGTCCTCAAATGCCTTCAGCAAAATTAGAGGAGGTTTTATGAATAGTGCTGAAAGCGTGCATGAAGCAATAAGTAAGGAAAGTGGCGATCTTAAAGTGGAAGAATGGAAGACTGGAGGGCTTTGTTACAGGGGAAAGAAGCTTGGCTCTGGAGTCCAAGGTCTTGGGTTTGAATCGCAGTCTGGATGCTCACTGCCTGGGTGATCGAGGACAAGTCCCTTTACACCTGGGTCTGAGTTCAAGTAGCCTTCCTCAGCTGGACATTTTAACCTCTGCACTTGTTCCTGCTCCAGCTCCTGGATCCTACCATTCCCTAGGGCACCCTCCCAGAGACAATCATCACATAACAACAATAGACCATTGCTGCCTTTCTGATGCCTCATTGGCATTACCCTCCCAAGCTGAGGACTATTTACTGATACTTGTTGACAGAAACATGATGCCCAGGGCCCTTAGACAAAAGCAACACTGTGCCCCTTCCTGAAAGGCTCTGGTTTGCATTGTCCAAACAAAGCTGCAGCCTGACTTCCTCCAATTGGTCTGCAGGTATGTGAGGAGGGCAGTGCCCTGCTCAGGCAAGAAAGCCACCAATTGCCACCTAACACCAAGCGATTGACTGGACTTCTCTTCTCTGCCTGAGGTTCCCAGTACCTTTATCAGGATGCCTGAACTCCTCCTATAATAAGAAACAAAGAACCATGACAGACCAAAAAATCCAAAGTGAATGTGACAAAATTGTAAAGATCCTCCAGGGAAGGGAGATGAGCAGACTGCCCAGCCCAGCTTGTGTAGAGGTGGGGGGTCCACAGGTGCTTGTGATTTTAGCCTTTTTCAGTGTATCAAGTGGTTGTGCTGACTTGTTTTACTTCTTTAAAAAATGTTATTTGTTATATGGACTGACCCTCTTGGATGGGGAGGGGAAAGGATACCAGAGATAAGTAAGAGAAGCCATCAAGAAAATGTTTACTTTTTAAAGTATTTTTTATGTATTTATTTATTTTTAGTTTCTTAACATTCATTTCCATGTTTTAAATTTTCTCCCCCTTCTTCCCCAGCTCCCTCCTCAAGATGGCATGTAATACAATATGAGTTCTACACATACATTCCTACTAAATACATTTTCACATAAACACATTTTCACTAAACACATGTTGCACAGAAGAATTATAACAAATGGGACAAACCATGAGGCAGAAAAAACAAAACAAAAAGAAAAATAGTCTGCTTCATTTTGCATTCCAACTCCATATTTCTTTCTTCAGAGGTGAATGCCATCATGAGTCCTTTGGAATTAGGTCCTTACATTGTTGAGAAGGGCTGTCTATCAAAGTCAGTTGTCCCACTGTGTGGCTGTTACTATGTACAATATTCTCTTGGCTCTCCTCACTTCATTCAGTATTTGTTCATATAAGTCTTTCCAGAAAACTTTTACTTTTCAAAATACCTTAGAAAGCCTACTGTGGGCAAAGTAAAAAGAAAGGGGATGGACACACATGATCTCACAGTCTTACTTTGGGAGACACTTCATGGTCAGAAAAGGGAGGTGGGCAGTATCCCTTTCTGTCTAAATTGAGCATGAGTGATCTAGGGGATCTCTGGCTCATCTATCTTCTTTCATGGTGTAAGGCAGAACTTCCTTCTTCTAATTTAAAATCCAGAAGATTGCAGGTGGTCAGTGCTCTCCTCCCCTAAATTATTTTATATTTATTTTGTGTAATAATAGTATTTTACCTGTCTGCATGCCCTTCATTGCACAGTAGAATGTAAGCTCTCTGAGATACATGTACCTAATAATCATCTAGGTGACTAAGTAAATATAGCATTGGACCTGGAGTCAGAAAGATCTGAGTTCAAACTCTGCCTCCAATGATTAGCTCTCTGAGTCTTGGCAAGTTACTTAAACTCTCCTCGCCTGAGTTTCTTCATCAATAAATAAATAAGATACCAATAGCGGAGAATTATTATGAAGATCAAGTGAGGGAACGTTGAGGTATAAGATGCTTTGCAAATGTTAAAGCATTATATCAACTCTAGCTCCCATTTTCCCCTGTGCCTGGCAGATGCCAAGCTCATGGTGTCAGAGGTCATCAAGGTTGATGTGGGAGAAGGGATTCTTTTATGAGAGAAGCAGGGACATGTCTAGTCTAGGGCCATTTGTCATGAAGAAAAGGCAGAACCATAAATAAGGAAAACTTATGTAAAGGACTAGCTTGGTGTGTTGTGGGAAGGTGAGCTCAGGCTAGGACTTGAGTGCAGAGGAATATTGAAAGGGAAAGGCAACACTCTGCATCTCTCAGGGTACGGGTCATCCAGGTTCTGGCAAGTTTCAAGCAGAGGAATGACATGACCAGGTCCATTCAGAAGGAAGATTAATTAATGTGTAAAGAGGGATAGAAGACAGAAGAGGAGGGAAAGCAGAGGCAGGATACACTCTTCAGAGAACATTACAATAGTCCAGGGAGTAGGGACGAGGGCTCATACCGGGACAGTGGTCTTTGGAAGAGAGAAGAGACACAAAAGACATTGCAGAGTATAGGAGCACAAGCCCTTAAAATGTTGGAAGGCACCATTGGTGGGGGCACTTCTTTCTGTGTGTGATATCCAATGCCATCTTTTAGTGATTTCTTGTAATTCCATTGACAAAACAAGCAAGAGGCTGAATGAGATGCGAAAACACCTGAGTAACATAGGGCAAGGCCATAGGTAGGGCAAAGCCATAGGGAGGACTGCTAGCTGGTGCTATCCTAAGGAAGCCACAAGGTATGTAACAGGATGAGTACAGCCCTTAGCAATGAGACCAAGTCACTTCACTTTGCTCCTCAGTGACTTCTACGTTATTGTTGGTGGAGGTGTTAAGTCATTTCGGTCGTGTTTGACTCTTTGTGTGACCCTATTTAGGGTTTTCTTGGCAAAGGCGCTAGAGTGACTTGTCATTTCCTTCTCTAGCACATTTTATAGATGAAGAAATTGAGGCAAACAGGGTGAAGTTTCTTGGCCAGAGTCACACAGCTAGGAAATGTCTTCCTGATTCCAAGCCCTGTACTCTAGCCACTGCACCACTTAGCTATCCTGGCTTCCACATAGGAGGCACTAAATAAATATATACTACTTCCTCCTGCCAGCAGAATGAAAGCTCCCTGGGCAGATATGGTTTTTCATTTTTGGCTTTGTAAACTAGGTACCCGATCCTGTACTTGGAACATGCAAAGTGCCTAATAAGCACTTATTTGGTAAATTGAGATCCATTGATTTAGAAGGGATTCCAGCTGATGTCCCTGTTGGACATCTGAAGTCTTTCTCCTTTGGGTTTCTGATTCTGAGAAGCCCCTTCCCCCAATCACCTCCCAGGGTTCCTGTGTTGTAACCACAAAGCATTCAGTGCAGGATAACTTCTGGTCCCTTCTTTGGGTTTCTGATTCTGTGAAGCCCCTTCCCCCAATCGTCTCCCAGGGTTCCTGTGTTGTAACCACAAAGCATTCAATGCAGGATGACTGCTGGTCCCTCCTTTTCTGGTGGGCACTTGAACGCTGCACCCAGTGAATGGTAAGCTTCAACAAACTGGTCCTACCTAGCTGGAAAGTCATCCAAATGTCACTCCTTCAGGAGATGGTGATCTGCCTGGCTAAGTGCAGAGAGGCTCAGCCCCATGGGAGAGAGGTTTGAACTACAGCTGCTGAGTCACAGAAGCATCAAATTCCGCATTACCGGAGGGGCTGCCAAAGAGAAAATCACACTTTTTTTGAGTATTGAAAACTTATTACAGAGTCAAGTGCTTTGTAGTCTTCCATATTCAAGGGACACTTTGTCTCTCTGAGTCTTTCCACTCACCAGTCTCTAGACAATCAACAAATCAGCAAGCGTTGATTTAACACTTACTATGTGTAACCAGGTTTCTAACCAAGGCTGGTGTGTTTTGCATACACAGAAAAGGAAATGATTTCTTTAACTACATAAGGGGCAGAGTGGGTCTCAGAGCTTCTTGGGAGAGAAATCCTGGACAGAGAACACTTTTCAGGAGAGAAAAAGAGAGAGGGGTGGGAGGGAGATAGGAAACTGCAAAGGTGTAGAGGAAGCTGATTCTTCCACTTCCACCTGCTTCCCTCTCTGGAGACTTTGGAGAGGATACTACTCCTTGGGTGAATTCTCTCTGTTGAGCTGAGATTTCATCTCACTCCCATCTAAAGATATCATCCTTATATATTTTCTGGCATATCCTAATCTGTGTAACTCCTCCAGTTTCTGTTTGTGGTTTTACTTAAGATTCATTCCTTGTGATGGTCTTTCGTGCAGCCAATATTTGGCAGAAAGGAACTTGCTTTCTGCCCACCTCAGTAGGATTAGAGGGCCAAGATGTCAGAGTATCAGAACTAGAGCAGAACTTGGTCCTCAAAATTCTCTGGATAGATCGATAGAGAGTTCTGGGCTTGCACTTAGGAAAACCTGAGTCTAAATCTGACTTCAGGCATTTATTAGTCGTGTGACTTGTTTGCCTGCCTCCTTTACGGTGAAATAGGGATCCGGATGGCACTGACCTCTCAAGGTTGTTGTGATCATCAAATGAGATAATACTTATGTAAATGAGTAATATAATATGATAATGAAATAATACTATGTAAATGCTTGTAATTATGATGACTATTATTGTCTAGAAAATTTGCCAGGTCAAATACTGATAATACAAGAATGCAAAGATATACAAGACAATACAAATAAGACAAGAATACAAAAATACAAGAAAAAAATAAAATTTAATTTAAAGAAAAGAATGATCAGGGAAATATCTTTTGTTATAAACCAAATCACACTCGAAATCCATCAATACTGGGGGTGGGTTTGGGGATAGATCTAAATAAATGTAGCTTAATTCCTTTCTTGGAGACAGGAAAGGTAAGAAGCAGGCATCCGGTCATAGCCCTTCGATGGAAATCATTTTCCTTTAGAACAAGGCAGTCCAAATCCCAGGGATTTCTATCCACAACTCCTGTTAGTCAGATATTTACACATTTAGATGACTTATGTGGACATGTCTATCTTCCATGGGCCCCTACATAGGTCCAACCCTGCTCTAGGGAGTGTAATGACAAAGACAAAAGTGAGACAGTTCCTTCTAGTAAATGAACACTGACAAGACCAACCAACAAAGGTGTCTCGCTTTTTCCCACCACCTGCCCCATTTTACAGAAGTAATGGAGGCCCAGACAGGGGGTGTGACTTAGGGAGCCATCTTTTCAGTCAAGTTTTCATGGAGTCAATGCTGCAAATGATGTCTTGTCTCCACTAGACAGCTGAGGATTTGAACCAACTTCTCTGTCCTCCATTGACTCCTTTCTTGCTCCTTTCTTGGTTTTCCCCCTGGCTTTCTTCCCCCTCTTTTTCCTGTGTTCTGTGTGTGGCACTAGCTTGAAACATTTCACAAGCTCAAGGTTGGTCTTCATGATGAGTTGTGAGAAAGGAGCTTTCTCTCTAGGTTCAAGTGTACATTCTTGTCTCCATGGGGGACCAGCTTTACCTGTAGGTATCAAATGAAGAAGAGAGAGAAGAGACTGAGCCAGTTCAGCCTTGCTCATCCAAGGGCACAAAGCTCACTAGTTCTCAGCTTCTGGGCAATGGACCTGCCTGCTTTGACCTGTGATATCTTCCTAGTCCCCTGTGATCTCTGTTGCTTCCATGGACTGGTCCCTTTTCTTGTTTATGACAGTTATCAACCCTGTTGAATCCTTGCCTATACCCTTACATGGATGGAAGATCCTAAAATTCAATCCTTGGGATTTAAGATGAGCACATCAGTGCCAATTAAGCACTAGTAAGATTTATGATTTAGAGCTGGGAAAGGGAGAGACACCTCACAGATTATCTGCTCCATTTTTTTTTTTTAGTTTTATGCAAGTCATTTATTTTTATTTTTTATTTTTTTAAATAAATTTATTTAACTTTTTACATTCATTTTCACAAGATTTTGGGTTCCAAAATTTTCTCCCCATTTG